>MIEF01007469.1:0-83283 GCA_001870725.1 Taenia solium | reverse complement strand
TACATGGCTGACCGAAATGACATGAAACAATGGCGCCATTTTAGAAGCCCTTTGATGCGGGAAGTAGATGGCTCTTTTTTGGTTAAAAATTTTGTTTTGAAGGGAGAGAAATGGGCAAATTGAGGACATTTTTCTAGCGCCACAATTAATGCAAAATGTATGTTCGATTTTTTATGAAATTCCTTTTTTTTACCTCTTTGCTGAAGAAATATATTGAAGCACAGATCCCAATGCTTTGTCAAAACTATAAGGTCTTTTTGCACTTTTTTTGCCAAATACAGTTTCAAAATAATTTTTCCTGGATTTTTTTGCATTGTAGAATAACTGCACGGAAAGGTACTTATGTGCGATTTTAAGGAAATACCTGCTTTTTTCTGGGTGTATCGTATCAATGAGTGTAAAATACATGCGAATGTTTATTCACCTGTGTGTTGAAGCACGAAGAGAGCTCCATGGGTCAGTCTTCATTGTCCAGATTCATATTTACTCTTATTTTAACTCTTAGCAAAGCAGACATTCCTTTAACTTGGCCCATCCTTTAGTAAATGGGGTCAACAGGTTACTAGAGTTGTGCCTACAGAAACCGCTCGGATGGTTCCTTCCACATCATTGGAAGTGGAAGAGGGTGGGATACGCCGTGTATAATTTCAAAACAAGGCACCACTCACCAATTTTCTCATTCACTTCATTCTTTTCATGGATTCCACGTTGACATGGTTCCTACCTTCTGCCCTCTACAACATTGCGCATTGAAACTATCCGAATTCAGTGCTGAATCACAAACTTCAGTTGTGTTCGGTACGAGTTGTCATGACATATGAAAGGCATAATTGGACGAAACTGACAGGCCAAAGAAATTCCACTCCCTAATGCCCTGCATTCATTCACTGCCTTAAGGGTTCAACATCAGCCACTACTGAAAAGCACCGTTCGGAGACCGATGTTTCCTGATTGATAGAACAACTTCTGATGAAATTCCCATCCAGTACTTTCGCGCCTTTGTGCTTCTGCATCGCACGTCTCACATTTACCACTACATCCCCATTGTGTATGTTCATGCTTGAGTGCAGATGGGTGGATGGACGAGGGATGGGTGGATAAGTGGATACGAGTTGGATGAATGGGTGATTGTGAATAATTCTGTTGCAAGGGCGGAACAGACGCCAGCAAGATCAATCCACTCCACACGATATAACTCAAACACGTGCAAGTAAAGTCACTCCTTCATTTCCTCTTTTCTTCATTCTTCCCTTTGGAACCGATCGGGACCAGAGTAGTGCCCTTCCATCTCATCTCGTCTCATCCTCAATTTTATCTTCCATAGCACTCTCAGTGGTCCTCAAATGATCATAAATGGCACCTCAGACAATCTTCCGAAATCTTGGTAGACAGAACAGGCGGTTGGGAAATGCGAGCAAGGCGATGGAGGCCTAAGCGACTGACAGTTAGGTTTGTTCCTTCAATTTCTGGAGAAAAAACCACTCTTTCCAAAAGTGAAATTCATAGTTAACTTCTCTCCTCGGAATGTGGCACGCTTTAAGTAGCTTCTGCATACGTCACACGTATGCTGTCCCACTTTTTATTGTTTCTAACCCATACTCACTTGAAAAGTACTTTTTAAGTAACGGAGCATGACCAGATCCACAAATTCACAAAGGCTGGAGTGTGATACGAATCGTGACCACCGAATGAGCAATGCCTACATCCTGCTTGAACACGTCAAATTTCCCACATGCCCCATGAACGTCCTATGGACGCCGTGTTCATCTGTTTCAGCCGAGGGGCAATGGAACTCGTTCCCAATCGAGGTAGCAGTCACGATCACGCTTCAGTCCAGGGGGGAAATTTACTCACTGTCGTCGTTACTCCCACATCAACTTTCAGCTTTCATTCGTGGTGCATTTAACTGATTGGCACAATCGCTGCACTGGTTTCGGAGGAAAATCGCCACTAACTTAACTGTTTTCAACAAAGCACCAAAAAACAATTCACCATCCTTAGTTTAACAAGAATTTTACATCATTTTTATCGTTTTAGGCGCAATAATACCGTTTGCAACGCCGAGCTTAGTGCCATCTGTTATCACAGACTGAAAATCGAAGCGCCAACCACACGCAACCTTTGTGGTATTTAGATTAATCGGCACCGATTTTCGCCGGAGAAGCATTGTATCCACAACCACTGCCGTCTGGCAGACACTTTATTATTCCTATGTGCTTTGTAGGCTACCTTTAAAAGGACTCCAGGTTACTCATAAGTCATGGCTTAAGTTTTCGATCTGGATGATCAAAAGCTTAGGGCACCGTGGAGAGCTGAGATTAACTTGTAATTTAAAAGAATTACTTAGGTACCCATCGTATGAAGGTTTTTAGTAATTTCAACCCAGTTTACAAATGACTAAAGTCTATTAGGCAACTGTTAACAGCGTCACGCATTTGTGACACACGCCCCACTGCCTCATGATAATTAATGGCATCACGTTCTTTGTTGCGAACATCTTGGCTCGACTTAAAGCATTAAAAAGGATGCAGAATTTCCGCAGTTTGAAAATAATAAACTGTTGCTTTCTCCGTTGTTTTGAGCGGCACACCTTCAGAACGGATCATGTATTTTGTGCCCTGTGAGGGGTCGATTTTACCCCAATAAACCTGGCAACGAAAAGGTCATTACAGGCAATACCTTTCTCGTTATTCATTCTAGCTTAAATAGCTTCATCTAAGCTTCATTTTCACCCATTCGAAGGCTACGATTTGTTAGCTTCGATAAAGGAAATTACGCCTCACCAACAGTTACGGTTATAAAAGCTTTTAGAAAAAACGGAACCCCAGTATTTACTTAATAAACTTCTGGTTATTTCATTTACTGTTTCTTAAAAGCAGCTAGGACTACCCAAACTCGGCTTCGTCTCAATTATTATTTATAAGGAAGTGCTGAAGGAACTCGCATAGCCTCTCCCCACGCGCTATTCCCCACCAAACTAGTATCCACGCCGTTGGGGAAATTTGTACTATTAAATTCAAACTGGGCTTCATTCCATCTGCAGTAAATATGAAAGACGTAGTCATTTCCAGCCAAAAAGGCACTAATTGATGGTAACTCAATTGGCATTAATGAGCACTTGAACAGAGGAAACTTTTCTCCCCTCCAAAGCAAACTAGACTGTAGAATAGGCGGAAGTTATAACAGTATAAAAAGGCGAGAAATTACGATTATCCTCTTCTTCATGACTATGAGCAGAACCGCCATCAACACTACTTTCGAATTTAAATGACAAATTGGAAAATGGTAGAACTCACGTGTACATGAAAATATCCCAGACCGAAGAGCAAGGGGAGGCAGATGAGGGAGAGCAGAAGCAGTCCACAGCAGGAGATTAGGTGAGCACAGCCTTTGCAGTGACGATGCTGGGCATTGCCAACTTGACATTGAGCACTGCAGCGCCGCCTCGACTTCGCCTCCTCCAATGTGTCAAGCGTGCTTGCTCGGGACCACACAACCACATCCTGAAAGGTAAAAATGAAATTTTTATCTACCTGTGAAGCCAGCGGAAATTTTGGACACAAATGAAGCCACAGTCAGTTGAAGTGGTTCACCTCCCCATTAATTAGGTGATAGTTTAGTTTAATGTAATTATTAGAGGAGGAATTCCTGTTAATATTCGTCCAGTTTCCCCTAAATTTGGCCTTTGTCAGCTTTTGCAAACTGGTTGTATCAAATTGTGACACTTCAGAGTACAGATGCAACTTGCTGACTTGCATGACAAAGCAGTCACTTATGGCCCACCTGCTTTAGTCGACTGGACCACATCACGTGACTGCCTAATTCCTCTGGTTGGGTTTCGCACACCTTCCGGATGTCGCTAATCTAGTTCCGCACAAATTTAGTTTCTGAATTAATGGGAAAGCCTACGGTAAGACCGATGTGTGTAGTATGCAAATCACTTCACACTTCAGGGCAGTGAAGAAAAAGTTGAGTCACTTGGCAGTCCAACAGCTAGAGCTGGAACTCACCCGGCTATCGCTTCGGGGACATCCACTGTCCGAGTCACAAGAAATGGAGCCATCTCGTGCTTGTCGAATGAACAAGTCATGACCATCGGGATAGTCACCATTGGAGAGGATTGTCATTGAGGCGTTTAATTGTCTTCCCTGTGTTAAAATTGGAGTGACATTTGAGTCCTCGTCTTCAGAAGAACCACATCCAGACGAAGAAGCTGAAGCCAACTCATTGATTGCCAGAAGTGGAAAGATCTCCTTCGCGGGTACCGTCATGCTATGGTGTGGACAGAAACAGGAACAGAGAAGCAGAACGAGTGGAGCCGTTATTACCATCCCTTCAATGAAGTAAACTGCAATCCAGGCGTGTTTTAGCATCTTCAAAGCCCCGTTCACACCGTCCATTGTCCTATGATACGATTGTTCCATTTCATCAATCTTCATCAATGCTTTACCGATGTAGATTGACAGAACATCCATCGCTTTGAGGACGTCATTGGACATACGAGAAAACCTATCTTCTATTTTGTCACGAATGGATGCCTCAAGCTCTTCCCGCACATTGACTGCAGTCTTCAGTTGAGCAATGACCGTGGAGACGTTGAAGGGAAGGACATTTAGCATATTAAAAAGGCCAAGACTGCTTTCCAAGCGAAAGAGGTGGAAAAGCATGTCCTCATGATTCGCCTCATCGTAGAGTCCAATCACCAATTGCGAGATTGCCTCTCCAAACGGTTTTAGGGAGGGAAGGTGGTCAGTGAAGGCAGCACACTCTCCTTCTGTCTTATGGATCTCTTGAAGCAACATTTCTCCATTCACTCGAATGCTTGAATCCAACTTCTCCAATTCCAATGTCACTTGAGGACCATTTTCTCGTAGACAGGTATGCGCTTTGAGCAAATCTTCCACAGTTTGTGATAAATTGCCAAGTATTTTCAATGGAGTTTCCAAGTTAGTTTGATTTAGAAAAGTAGCAGTGACTGTGGGCACTTCTGAGAGGAGGTCTTGATAGAAGTCACTTATAAGACCACGAATAGTAGCATTGGCTATCGACTTAGTCTCCTGTGTCAGTGCTCGTAACAGTACAAATGTTCGGTTGGAAATCTTATCAACACGGCCAACGAAACCGGAACCCTGGGAATCCGTGAGGTTGAGGTTTTCTGAGAAGACGATAACCGTGAAAATTAAAGCCACACTGAGCAGAAGCCAGCAAGATAGAAAGGTCAGAAGGACAGCTGTTATGCAAAACCGTTTGGGTGGAGATGACTTTTTGCGTAACCTGGATTGGGAGAATGAGAGAAGTGTCTGGATTGACGGACCCAGGACAATGGCAGCAATGACTAGGGATAAAATGCAAAGTCCAATCAGCAGCGTGCTGAACCGAGACGCCTCAATATGGGTGCAGGTGGAGACATTGGGTCGATGATTGAGGTACTGGTAGAAAATACTTCCAATGAGAGATCGGTTCTGCGATGTAGTAATGGTGGAGACGGCAGCGGTTAGTTTCTCGGCGATATAAGGCACCAAATACCCACTCTCAAACATGCTTGCAACTTGGTTGCCTCATGCCAACACAAAAAGTGGAAAAAAAGTACACTCACAGTTGTGCATGTTAGTGGAGTATGCGTGTGTATGTCTGCTTGTGAAGAGCAAGTGTGATATATAGCGCGTTTAAGCCGCGAATAATCCACGAAAATGACATGCTTACGTGGTGGTGGCACCTGATTGGTTGATCAGTTAGCCAATCAAATTAGCGATCAGTGACTTAACCTTTACATGCGCACACAAATTCACATCTCATCGGTTGGTAAGCTTAATAAAGCTTACTCTTTTTTAGGTAGCTTACTAATAAGGCAGTGTTGCTCTGTCGGCTCAAGTGATGAGGCAAAAAGATCCATAATTTTGGTTTCCAGTGGATTTTGCCCCACAAACTTTCATCATCACTGTTGATACCTACTCACAACAGGTAGCATTTAAGGTGTTATTTTACGTTCTCAATCTTAGTGATAATTCGATCAGAAGGGCGCCACCTTAGCCAAATGTAATCATGTGTTTACTAGCTGATACCCTTGTAGTACACATATAGAGAGAGAAGACAACCATATACATGACAAGAGATTGTTTATACCTTTCCAAACGAAATCTCACCCAAATTATTTTAGGAGTGTATACTTCACGAGGTTGTTGTGCAGGCTAAATGACATTACCGTCGCCTGCGAAGGGCAGTAAACATACACACACATTGTTGATGTGAAATCGCATGGATAAGTAGGATGCTTAAATTTGGCACTCATTTTATCTTTTCCTACCGGTTAATTTAACAAATGACCACTTCACTAAATAACCACAAATGCATTTTTTCCAGCTTGAAGTCTGCTGTCAGTAATGGTGGTTCATTGTACGTGGTTTCGTTTAAAAATGGTCTGGGTGGTTGACCGCACTTGCTGTGTCCTCATTCAGCATTTTAAAATGACCCCATAGGATAGCATCATGCAATCTACATTCTTGTTCCAACTTCAATAGCAGAGGTCAGCTTTTGACCTCGAACAGGCCAATGATGCTTAACCTGTTCTGGATGGCACTGAAACTCCGGACATTAGGGCAGGCTATTAGCCTAAATATTTCAGTTATAGTTGATGCATGCATTTTGAACCCATTATTTTCAAGGAACTGTTTAAAAAGTAATCCTGAAAATCCTTCTTGAAGAAGATATGACCATGAGTGAACTAGAGGATGGATGGATAAAAGGATAGGGGATGAATGACTAGACGGATACTGTCGGATAAATGAATGGATGCGTGACGGATGGATGGATATGGAAGAGATGAATGAATGCATGGATGGAAACGGATGGATGAGTAGATACGGAACGAATCGATGTTTTTGGGCTGGATGGATGGATGCGTAGGGTCATTGACATGCCTCACTCACCTTTTAGCCTTATGTACACGCGAATTTGCCAAAATTTTTGGACCTCTTTCGAAAAAAACAATTTTTCCATTCCACCAGACCCTTGTTCAAGTACGCTCTCTATTTAAAGCTGCCATCCCAATTTGCGATACCTACGCAGCTCTAAGGCATGTCGAGTGAAGCCTGCAAGTGGTAAGTGGTGTCGGGCACATTTGTCACTCAATAGCATACCTGAGAGCGTCACAGTAGCACCTCTTTTATCTGGATAGAGAAAAAAATTTGGCAGTCACACATGGTTTTGAAGACTTCTTCTCAAGGAGGCATAGAAACGTTTCTCAAATACAGTTAACTAAACCCAACTAAAACGGACAATGTAAGGCAATAAAATTATCCGAGGGTACTCGGTGCATATGGCGGTAAGAGGCTTCGCCTGGAACCCACCTCAGCGTTTCGAAAGGCATCCAACGTCTTCGCCTCAATTCATGCTACTTACTACTCGTTGGTAAAACAAATTATTTCTTTAAACTCGGTTCAGAAATGCCTTCTCAATAGTGATTGTTGGGTAACAACCTGCACAAATTTCGGCACGGTTTAGAGACAGGAAAAAAGGTGTCAAAGACTGATGGAAACTAATTGCTTCATGGGACATCGAGCTGTTCAAGGTTGAACAACGGAGGAGGTTACGAAGGCGGCAAATACACGGAGGCAAGTTATTTCTCACAGTTCCTGGGACAAAAAAATAATGCCAAATCTCTACGAAAAGGTGCTCAAAGTATTCCATAGGCAAGCCAACTGCGAATTTCACTTTTGAGAAGGGTTTATTTCCTCAAGAAGCTAAAGGAAGAAATCTACCTGCTGTCACCTCTGCTTGCATAGTCACACTTCCATTTCCCAACTGTCTGTTCTGTCGTCCAAGGGTTCAGAGGTTTGGCTAAAGTGAGTGTCAAGAAAAGATGACACTCGTCACTGGGAGACAGTCGTGATTGTTTGAGGACCATGGATAGCTCTGAGGAGGATGAGAACGAGGCTGAAATATGGGTTTGAGGCAACAGTGTGAGGTGTTGTGGTGTCACTGGAGAAGGACACTGTTCTGATTCCCATTGTTTTTAAAGCCGAGAAAGAAGGACAGAGGAGGATGAAGAAGAAGAGACTACTTGTAAGCGTCCGGGTTAAATCGTGTGGAGTGGGTTGGTCTTGGTGGCGATTGTTTGCCCTCGGCGCCTCCCAACTTACACTGACTGATTGCATCTGCAGTTCACCACGTTAACAGAGTTATACACAATCACCCATTCATCTATTTATCCACCATTTACTCATTAAGCATCTTTTCAGCTTGTGTTCATCTACCCATCCAGCCCTTTCTTACCTATCCTGTATCCAACTCTCCCTTCCATACATCCATTTACCTAACAATCTATCCACCTTTACCCACTCATCCATCTTCACCACATCTATCTGTCCAACCATCTATCCGTTCCCGTTTGCTCATCAAAACTTGGAAGTTAGAGACACAAAGCACAGAAGCTAGGGGAATGATATTTCAAGCGAAGTGGTTCCATCAGTCAGGATAAAGTGGTCTGCAAGTGGGCTTTTTGGTAAAGATTAATATTGAATCCTTGGGTAGTGAAACCCTTGGTCTGTCAGTTTTGTTCGCTTTTAGCGCAAGATTCTCTGATAAATCGCACTGAATACGACTTGATTTGGCTTCAATGCGTTAAGAGTGAGGTGTCGTTATACATTGTTGCAGGGAACAGAAGAGAGGAGCCATGTGAACTTGGAATCCATGGATAGAATGAAGCGAATAAGAGGGTCGGTGAGCGATGCATATCCTCCAATGCTGTAGAAGGAAATATCCCAGCGGATTCTGAACGCAAAATTCTGGAACGGAGGCTGTGAGTGCCATTTTCTGGTGTAAAAGAGGTAAAGAAGAGAATGTATGAATCAGGACAGTGAAGAGCGCCGTGCGAGACCGTAGTCTCCTCGCTTGAACATGCATGCACACATACAATGGCATGCATTTGATGAGTCCCTGGAATTTACAACAGTGGTAACTAAACTAACTTTCTGCTAGTCGAATTTACATCCACAGTTGGGTAAGTAGGAGTATGGGTGAGCACGAGATGGTTGGATGGATGGATGGATGTGTACTTAAAGGAAATGGTAAAGGTGGACACTGGATTGAAGGATGGACGTCGTATGGACACGCGATAGACGAGCTTTCGAAATTTGTTACACGCCCTTTTAATTAGCGAAACATGTGTATCATACTACTCATAAGTACCGAGCACACTTGCTGTGATTTTGATACTTACATTAAAAAACACAAATTCAAATGCTCATTTTTACCTTTTCATCTAAAATGGCATTATAGATTCCTGTCCACCCTCTCGAGCCAACCAAATTTTATTACCTTATTTTTCTAAACAGTTTTCTTTACAAAATGTCAACAGCATTCACATCCATTGAACTGTCAATTTTACACTTAAATCACACCCCAAATGGGACGCCATGAAGCTCTAGATTGCATAGCAAATCTGCAATGCCATAATTTTTTAATTTTATGTCTAAGACGCTAATGGGGGAGAAGGAAGGAGAGAGCAGTCGGAGGAAGCGCACCTTCCATTCGATTGTGATTGGTTACGCATTTTTAACTCGGTACTGGCATCACCCAGGCATATTACTCAACCGGTTATCCAATCACATTATCAATGCTCCTGTCTCCTGTCCGATGCTCCTCCCGCCCACTCCAGCCACTTTCAAGCCACGTCAATCGCCAACCCCAGGGACGACCTTGAGAGTCTGCTGAAGGCCGTGGATAAGTATGCTGCCATGCATTACTTCATCCACACAAGGTGATGCCTTTTACATCTGTCTGTTTGTATGTGCAAATAAGAAAGACTTTATCTAGGAACGGACAGAACTAATCACTTAGTATGAGAAAAAATGTTTCCTTTTTATGCTTACAAGATGCCACATCACCGTCGAACCTAGTGGTGGGAGGGATTCTCGCTTTCGGAGGGTGGTGGCAAAGAGGGAGACTCTACCCCATCCTTTACAGCTCCTAATACCATTACTTGAGACAAGGATTAGCACATTTTCTCGGCATTAACATTCGACAGTTGTATGAACAAATGGGAGCTAAAACGGACAGTTAGGAAATGAGAGTGAGAGGGCTGAGGGTTTTTTCTCTGGCTTTTGGAAACAGAACCCCTTTTTTCATTGGTAAATTTGACAGTAAGTTTGCATCTCCTTGCCCAAATCGGGTCGATAGATTTTAATGTTATTTTTCTTACAAAATCCACACGAATTCATATGTTTGCCTTAAACCTACAGAAGACTTTTGAAAACGAATTGCAGGCGACTTCACATATACTGTCATAGGAAACGGTAGCCTCCTACATGGTTGTGAAAGTCTTTCTGTTTGCAGCTGCCTTAAACATCACCCCAGCATTTAACAGTGTTCTCAGTTGCCTTTAAACCAATGCGTCGTTGCCACCTGAATTATGCGCCTAGCTGCAGCAGAAGGGCTTTTGCCTGTGACCTCAATCCTAGGACCTGCATAACCATCAGCGAATTTCGCTGCCTAACAAGTAAACGATTGTCTTATTATTTGTTCTGAGTGACCTATAACTTCTCCCATCCTTTTGATGCAAAATACGCATCCGCCTAGTAGTAAGTGGGTATTGCTCAAGTACCAATAACCAAATGTTGCACAAAATTAAGCGTCTTTGATGAGTCTCGCCTTATGAGCCACCAAATTCGAATCAGTTCTGCATTGTGAAAATGATAAGAACTGCTGCATTCTGATTGGCCAGTCAACCAGCCGCGTGCGTGGGTGCGTGCAATGGTGTGTTCAGGGTGGCAAGTACTGGGGCGCAAGACGAATAGGCAGTGGCTGCAGCACGAACGAGTGTCCGCCGCCCTCGACGCGTAATTCCCTCCCGCCTCTCCACACATGCCAGGCTTGTGAGTCATTAACAGCCCCAACTACACCGCTCTCGAAGGGACCTTTTAGCAGTCCACCTCATCCGTCCACTTGGTGCGCGCTCTCTCTCGCATTAAGCTCCCCCTCCCTTTCCGCACACACACACACACACAAATCGGGATTTCTGCATTGTAAGTACCTTTTGCATGTCCATCTTTTTAAGTGATTGCAAGTAAAATGTAGTAGTGAAAGGAAAATCTACCTCACAGGTTGTGGATTTAATTTTAATCACATCTATCAATGCAAACCTAGGAGTAGCAAATTGATGGTAAAGTCTGTGGCTTTTAAAATGACCATACAGTGGAATGAGATAGCTGTTCGCGCTATACTTTTATAATAAAGTCACTTCCCGCAGGCAACTCTTCGCCTAATTTTTGTCGAAACAGCTACGAAAATGATAAAAAATAAGCATTACAAAATAAGCAGCAATGTGTCTAGAAGGGTCCTGAGTAACATTCTGGCAGTCTTAGGTCCGTATTAGCTATGTGAATTTGATTACCCAAGGGCAACAAGCAAACGCTCATTTTCATCCCACGTTTTGACAAGGATGAGTAATAAATCATCACTAATGGAGAGAACAGTAGCGCTGAACAGTCAGTGCTTCGTAGAGTCATCTCTGTTTATCCGCCCTTCGCTACTAGATATCAATACTTGAACTAACAGACTTTGTTTAGATAAATGTTCAAATACTGAACATGCAATTCAGTATTTCGCATGGGTGTGACTTTGAATAGCTGTTTGACACATTTACAACCTCATTTATCAAAGAACTAAGGTTTTGTGGGAACAAATGGAAGTCAAGCTTCCAGCAATTTACAGAACCCTCCAGTTATTTATCGGGCTAGTACACCTGTTGGATGAGTGTCCTTAGCAAACATGTCTATTTAGAAGATCTTGCCTCAATAAATTGTTTATTTTGCAGCATTCTTCGATATGTAAGGTATAATTTTACCGATTCCTACAGAATTGTTTACTGTTGATGAACAAATGGCCTAGTCCGAGGAAAGTGGCTTACTCACTAAGCCTAGTACGCAGCAAAACCTTCGCATGATTTATTCTTACAGAACATTTAATGAAAAAGGCAAAGAGTTTATTAAGGCTCGAGAGAGAGAGGGGTTCTTTTAAAAAAAAACCCTATTTTATCGCAACTGGCATCAAATTTGGAGGCCATTAACACATCTTCCACTGTCTCAGCAATACGACCGAGAAAACATGTTGATTTGAATTCGTTTAATTGTGTCTAAAAGCACGAATAGCCTACTGCCCGAACTTTTCACATTTTAGTCATTTATTTGTGCAACCCTGAGTGCCGAGTTTTAGCATGAACAGGGAGTGGACACTTGGCCCAAAGTGATGCTGCTTATATTTGGCGCTTCTACATCTGTGGCACGTGATTCCTCGTGTTAAATGGCCCCATTCACAACACCTTTCCTTGCCTATCCACCACAAAGAGACCAAAGCACATAAATGCTTTGCAAATACCTCGCTGTAAATATTCCTTGTGTGCTCCTCCACTTAGAACACGCCCGTTTATTACTAATACGACAGACGTATACAAAAGAAATGGCCAAAAGTTGGAGGAAATCTTTCCGTCATTTTAAGCAGTAAAAACCAACTAGCGTATTAATAGCACACTTGAAAACGGTCAATATAGTTGTAACCATGCCAATTAAAAGGAATCAAGTAAAACAAAAGCATAAAAATAGCTAATTTAGCGCCAGGAGTTCACTGTAATAAGATTTCTCACTTATTAATGCATACTTTTTATGACCAAATCAAAAATGCAACAATGAAAGTTAGTCACACAGAGATGTATTTTAAAAAGTCATCTTCCCAATTCAAGGCGCATGATTCATCACTTACAAGAGATGCAGTTCGCGACTACAGTCTGACCTCCCGTTGACAAGTGGCTGCTAAGACACTCAACAAATCAACAGAGTAAACAGAGAAAACAAATAAACTGTTTCCTTCTTTCAGCTTCCCACCCTGACTAAATGATGAACAGCATTTTTTCTGGCACTAAAGTTTTTAAGTTGTTAATGTTTCTGCTTATGCACTCTTGTTTGTGGGGCTATGATTTAGGGAAATGTGCTTTTTAGGTTAATGAAGACCTTTTTAAACACGAATTGTATAAATGCCTAATGTTTCATTTACTAAACTGGCACATGTGCATTTGGCGCTGAAACTGCTTAGTTATGTGGCAGACACAAGCATACTGTAGATACTTGAGTTCTTAAACATGATTGGTAAGGGAAACAACTGATTTGCCGGACTACGAGTGCTTAATAGAGTGTGACTCAGATAAGGAATAAACACAGTTGATGCTCCTTTTAGCTCGTCCCAAGCCTTCAACCAGGACGCAAATCGCGATTAGTTTGCCGCCCCAAATTAAAAACATAAATGTCTTCAGAGCACTTCTTTGTCGAAAAGATGACCAAATTAAGCAACCGCTGCTGATTACAAGAAATCCCTGATTTAGCGTGGGTGATTTATTCTTTTGTGCAGGCATGAGTTGTAGATAAACGAGAACTAAAATTTTTTCCCACTCCACTTTATGATGGTTATATACCCCATCCACCTACTAGAGTCGTGATGGTTAAAATCGCATTGCTGTCTTGCCTTAGGCAGGCCGTCCGATGGAGATTCACTAGTGGACTCCCCAAGTGGACCGACACCAAAACCAGTAGTTAACAAGCAATCGATGCATTGCATTTCACAACCACACATCAGTAGCCTGGGGTCTTAATTATTAAACATTTGTATCATGGAAAAAAACACATCATTATAACGCATTATGGTAGTGAACTTCAAATTCAGCCTCCATAATTCATCAGTAGTATATCCCCATCCTTTATTAATTAGTTGGCTATTTGCTAATCCCCACTCAAGTATGCGGTTTACCATGCTTTAAAAGTGTTTGATTTAACAAGATCATTATTATCACCAGGATATTAAAGGACACCTTGTTTTGGTTGGAATAAAGTCCACCCCAATCTACTTTGTACGTAATTAGTAGTATGTGCGCAAGTAAAATAATGAAATGACCGAAGTTTATCAACCCTTGTTACGATAATGTTAATTAAGGCAATAACATCTTGCCTTACAAACTTTCATCACTAATGAAAAATGATTAGCCTGGACTGAATCAGTGAGGTTAAAGGCTGCGACCAAACCCCTCTAGCAATTATAAGCTCTTTGGTAATTAGCGCTCAATTTTTTTTGGGAAAACAAACCTGTTAATGGTTTCAGGCGTAACCTATGAGTGTATCGTATATTTGGTTTTTTTACATTTTTTTCGCATTGGTGATTCACAAAATTGAGTGCGGGACGGAAGTGCGGACGGAGCGAATTTGCACGAGCAAATCACGTAACATATTACGGAGTAATTTAACATGAAATTTTCATTCTACTTTTGTCTCAAAATTCGATTCTTTATTTTTAAAGGAAAATTCATAGTTTTAAAACTCCACTGTCCGTGTGGTTAAGACCAACTTAACTCATTTCAAGCCTTTTAAATGACGCGTGTACTTTAATTTACCTCCACCCCATCGAATGAGGCAACTTGGGACTCGCCCTGCTTTTAGATTTCAAGCCAAACTAATTCCCTTCCCCTGTCTAAGGAAGACTCTCCAATTCCCTCTACGTTTCCTGATGTGCGCACAGCTGACATTTAAGAAAGCAGGGGGAGGAAAGAAATAAGTGTGTCGACGCTCTGTGTCCACCAAACAGCTCCGGATACCCTCGAGGTAGTAGCTCTGCCTCGCATCGATTGCTCCTCCCCCTCCTCCCAGAAGGCGTTAGTCAGGATCTGAATCGGCGCCAAAAAATCCCCCATTTCAAACAAGCCGTGTTACCCCATGCCTCCGATTTCGCCATGTAGTACCACGGGGCGGCAATGCTTTCATTTTACACAAGCACCAAAAACAAGGTCACGAGTTCACACCATCTTATGAAATACTGGTACATTTAAAGACTTTGTTCGGCGGGCCCTACTCGCGTCCTCTGTTCCAACAAATTTAGTGGCGACTTGTCTTCAGGGCAGAGTCGCGGCTAATTTGAAGAGTCTCATGGCGGGTGGAGCTATAACATATGGGCCCCTCATCCTATCAAAGCATGTGAGTCATGTTTGCTTGTTTTGGGAAGACGGGAGGGCCTGCGTGCGGCGAACCGCTGAGTCATGTGCACGCACGGTCGCCATGGCAACCTGTGGGCTGAATTGTACTAGCTTCTGGATTCTTTAGTGGAGACGTTGCGCGTGTAAATTGGCGGAATCTAGCCCAAATTAAGTGATTCGTTGAAAAAAAATAGCAAACAGTTTTTAACCATTAAAACTTTAAAAATGGACTTCAGTTTAATTTAATAATATTTGTAATGCATAAAAACTACTAAAACGCCCATTTTTACTACCGTCAATTTTTCCTTTATCATCATTTTTTTCGGCATTTTCCAGACCGTTTTAGCTAATAAGACGAATAAAGAGGAAAAAAACCCTTTTTTCTTGTGGCTAGTTGCAGTCTTTTCCCACCCACCCTGGAGCAATAGACTGCAGGTTCCACGTCTTCATATCCTGAATATCACCTCAGCTATACCCGCATGGAATTGAGGCGGTATTTGCGCTGGTTCCCATAATGCGGGCTAAATAATTTCTTTGCCTCTTGGCTTACACATCACTGTAGTCTGTGTGAAAGCGGTAATTTAAGTGCTTCAACCCATTTCAAGCACACGTGCACTGTCTGAGATAACACGACGACCTTTCCCATCACGGCAAAATGCAACATGCCTTGCGCATAATAACTAGGCCCCATTTTGAAGCGACAGAATAGCTTCGTCGGAAAGACGCTTAAAGTGAAACACTTTTTGCATTGTCTATGAATTTGGGAAGTCAATGATTGAATGGGAGACAATAAGTGGCTACTGCTCTAGGTGGAAGTGTTTTTACCAATTTGTGATGTACCTGATTCATCAACTTAAGAAATTTTGATAATTTTTACTCTTGATTTCATACTGGATTGCAATCATAAATTTAATGAGGAATCGAAAGTGTGACTGATGAGAGTACTATGAAGGAGGAGTTCGTGGTGACCTTCAATCCTCCTCCTCTTCTTCCTCCTCCTCTTCCTCCTCCTCCTCCTCCTCTTCGGGGTCCTCCTTTCGTCCCATTCGAATCAAATTTTCCCTAGACGTAAAAGACAACGGATTCACTACCCTTAGTATTTGAGCTAATCCTCGATACCATCGTATTAGTGTCCAAAATGGAGCAACTTGCGAAAGATTTCTTTAGTAGGCATATTTTGTAAGCCATTCGCCTCCCTCTGGAAAGCTTGGTGTGTTCGCATAGAAATCACGAGCATTTTCTAGGAAAATGTCAGAACTGAATTCTGTGGGCAATGCAGTACATATTCTCCTGACTTTGCACCCAGCCGACAGGCCTAGGATTGTAATTAATTCGAAGCCACCGCCAAGGGTGCAATAAACCACACCTGCACGGAAAACTGGAGACATTGTGGACATAGATAGGACATCGTGACACCGAAATGATGACGTAATTTAGAAAATGTTGTCCACTTGACTTGAAAATTGACCTTCCACGCCATCTTTTTAACCTAGTACAATAACTTCAGCAAATGCGCTTCAAACCACCGGATGGATGCGTTTGTTTATGCTGTAGGCTATTGGTGCTAAAACCTGCAATTATCCACACACACACACACTTCACCGGAAATGCAATTTTATGGCGGGATTTGAATGATGGCCACGCACATAAATACAAAAGGCGGAGAAGGATCATTCCAACAAAACCGAATGCTGTGAGTCCATAAGCGGAAAGACCAAATTTTTCGACACATTCTCACGCAAGTAGCGGCTTTAATATGGAGAGACTCAGTAAATCCGATCCCTCCTTTTCGTCTCCTTCTTCCCTAGGACTAACCTTCCGAGATCCTGAATGTGAAGGACTGCATGCATTATACTTACTCCTTGAGCAATTGTATCAGAGGTGGGTAGTTCTAGTCCACGTGCTGGCTGAATTGTCCCAGGAGTGGCCATTGTGTTATATGTTGACTATGGGAACACAGATGGAAAGCCGTCTGGTGGGCGTATTCACCATTCAAGTGTAGCACTGCTAAGAGATAGGGCATTCAAGCATTGTGATGTGCCTTCAATCACAGCACTGTCCCGTACACATGGTAAATTACCTTCTGACACGTCATAACCTTCAGCTGATAAGAGTCCCATTTTACTTGTTTCAGATACTCATTCAAAGCTGGATTTTTCAAAAGATTACGTTGAACCTTCAGCCTTGCCGAAGGACGAATTGCTTTACCTACAAGAGGAGCTTGAGGAGCATCCAAACAAATCAGAGAACACACCCTATACCAACGAGGGAAATCAATTGATCCTCGAGGATTTCAACGGCGAAGGAATCGCCAAGGAAACTGAGGGGTTCTCTCAGAGCACCTTCAATGAGCAGGTTGACTCGCCTACACCATCAATGGAAGAGGACTTCCTGCCTCCGGCACCTCCTGTAAAATCGGAATTGCCGCCTGAAGAAGATCTTCAGGGGGAGTCCGAGTTTGAGGAACACTTCTATTCTGAAGCTCCAAATAAGGAGGACCTTAATAATCCCAAGTTTGCTCCCCATCCTTTCCAAGAGGACGTAGAAGAAGTGGAAGAAGATTGTAAGGCCCATCCCGCTGATCAGGAACAGCTTGAGGCTCAAAAACGTTACGAAGAATCAAAACAATTTGAGAACCAAGAAAACTTTGATGATCAGGAACATTTTGAAGGCCAGGTTCTCCATGAGGAACCAGAACAGTACGGGAGTCGAGAAAACTTTGAGATACACGACCAGTTTGAGGATCAGGATCAGCACGAGGGACTAGCACAGTTCGAGAATCAGCAATTCCTTGATGACCAAGAACATTTTGAGAGCAAGGAGTTGCACGAGAGCCAAGAACAGTTTGAGAATCAACACTACCCAGAGAACCAGGATCATTATGAGGGTCAAGAGTACTGCGAAGAGGCGAAGGAACCGGAGGTGCAATTCGGGATACCACCCGAACACCCACCGACACCAGAACTCCTCCACGCAAGCGAACAAGTAGAGCATACTGATCATCTTCTGGAGCATCCAGAAGGCTACATCGAGGCTCCCCAAGACACCGATCTTCTGGACGCGGCTCACATGGACCTAGTCGGTGGGACAGATCAATTTGCGGTGGAAAAACAGGAGTCTACACCCTTTTACTCCACAGCAGGCATTGGGGCCGGGGAGGCAGTAATAAATGACCTTGAACAGACGGCTTCATTGACTTCAAGCGAACCCTCCGCGGAACTGAACAAGCACATAGCGGACGCCCTGGGTGTTGTTGTCAGTGAAAGACCCGTAGAGCCGCAACCGCCACCTATTATGCAGGCTGAAGAGCTGGTTCTACAGGAGGCAAAACCATCCTTCAATGACATTAAAAAGAATTTGGAAAAGAGAAAGTAAGGGCACCTAGAGGTTCTTAGGTCTGCTTAAAATTTTATAAGTACTAAGCAATTATATGATGCGTCACAAACATGTGACATGAAGCTTGTGACAACTGAGTGCACCAAATTTTAAAGTAAACATGTAGGTTAACCTCCGAATCATCAAAACCGATGTCGAATGTACTTTATTTTCTTCTTACCATTTGAGAGGTGAGTAGGTTATTTTGGCAGTGCTACCTTTTATTTGCGGTGGTCGCCTTTCCTCTGAGGTCGTAACAGTAAAGTTACTAAAAATTATTTTGCGGAATCATACTTAGAGGTTGATAAAAAACCAGGAAGGAGGTTAGTTTTCGACAAATCTGTATAAATATAAACAGTTGCATCGGCCTCTTGTCAGGTTGATAACATCAACCTGCAATAACTGCCGACAGGAATGATGGATGGTTGTTGATCTTCCGGTAGCTGAGGCTCTGGTTTAAGATAGAAAGTAAACACCGTTATATTTTCATAGGGGAGGGATGGAAAGTTAACCTTTTGACCCCTTAAAAGAATAAACACTGCTAGAGCACCAAAACCCAACGCCTTGACGTTTGGGGAGGGGAGGAAGGGGAGATGGCGTGGCTGCCATTTCGCATTAATTTCTGAGACAAATTTCAGCTACATGTAGCTGACTGGAAAAGCACTTTGTTTTTGACCGATTTATCAGATGCAAAAGGTCACATAAGAAAAGTTTTTGTGGGTCCTGGCAAGGATTACTGTGTAGTGTGAGTCACATGCACACACGGCCAATGCCACAAATGCCAAAGGAGATTATTTTATCCCCCTTCATTCCAACCTCATGTTATTTGTGAATTTTTAAACGTATTTGAGGTTAAATTGCTTGAAATATTCTCGCAATTCACTAATTTACTAAAATACTTGAGTAGTAGCGAATTTATACTGCGCTGACGATGATTGATGTAGGCTACCCACCGAGCCACCCCTCCCTCCAGTTGTACGTCCAAAAAGCATTCCCTCAAGCAGATAAGCACTTGTGAATGGGCAAACTAACAGAAGATTAGGGGCTAGATGTGGAGCGCTTTCACACTCAAACCCGTGAGAGTACTTGAGAGTGGCACAAAGGTCGCCGCGTCATCAGTGCACACACACACACATACGGGTGCACACAACTCTCTCCACGCGCCGATTGGCTCCCGCATAAATGCATATGAGTCGCATTTCTCTGTCTTTCTCTATCTATATTTCCTCGACATCAGTCTCAAACGGTAGCCAAACTTATGGCGCGTGAGTCTTATTCACTGAGCGCCTATTTGGAAAATTATTCTTGGCAGGAACATCCACGAAATGGACAGCTTTCACGACAGAGTCTGGAGCCCGAAGAAGCAAGGTCTGTGTTTGTCTGTATTTTTTCACCGTTTTCCCGTTACTGAGTGCTTACTTATTGGCAATATTTTTGAGGTCACATGAACCAACCAATCCCTTGGGTTGATTAATCACATCGTGTTTATTCCGCGCCATAAGTTATACTTTTACACCGAAACACGCAAATACAATAAGCTAAAACAATTTTGCTGCATTACACAGAAGGCCAGAAATCGACTAATTAAAAAATTCCCTGAAAGACGATTGGTTGTAAGTTCCAAAACTCTGTGTCACATGACGCCCAATCGGGTTAGTCGGAGGCCAAGTGACGGACACTGTGGACCAATCAAATTGCAGGTGGAATCATTAACCTCAAGGCTGAATTAAGATGGGATGCTGCCGATTTTGGCGCACTCTTTAACCACCCTCCTATTCGTTTGAACAAGTTTTGCATGCTCTTGCGGAATACTTTAACAGTGACAAGAGGATCGGTCGAGCAACGTTAAGTCTGGTCTTTACAAAAGGTATTCCCCTACTTGCCTTTGTAATGGTTTATTTATTTGTGCTTTGACTTTTAAGAGTAACAAAGTAGTAGACCTAAACGAGCTTAAATGAAATCAAGACAAGCTTTTGATTATTTTCTTACAATAGGATGCAAATTGTATCGTAAGTTAGTGCTTCTTCCTTGCCTTCTTGTAGTTTGTTTTAGCTTGTCTCACCGGTGCCTTCCGGTTAAGTTAGTTTGTCTCTTAGTTTGTTCAATACGTTTCCCCACTTTGCAAAATAATTTACAGATTCACGAGTATGGTACAGGGTATTACGAATTAATTTAAATAGGATTTTCACAATCCTTGGCTGGCCATATAAGCGAGGTTATGGTCGGTGCCTTGGCTTTTGTGGTTTTCACCTTCATCCAATCACCTATCTCTTTATGTTTTCTACTCACGATCTGTATGTTTGCATCGCTGCCCACGCATCCACTGATCCATTCATTTACCTATCCACTCATCAGTGCATCTCTCATGCTTCTTAAACCCTTTGAAAATGACCTCTGACCTTGAGTGAAGTTAACAGCCGTTGCACATTGTCACGAATTTTAGTCGTTGAAATAAATCATACTAGTATGACAACCTAGGGTACGTTATCGGTTTTCTCATATCCATTTCCGCTTCTATTTAAATTTGAGCTAATTTTCCTGAATCCGATTCATCATGTCATGATTGTCTGTCTCCAATAGCAGCATACACATCTCATATTCCATTTCTCTTTCATTTCATCATTTTTGAATAACTTTTGTGAAAGCTGGCTGAGTAAAACATTGCAGTTCTCACGTTGGAGTTGTGAGAGGCCTCGAAGCCCCAGTACACACATCACTGAGCCACATTTGTCAATCACCGACAGTCCTCCACTCCTCCCTCCCCCTATCCCCACCTCCTTTCTTGCCATCTTGTGCCAATGTATTTTTTAAACTCAGAATGCTGAATGACACCGAGGGTGATGGCCAGGAGATCAGAAAAACCTTTAACCAAATAAGAATGGAGATGGAGAGCAAAAAGTAAGACCAATTGCTTCTTTCGGATTTGGCCTTCACTACAATTCCCCTTCCTCCATCGGACCTAGTTGCATGAATAGGACTTCGGTGACGTTGCATGCATTAGCTAACGCTCAAAATCTATGCACGCTTTTAAGCTAGCCCTTTGCTGCATGAATTTTTCTGGAGGGGTGACAAACAACACAATTCACTTCCCTAATCCTACGAATTTTGCTTGTCAAGGTGATTTTGCTTCCTCAACCGTTCAACAATTTACATGGTGCTGAACTCTGGGGTGAAGGAAGTTTCCACTCCATTAGCAACGTCGTTGCAGAGTCTGGAGGCATAAAGTGTGTTATTTGGGAGCAATTAATTGACCATTAATTTAAGCGTTCCGTTTGTAGACGGTTATGACAACTCTTTGCATCTACGAGGCACTTTCGCTGATTGAATGGAGAAAACATCTGAAAGACCTCTCGAAATTTGATATCTTCTCCACTTTGCTTTGAAGGGCAGCCGAAAAAGGCTATGCAATAGAGTAACGTGGAGACTCTTGTAAATAGCACAGGTAGTTAGACCTGGTGGCTGTAATTTGGGCTCGTCTGCCACTTTGCCAAGTCAGCTAGGTCTATTCCAAAGCCGTGTGAGCGCGGAGACGACAAAGAATCTGACGTCAAAGCACTCAAGGATCGGTGTGCCACATCCAGGAGGATAATCTACTCTTATCAGTGTTGACGCGTAAAAATGGAGGCAGAGTCGTAGAAAAGCAGCTGTTAAATTGAGTTTAACTCACGTGTCAAGCATGAACAGGAGATAGGCTTCCAAGAACTCGAAGTTTGGAAGTGATCGTTGGCTCACTGATAGACGATTATAGTTCCGCTACATCCTCCGGAGACTATTCTTGCTTTGTGTGGATCTGTGTGGTGAATTAGGCTGAATCTAGGACTGCCGATTTGGCTGGAAGAAAGTTCCACTCTTGGCTTCACACTGCAATCCAAAACCTAACCTCTGATTACCTTGAATCGTAAGTCAGGATGGAATGGAGGTAATACCGCCTCCTTGTCATCCCCTCTCTCGTCCTTCGTAGTCCAGTGATGTTATTTTCTCCAAGCAATGACTCCGACCTCTTTGAACTCGACTGATCTGGCAAAGGTTTTGGCAATAATGTCAAGCTGACTTTCCCCGTCAGTTGCTGTATTCCACTCCATAACATACGTCTACTTCAGGAGACGTTTGCGCCGTGATGAGTAAGGCAGCCCCTAATGGACATTCTGGGCACCCTAACATCGCATTAAGCTTCATGCCATTCTGCTGTGCCTTTATTCATCACTTATGACGCATTTACCCCGCTACTTACATTTTACTACCAAAAGGATAGATTAATCATTCAGCGATCCAGGTTAAAATGTGTGTTTTAACAGAACCAAGCACTCAGTAAGGTTGTAAATCACTGTTTGCACTTCTTTGATCTTTTAAGTCATGGTGTAAGGTAGCAGCAGGTCAGGGTCTAGTGCACGAGTCGGCGTTGTTGACCTATGATACTGGAATTTCACATAATACAAGGTGTAGATTTCAATTAGTAACATAATCTAGACTTGATCACCTCTCATTCCGACATTGATGATAAGAGCTCCAATTCCGTTGCAAAGTTCCATTCGCTCATCCAACCTTCAACTGAAACTTCAATTCAGACAGTAGGTGGACTTCCCAGGCCAATGATGAAATGGAAAACTTCACTCGGACTGAACGGTGAAATAGTTGTACAATGGTTATTTATTGGAAGGTGTGAAGTGGAAGGTGTAAGCTACTTTCAGTTGCACTGTTTGTGATGTGTATGCGGTGCAATCAGTGCGATGTGGCCAGATGGCCGGAAATGCAAATCAAAGGCCTCCTTTTTTCCCTCTTACACCTAAAATGCCATTGCTTGGGTGTTTCTAATGCACGCTTGTGTACACGAACAACACAAACTGCGCGCTGGCGTCTCGCTTCACTTAAACTTCACGTGCGCACCCACCTGACAGTGCGTCACACACTCCAACGCAGGACCCCAGCACACCAACACACACACACACACACAATTCCATCCAAGGCGGCACGCAAGCAACTGTGACCAATCAGATTTCAACGTTGCTCCCTCGAGATGCACATTAATTCAGCCAAGTGTCTGGCCTGCACAACAGCAGCAGTAGGCGGGTAGTGAAAAGGCACCAATCCAAGCAAATATTTTCTTTCCCTCTAGCATTGTCGGCTCTCTGCAATCCCAACCACCGCAAACCCATCAGAGAGCAGGCTTGTCGGACATGGAGTCGCCTCGGAGTGGAAAATACTCGAGCTCTCACATGAATGGCAGTGAGACGCCCGGTTATTCGCAGCACCGAACTCCGAGTGGACCTGTCGGTTCGGGCGAGGATTCCTCGGCCCACCAAACTATCAATCGAGGCGGTAACAAGGAGGGCAGAGGAAATGCTCCAGCTGGACTGGCTCAAGTTAGACAGACTCTAGCTCTTCCTGACCTCCAACTCAGCCACGTAACTGTCTTCACTGATCGTGCGGAGCTGGTGAGGACGATCACTCCGGTCTTCAGGGCGGGCGAAATTGTTGAGATGCTCTTTGAAAACGTCTCCACGGCTATTGATAAGGACTCGATCAGGTAGGATTCGTGGCATTTGCATTATTTGTCTTCAACATTCAATGCGATCATGGAAGTTACCTAAAGTTGACCACAGGGGGGAAGTGAGGAAGGCGGGCGAGAGCTACTAGCACCATGGTCAACTTCAGCTACCAGTGCAACTAGCTAACCTTGCCATTGTTCTTTAAAAGTTCAGTTCTGTATTCGCATTTTCCCACTGCTTTCGCGCCTAACTTTGTGGTGATGTACCTTTCTTTCCATAGTGATCGTCTTAGAGCAAGTTAAGTGGTTCAGCTTTACACAGTGCTTGATAAGGTAATGCGACCTCTGTGTCACACACTCTGGTTACGCAAACACAAGCCCAGAAGCCAAGCCTGCTGGGATTGTTTTACAGTTAGAGGTGAAAAAAGCCTCCTCGACTACCATTCAACGCTCGAAGACCACGTAAATGTGCTGACTACAGTTGCTAACAGAAAATCCATCTGTATCTGTCTGTCTCTTCATTCTTGGGATTCAGTAAATTTCCCAACTGCCGACTGGAATTGAGCTAGCAAGGTTTACTTAAGGTGGTTTCTGTCAACGACTCACTAGCATCATCATCATCGTCGTCGTCGTCATCACAATGCTATGAGATGAGAGAGACCAATTTGACATCGGAGTGATGGGGGTGACGAGATTGCGGAAATTCGCATTTGTTTATTCAACCACTGTGAAGCTCTCGCCTCGCTAACTGTTTACAAACGGTCAGTCTGTTTGTGTATCGCAGTATCATAGCACCTGGTCCCTAGAATCGGTGGAAGGAATCAGCCTGGGATGGTTTCATTGGCCGTTACCTTGTCTGATCAAAAAGCAGTCACTGGGAATGATATTTAACCGCTGCACGACATTTGAAAAGGCGAAAACAGTATGACTTGGTGTGGCTCCCACATTCGATGGCGTAATTACGAACTGATGAAGGCCTCTTCCGTCCACTCGAAATGGAGCACTTTCCTCACTGTGATATTTTGAAGCTGGTATTGTAAAAAGAGGGACCCCAGCCGGAATTGAAATGTTGTGAGTATCATGAAAGACGGCCTTAAAAGCAACTGAGAGATCCCTTGCCACCTTCCAGGCAGTCATTGCTAGAATTAAGGGCTTCTGAGAGACCCGTTAAACGGTACGCCGGTGCACACCCACCTGGAGAAATAAAAAAAATAGCATTAGGTAAGCACATTTTAAATTGGTCGTAAAATGTAATTTGAACCGAGACGCACATAAAATCTGTTACTTTGGCCATACCCTCGTCAAGTCCTGTGTGGAGTGTGCGCGACTAGAAGGCGGAGAAGCCAAAACGCCATAACATCGAGACCGCAGAGTGTGAAGAGACCATGGTGACAGCGTTTTTGCTGCTACATTAGTTCCAGTAGCCGCAAAACCACCCATGTCCATCGAGGTTCCTCCTTGAGTTCGATGGATACGGGATTATGTACGCGTTTTTAACCCTCCATAACGGAGATCCACTGACTTTGTACGTCCATACAACGATTGTATTCCATTCTTCAATCACCTAAAAGCTTTGCATAGCAAATATTCGGGTTCTAGTTGTAGAGAGACATTAATTCTTCACGTTGTTCCCATATCCTCACAGTAATTAGCACTGTCAGGTCTGCAAATGGTGGGGCTACACTTTCTGCTGCGCGTCTCCACCAATTTAGCCACCCTCACCAGACTCCTTTCTCCCTCTTGAAACCTGTACTAGCCAATGGAAACAGACCCTTTGTCCCTTTTGATCGGTGTCACTTACCAGTGTCAAGTGTTAACTGACCCAATTAGTCCAGAAAGCCATCCACCCGACACGGTCACCTAGACCTCCGCAGACCTAAAATGCCACGTAGTAAAGAGCATCAACAAAATCACCTCTATTTCTTTTACAAGAGTTGAACTGCGTGGAGCGGCCACAATTCTCGATGTGACATACACTGCACGTCCAGTTCCCCACTTGGAGGAGACATGGACACAGAGTATCGCCGATTTGCAAACAGAATTGCGTCAATGCCATCGTCAGATTGAGGCAGTCACAGGTCGCTTGGCCCGCCTTGAAAAACAGCGTACTGTACTGGACACCTTCGCGGATGGAATGACTAAAAAAACGGAGGAGGAGGTATTCGCAGCCGCCTTGCCCCAGCCACCGCCTATACCACCGCCACAGTACGATAAAAAACACGACAAGCACAGCAAAAAAGCACCGCCAGCACATGAGGATAGCTTTGCTATGGGTCTGGCAAAACGATCGGTCTCGGAGGTGAGAGTTTCATGTTTTTAAGGCACCAAGCATTCTGACAATTTCCCTTTCGTGAGCCAGCATGTTGTCTGAATGGCCCAGTCAGGCAGCATTTCAGTTCCTCCCATGCTTCGTAATGCCTAACTTTTAGTCCACCACCCTCCTTCTGTGTTCCCTGAAAGCTGAAAAACCTGCTTCAGCATCATTTCTCTATTAGAAAGCTGAAAGGTGTGTTCGTCCGGATTTAGAACTGACAAATGGTTCCTGGACAAAGGCTTTGTTTATTCGAGGTGTAAACAGAGGACAAAAAGCAGGCGGGTCGTCGAATGGCAGGCCCTCCTGATCCAAGAAACCAAAGTGCTCGGTGCTTACTTTTTCCTTAAAAACATATCAAGTAACTAAGGAAGGATCCTCAAATAAGCTTTTAACTGATGCCACCCATTTTCCCTACTGGAAAAGTCAAATCAAACCCTCTGACGCTTGGTACCATGTAATGGGATTTAGGGTGACTCTTCGCACTGGAGGAGCTATTCACCTTTCCCACCATATCGAAGCAGCAAGGCTAGGTAAGGGGCAATTTATCTATCCAGTGTTTACGGTAGTAATTTGGTTAGCCGTCAATTCATTTGGGGTATAATTGTGATTGCTCCGAAGAATGCGCCTATCCTTCCCCACCGCTTGAATGGCACGATGGCATTTGGGGAGGCAGTAAGTGGTGGTTGGGATAGACCCAAAAACTTGCAGTTACAACAAGGTGACTATTTTCTGTTTAAGTCATTCATCCTTCCACTTTTCTTCCAAACACCTTGAGAAAGCGGTTGATTCACTGATTCATGCCACAGCTTAACAATCAGCTTGAGTACCTTTAAGTGGATTTGATTTTCGCATGGGGTGTTTGTCGACCGCTTGAATCACAAGTGCTTTAATTTACACGTCACTAAGACTGGCCTTTAGGGCCATTTCCTCTAGCAAAATGAATGAAAAAGTAATTCTTCGCACTGTCAAGGTCTCACTAAGGACATCGTATAGTTTACGAGCCTCATTTACCGCCCTCTCGACAACCGAATCGCGGCGGATCTGAGAAACTTGCACTGTTGCGTACATAATCTCCAGCATGTCTGGGTCGGCGCCACATAACACAATATTATCTAAGGCAGATCATGTAATAACTTTCGGTCGCACCGAAACAGCCTCGGAATTCAACTTCCAACTCGATGATTAATTGCTTCGCCTGTTACGATCATTCTACTTCAAAGCGGTACCATTAAAGTACACACTGAATCAGGAAGCTCAATTAGTGAGGAAGTAATGGAAGGTGCCATTTCTATGGATCATTTGCAGTTGATACCGGTGAACCTTCAAAAATCAAGCCATTACAAACCTATTTCGAAGTCTCAGCGGATACGGATTTTGATGTAGCTGCAGTAGTAGTTCTATCATGACTGTGGAAGAAAGCTGAGTAACTAACCGTATATCAGGCTTGGCAGGGGAATCCAGGGTCTCATGTATTGTTAAAGTAACTACCATGCTGCTACAGCCTGACCTATATCATGCCAATTCTCCCTCTCGCCTCTAGGGCACCGGTAAGGTGGGAGACGAAATAACAAAAATGGGAGCCATTTAAATGCTCCTTCTGCAAGTGCAAGACCTTCTAATAACGAGATAATTTAAGCGATTAGTTGAATGAATGAGATAAATTAGGTCACTGTGACCAGACACACGCCGTTTCACATCCGATATAGGGGTGCTGTGAACTTTGGCTGCTTTGACTCATCACCACATCTGCCCTCACTTTCCACTTGGACCTTAAATGAGCGATACAACTGAGTAGAATGGAAAGACGGTGTTAACTGGAATGACGCAGTCAGGGCCATCTGTCAAAACTTCGTTGGGGGTTGGGTGTTGTTTACATGTCCCCCCCTCCACCCCGTGAGGCCATGACCTCAAAACTGCGTTTTACGATGCACACAACTAACGCGGACCAGTGTGGATTAGACAAGTCACATCGCTGTGATGATCTACGAGGATGGGACTTTCAAACACTTAAGGTACAATAGCTGGCGCACAAGAGGGGTGTGTCTACGGGTTTTTTGTCAGGGTTATATTGTAAATCACTTCTACCTGCAGCAGCACCCAAATATCTCCCACTCCATGCAAATAATGACGACTTTCATGTCTTCTAATACCGTGCTTATCTTTTGGCTGGGATTTTTGACTCCATTTTGCCAGTAGCAGGCAACAGTTGTTCGTCGCCCACTACCAACAACAGCTATCTTGGGTTGAACAGGCTGTTATTGCATAATAGGACATCTTAGAGGCATAACTGTGTCTGGTCCGCTTGCATTGTGCTGTTTCTTTTCTGAAATGGCACAGATGGCTAAGTAGCGTCCGCTTAGTATTCGGTTTTTGTTCTGACAGGAGTGAGTAGATGATGACCGCCTTTCTTCCGTCGTGACAGCGCATTTTTGCCAGGCGTATCATAATTTATAACCCTAAAAGATGCAGAAAAATACACATGTTTTGCCATTCTAGCTGAACAACCAGGCTAATCCCTATGATCCGACACATATGGACACACTGCAGCGCTTTTTAACCATGTACGAGGATCAGGCCGAGCGTTTGGACAGCAGCCTCCTCACCTCCAAGGAGGAGTTGGATCGTACTCGTGATCGGGCCGAGCAAATTGAAAAGGAGTTGATTGCGCTGGAGAAACGGCAAGATGAGAATCTAGTTAGGTAGGCTCCTTTTCTAACTTTGAGTAATCAACAAATGACACAAGACCGCCACATTGGAATTTAACTTAAGGGAAAAAATGAAACCACTTTGGAGGGTTTAACAACTGAGGTAAACTGATTCCACCTAGGAAATCCCCATAACCCTGCAATGCCCACAATTTGTTGAAGTTTTTCCTTGGACTGGTGAGAGGGGGGAGGAATCTGGTCCCGAAAAGTGTGACCTCACTTATGTTAATTAGTTGCAACGATGTGGCACTCATTAGCCCCACCGATGATTTCGGTCCATTTTAATCTGCCCTTATTCATAATGAGGCATAGCGATAGCAATTGTTACTTGTTGGGGTAGTCTATTGTCAATTTACCAACATTGACGTTAGAGGCTAGTGAAATGGTCGCCTACACCGAAATGAGTGCAAAAGTAATGGATATATAGGTAAATCAGCTGGAGGGGTGGAGAGGGGAGCTCTTGGGTATCCTATGTATCCGCTGAGAGCCCTGCTATTGAAATTCCGCTTGCTATGCGGATCTGCATCGACATATATTACCGCAATTCAAATGGTTTGATACATTACACAAATTGGTCTGCAAAAGTTATGGCTTTGTGAAACGATTATCAAATAACTACAAGGGACACGTGTCACATATGTGTGACGCTAGCGAAAAGCTCCTTAACGCAGTTAATGCATGTCACTGTGAAGAAGACTTTAAAATGGAGTTACGAATTGAGAATTGCGATTCGTGTAAATAATGGTTTTCATCCACTGTGCGACGTAAACAAATAAAATCACTCATGATTTGACATAAACATAGGGTTTTATACAAGAACCCAGCTTTTGAATAAACTCTCGCACTATCCATGCACATAGTGAGTCTCTGAGAAAGTATTTGTGGCGGTTGGAGTCGTCTCGAAGGAGGTGCTGGACGAGTGTATTATCAGTGGCGTCGAGAGTGTCAGAAGACGGAGGACGAGACCAGGCGGTCGTGCCACATTTCCTTCTTGGCCTTTCTTTTTACAGAGAAATCAGCGTCCTAATTGAACCCCGTGAAGACGGTCCAGTTGACATGTTGATCACTTACGTCGTTGGTCGGTGTCTTTGGAAACCCGCCTATGATATTCGGCTTTTCAATAGCGACGGATCCATGAAGGTAATTGCCTACCCTGTAAATTTATAACCTGTAACTTCTCCCACCGTTACCGGGTTAGATGTAAGCTAAGGCATTAACTGGCCATCTTTTGCCAAAAAAGTGAAAGGAGAACTAGTGGCGGTGTAGAGTTTTTACTTCACTCCACAATCATTTAAGGAGGAGAGCATTTTCTCCTCCATTCACGGAAATGTCACACACAAATCCATTACAACTTAACAGAAAAATTAATTATTAAAGTCTTTAAGTTTATTTTACATTGACATAGAGGAGAAACGTTCTGTTAATCACCTGGTGGAGAGAATAATTTGGCTAACTTTGATTGCGGCTAGATAATCTACTACGGCTTGGTGCAACAGTCGACTGGAGAGGACTGGGAACCGAGAAGAATGACCCTATCCACTGCTCAGCCGAGTTCTGAAGGGCTTTGCCCATCTCTCGGTCTACAGCGCTTGCACTACAAGCAAACGTAAGTCTTGTACCCTTTCAACAAAACCTAGGGACCCTGTCCCTTAGTTATCCCCATAAGTTGAAAGGTGCTACTTAATTCAAGAGTAGTAGAATAGGCTGGCGTGAGGTCGTTACCGTTGGGAGAATGGCTTTCAAGACTGCATGACGCTAACAGGAGGGAACAACAAACCTTCTCAATGTATGCACGACTTCTAACCGAGTTTGGTTTGCTCACATACTAACCATTCACCCATGGAATGGTCATTAATTCTTCACTAACCCTTCCCCCGCAGGATAATTCCTTTTCCCTTTCCTCATTTAAGACAAATCAGTGTCGTACTCCACGGTGATGACGCAAATTAGCTTATTCATGCAATATAATATTAGTTACCTACCTACCTACCGATGTTTCTCCACCATTTTTCTCTCTTCTCATCTCAGTTTACATGCATGTGAGAGCTTGCACAGTTCGTTATTACCTCCACTCGAGGCATCGTTGTAAGGAGGCATTAGAGAGGAGACCAAAATCACAAAAGACTTGCATGTTTTGAGGGTCATTCTACCATACAATTCTTCAACCAGTGGATTTATAAATTATCATTTGTCAAACCCTTCAAAAACGCCATGACACTGCATTAAATGCTTGACGGACTTAACGATGACCTACAGCGCACCACTGACATTGACATTGGACATTGACATTGGCCTGATCTAACAGCACTACTTCGGAGACCTGTCTTGGTTTTGTTTTCATTTTCCTGTCTACTCGCCCACCTTCCTGGATTACCGCCTTTAAATCCCCATGTCGAACTAATGCGTCGAGTTTTCACACATCTTCTCCCACATCTCATTATTATTTTTTTGAAAAAAATCCATGAGTACTTGGTTTTATGGATAAATGGAGCCCCCCCCCCCAAGAGTCTAGAGGCAAAAATAGCTCCCACTGTTGTGGTGCCGCTTAACCACCTTTCTGCAGAAGTAATCAAATCAATCAAACAGTCAGAAAAGAATGGCCTAAAAAAGTCGCTTCTCCTTCGCAGTGCAAAGACGTCAAAATTCCTGCCTAGATTTTGTTCCATTCATCTGTCAAAATTAGGCTTACTGTGCCACCCTTTGGTGGGAATGTTTACCCACAATATGAAGACGGATACTGGTAAACAGCAATCTTTCTGAGATTCGAGCTGATTTTATTCCTCCGCCTCCCAGCTTGTCAAGGTTGTTGCAGTTTTCACTACTTGTTGCCAAGGGGATAGTTAGGTTTCCCTCCCTCCCCCCCCCAAATCAGTACTCGCACGTCATGCGATGACGGTTGGATGGTTGGTGGATGTGATTCAAGTATGGCCGTGGTTAAAACTCATTCCACGGCATTTCAGTGGAGGAGGAGGTGGTGCAACAGGACGCTTCATTTGCTCCATGTTGGAGATGCTACGATTAGGTAGATTCTCCAGTCTTGCTGACATTGAAGTGTTTAAAGCTTTTTGTCAGCTTTTATTGCGTGCATATGCAAATGAAACACTTATTTGACACCATCACAAGCTGAAAAGGATAGCTAGATCGATGGATCGCATAATATTTCATCCAATAGTAGACAACAGACAGCAGGCTTTAAAGGCTGTTATTTTGTTGTCATGCGCTTGGGTGAATAAGAAATGCCTTTGGAGGTTTTTTGAGTCTGTTGTTATCTTTACACCTCTAAAGTGCTATTCACTTAATTCTCAGGGGACTCGGCTTCCTTTGTATGGCTGGCTGAAGCCACTATGAATCCGTCACTTGTTGAGGTTGAACCGCAACTATGGTTGAGCTTTGTCTGGACTGATAATTCGACTAGAGGCAGGTCGTATTCTTTGCCTCACAAGGCAACACAAAGCCTGGCAAGTGAGGGGAGATGGCACTTCATCCTACGCCTTCTCTTCCCTACTCCTTTAATACATTAACATTCGCATTATCACATGGGAAATAGAGCAGACATTTGGGAAATAAAAGTGAGATGATACAAACAGAGACACGTAGGCGGAGGTATTTTCGGTTCCTACAGTCAAAAAGCGAGTAAAAGAGAGACGTGGACTGTGAAATAGTGAGGAGAATTTCTGTAGTTAATTAACTTTTGTCATAAAAAACCGCATGACCTCATTTGGTTGCCTTCTAATGTCATCCAGAGTTTGTAGACATGTTTGTCACTCCAAGCAGGCAAATATTTCTTCATTGCTACACGATTGTAGTGACCCACTCTTAGTGCATGCTAACAACTAACCCAGCTTGCTCTTTCTCCAACTCTCAACCCCACTAATAGCACACCCCAACCGATCTCCACATCAAGTGTGTCATCTTCATCCTCCTCACGCCCTCCTCGGCCTGCTTCCTCGGCTTCGCGCAATAAGACGCCTCGAGCGCTTGCACAAACTCACCATCAGCACTCTCTCCTCAACGAGAACGGCTCTCACACGCCTGAGGTGAGGTTTCCCTTGATGAAGTAATTCTAGCTCTCTCCTTCCCTCCATCCCCTTCCCTCTCCCGACCCCAGATAGCTGACCTCTCCTAGAGCTTGCGTTATCCTCCTCCTCACCTTCCCACCTAAATAGCGAGAGTTCCATTCGAAGGCAACAAGCCTTACTTGCCGCGAAACAGAGTAAAAAGTCGCCCAGCGCATGGAAACGCGACTCCTCGGGGTCGGGTAGACCCATTTCACCTTCAGTGGACCACCGCTGTACCCCGCCTACGGCAATGTTTATTCCTCAAGAGGACGTGGCAATTGTAGGCAACTACTTAGTTGCCACTTTGCCTCGATCTCGGCATACCTCGCTGTCCGGTGAAGGTATGCATCAGCCACGATCCACGTCACGGTCAAACGCGTCCTACTTTGAGGAGGTTTGCCATCGCTCCTAATTCTTCACCTACGCACATCCATGTTTATTACAATTAGTAGAGATTTATAAACCAGATTTTTTCAACCATTGTTTGTACTCGTGAAGACACTTTAGTTCTACCCAACTACACCTAACGGCTTAAGTTAGGATTTTGAGGTTGGCACTTTATTGCGATTTGTGCAGGAGAGCTAGATGGCCATTGTCTCGGAGGTCATACCACAGGACGAGACCACAGCCGGTAGAGAGGGAAGAATCCGCGTAATTAAACATCCAGTTAAACAAAAGACACTCTTTCCCACCTTTGGACGTCGTCCATCTGGTCAGCCCTCAGCGCCGTCTATAGCAATGCAGTCGGGAGTTTAAAAACTGTTCGCCGACCACTAATTCCTGTGTGAGAAGGAGTTCATTTCCCTGCATTAGGAGTTGCGGCCCATTTTTGAACTGAGTTCTTGCTGCTGAGGGCACCCCGAATGCCAACCACTAGATGGGGCTAATGGATGGCATCTATTCCTCTTTTCTAGGCTGTTCCCATTTTACGGCTCCCCAGCCCTCTACTGTCAGCCTAACCGGTTTTTATTCGGCTATTAGGACCGTAGACAGCTCTACAAATGGCTTTTATCCACTGTTCAAGTCGAGGACCGCTTCAGATGTTGGTAGAATCCTTGCGGCGCGCAGGACTAGGGTAATTGCTAACGACATAGTCGCCGAATATCAATCCATCTGCAACACAATAGCCATCCTTTTGGAGTGGGTTCACTTATCACTGCCATAGCCACCTGTGTGGCATTCCGAGGCTTTGCTGAAGTCGTAACGGGTCAAAGTAATGGGGAGAAGAGGGTTGAAGGCTCTTAGGGCATCCCAAAGGTCAGACTGTGAGGCCGAGGACCAACCTATAGGAATCGAAGAACCCGCATAGTTAGAAAAGCAGTCAAACCAAATGCTAATCCACTGCAGTTGATTGGACCTGTTTCTCCGATAGTTTCACCTATGGATACCAGTTTGACAGTGAAGTTGATAACACACTATAAGTGAAAAGTAATGTAACCAGTGACTTACCTGGCGCTGACAGCATTTTTCCACCGCTTAACTTTAAGCTCTAAATGCACTACTTTAGTCGCCTCGAATCGTGTCCACACCGCATGGAACCCTCCAACGCGCTCCAAGCTATAACGAAACCGGGACATCCACACTGCGCGGTACCTCCATCAGTCGTGCAGCCTCACGCCAGGCGTTGGGAACGAGCCTTCTGGTGAATGCTGCGCCTTCAAATGAGCCGCAAATTGCGTCAACAGCTAAATTGGCCACAACACCCACTCCAGCTGTTGCCACGGTGATCTTTGAAGTGCCACGACCGCCCGCTATGGTAGCGTGCAACAATGAGGAGGTGCGTGTCACCGTAGGTCTAATTGACCTGCAGCCCTCCTATGACTACGTCACCGTGCCCAAGAGGTCGCTCTCCGCTTTCCTCAAAGCGCATGTCAAAAACTCCAGCAATTTCTACATTTTACCAGGGCAGACAAATATCTACTCGGATAACACATTCATTGGCAAGGTAAGGAAATCACTATACCGATTCAGCATTCCAGCGGTAAAGGACTTGGGACATTTTAACATGGATAAATCACATGGCTCTTTTATTTCGAGGAAATAGATGTTCTATCTGTGCTGAAACAGTAATAATTCCTCCCCTTCAGTCGGAATTGGGTGCTGTGGCACCTGGCGAAGAACTTGCCTGTGAACTGGGCGCCGAATCAGGCATTGAGGTGATCTATCGGCCCATGTTCAAGTCGAAGGAGAATGCTACCGGGCAGAAGGCCACGGTAAGCTTCAAGCAGGTCATCGATGTGCGCAACACCTTCCAACGACCTGTTCGTGTAATGGTCGTCGATCAACTGCCCTCCAGTGGGGAGGATAAGATCAAGGTTAGTTTTTTAGTCCATTGAGCATTCATTCATTAGCGTCACATATATGTGAAATCCTAAGTTCCCTCTCTACCTAAGGTTCTTTCTGTTTTGATTGCAAGAGGATATTTTACCCTCATTTTTGCTAGAAAGTTTGCTGTTTCCTACTTCGTCCTGTACTAAAAGTTGCAATCTACGAGGTGTTAGATGTCCTTCGCACTTTTAATAACCAAAAGTACCAATTACCACACTACTGCCGTGAACTCTGACCACATATTTCAAAATTGCCCTCATTCATTACTCTTATGTATTTTAGGTGAACCTTATTGAGCCTAATATCAAAAATCCAGAAAAGTACGACAAGAAGAAGTCGATTCGTATGAACAAGCACCACAACATCGAGTGGGATCTTGATCTCCACGCAGGTATGCATTCCTCCTCTAAAAGTCTCTCTTAAATCCCTGCGATGAGAAATCTGTTTTTCAGCACGCAATCCGTACTTTCCACCTGGTAAATTGAGATGAAGGGCATTGATTAGCTCTGATGTGCTTCAATACCTTCTTCCATGGGACCTTCGAACAGACAGGGGACCAAATTTTGTCTGATCATTTCCTAGGTGAAACGAAGGAAGTTGTGCTCCGTTATACAGTGGAGTATCCGGCCGTAGAAGAGTTGGAAGTGAGTGTTGCCGAGGACTAGATGAGCCCTTGTTCTACACTTTTCAAAGCCAATCAATTCAAACGCCCCGTCCCTCGCCAACGCCCACCCCGCCTCCCTCATTTCATAATACGACGTTACTTTGATCTCGCTCCCCTCTCTTCTTCTTCCTCTTCCTTTTCTCCCGCAAACAAGAAAAAAACTTTCGTACGAATGGAAAACATAAAATCACGTTAACAGACTACGTCGTCGCTCCCGATGGAGGAAGTTGCAAGTACGTCTCCAGGCGGTGATGAGTCCGCCAGACAACTTTCATCAGTGATGCTTGTCAGACAACTTTAATGCGAAGACACATTGCTTGTCAATTTCGGAGGACTAGTTTCGATGCGTCTTTTTGTTTTACTTTGCCCTATCTCCGTACTAGCAACTTCTGTTGTTTGCTTCGATCTACCACTTTCTGTCTCCCTCGCTCTGCATGCTGTGTACTAATCATTTATTACTCGAGGAGAGCCTTTCATTTTCATTTCCCATTTGTTTGATAATCTCTATCTCGACATCATAAACAAACCAAATTTCGTCTATCCTTTCTCCTTATTGGTATCGTTACCAGAAAGGAAATAGTGTTTCTCAACACAGTGCAAGTGGCGAGAGCAAGATCTACCAGCTCATTGATAATGCTTAGCTTGCGATCTAGTGGTATGATCAATTTGAGCCATTTCAAATCAGCTTAAAAGTGCTTTTAATGAGAATTTGAGGCTTATGTTGTGATACTTTGTTTGATCGACCTCTAGTTTCGGTTACGTTTACTTGAGGTGGCTATACTACCTATGCCAGGTGGGTCGGCCTCTGGGCCATGCCAGCAGCCGCATTCCCTTTCCTTTTGCTGAATATACATTCTGTCTTGGTATCATTGTAGCGTCCCGAGACTTCCTTTAAGGTAAAAGAAGAAGCCATAGTGCTAGGTCAGAAGATATATTCTGGAAACAGAGGGCTTGGGGGCCGCTGGCACGGTCCGGAAGCTGCCCATCGGCTAGTACCATATGGCCTCCCAAGTGACCGAAACCGGCAGTTCGAACAAACAAAGGACTACAATTATACCTTCTTTTGCCTTCAAGGAAGTCTCGGGGTGCTACATCTGTAGACAGGGATTGGAACGCAAAAATATATACGCCTGGAAAACTTTGTACTCTTGAGACAGTGAGATGAATAGCTTCTGCTAATTAAGCAGATTGGATTCGTGTTCTGTGTTTCAAGTTGGTACCAGCAGGTTGATCTGCATCTGAAATTTAGTCTTCAGGCTAAACCAGAAGCTCTCGAAACTCTTCTGTCCGTTAGCAATATAGGTTCCTCAGCAGTACCTTGACTTACCACGACCTAGAACACCACAGAGGCATATACGCAGTAATGAAAACCTCAATCAAGTTCAAATGTTTAAAATGCAAAGATAATTGAAGTCTGACAACCTCAGAAACCTTGCGCAGCCTTAACGGGAGAATTTGAGATACGGAAGAGCAAAATATTCACGAGACACAGGAATTTGCATTATCGGACATAATTAAGAACTATACAATGAAGACTAGGTAATTGTACTCATCATTTCAGCAACGGGGAGAACAATGCTTCTACACCAGCTAAGTCCACTAGCATTTTGTTCCCAGCTTCTATGACCTAATTAAAATGTGCGCAACAATTCTTCAAAACTGTAACTAAAACTAAAAAGCCAAATTATCCAGGTTTTGCTGCATATTAATTGGAATAAAACTTTGCGTGGCATTGAATTTGTTTAAGTCGCAGTTGTTGTGGCAATGACTTTGACACTTTATTAAATGCAAAGCGCATTATAAAAGAACCAGGCAAGGGAAAACGTTGATTCTCACACATTATAAGCAACATTTGCACCTAGGTGTAAGGGGCGGTTTTATCAGTTTGAGCAGAATTTTTTAAATCCCTTGGTGCGTGCATGACCTTATGCATCGCCACATATTATTGAAACCAATTAATTTCGAAATATTGTGCAAATTTTAATGCCTAAGGTTATTGCATCAGGGCAAACTAATTTGACTGAAATTTATGCTGACTTTCTAAGTACCATCAATGTGTTTGCTTTCAGGGCTACAAAGCGCTGATGTAATTCTGGGTTAAAATTGTGTTGTGAGATAAGTGGGTTGCTAAAGCCTCAGAAATACTTTAATAATCAAGGTGCATGACTATGAGTGCATCAAGTAAATAAATAGCTGTCACTCAGGTTTAAGAGGAACTTAAATATTTGTACGATTTCATAGTTGTAGCAAAGGAGATCTTAAATTGGTATTTTGTTTTGTCTGGCATGTTGTTGATACGTTCTTTGCTAATTATTCCTGAAAGCTCACAACTCTAATGGTCAGCCTAGCTAAATCAATTATTTTATATAATCATAGCGTTAAAACATACCAATGGCCAAACATTTTTTTGAAAATTGTTCATTTATGTAACTCAACATTTTTTGTTATAGAATTCGCCTTAACCATCGTAATAATGGGAGTCGACTATTATTACCTCCTCGGCGTCACCGAAAGTGCTACACTAAAGGATCTTCATCGAGCGTATATCACAATTTTACTAGCTTTATGCATTGTCCTCCTTAGATATCGTCGGCAAGCATTAAGATTTCATCCACTGAGAAACAAACAACTGGAAGCTGACACCTTGCAGCAATTCACATGGATTTCAGAGGCGTATGAGGTGCTGAGGGATCCCATTTTAAGAGCTCGATACGACCAATATGGCGAGGCTGGACTTAAACACGGCATTCCTGGTGTTTACACAGAACCTCTCCGATACTTGTACCATGGAGATCCTTACAAGACCTTTCAGGAGTACTTTGGTGATTGGAATCCCTTTAAGGGTACATTTTTTAAAATTATTTGATGCGCCTATAAAATCCTTCCCATAATTATTGTCTGACGATAATAGAATTTACGGAGGAGATGACTCGTGAACAGATGGAAAACTTTGGTCGCAAGGACGGTCGAGGACAAATTAAGAAAGCAGAACCAACGATAGTCAAATTAATGCTAACCTTAGAAGAACTCTATAATGGATGCATAAAAAAGATGACAGTGAAATACACGGTTAGTTTGACTTCTAATGAATTTCAACTCTTGATCGGAATCTCTTAAGTTATTCAGGGTGATTACACTTTTTATTTATAACATTTAAGTAGAAATTTGGATTGGGTGAAATTATTTTTAGGAATTCGACAAGGATTGCCAAACAACTGAGATTAAAGAAAAGACTTTAACTATGGCTATCCGTGCCGGATTTCGTGAGGGCGCCTCCCTCATATTTAAGGAGGAAGGAAATCAAGGTCCCAATGTCATTCCTGGTATAGTCGTATAAAGCTACTGGTGCTTGCTTTAAACCCTTACGCGAGAGAAGCAATATGGTGTTTTGTTTCTCATTTTTGCTATTAAGGTGACGTGATTTTTGTCGTGACAGCACTGGAGCATCCATACTTCCGACGGGAGGGAATCAATCTCTACCACACGGAGAAAATTCACGTGGGTCAAGCACTCCTTGGCTGTGTGGTAGAGATCCCAACTCTGGATGGACGTATCCTCCACGTTGCGATCACAAATATTATCAAGTAATTACGTTTTTATCCTTCTATGTGTCATCGTGCTGTATCGTACTCTGTAGGCATAAGTATGCACCCATGGTTCGGATTTTGAGGTGTCGACACTCACTTTTTTGACTTTTCCTGGGCTCTTATCATGACAGCTTAGCAGTGGTGTGTGCAGCCATCACAGAGAGGGGCATTTTAGGCTCAAAATGCAACATCCTTTCAGACCTGACTACGTGAAGGTAGTCAAAGGTGAAGGAATGCCAGATTCCTGTAATCCGAAAGAGAAGGGTGACCTTTTTATCAGCTTTGATATCATCTACCCCGACAAACTAACAAGGAAGGAGCGAATCAATCTGGAGGCCGCTCTCTTCCGGGAAGGGGAGCCTCTACAAGTCCTCACTTGAAGGTTATATTCTTGTCACATCCAAGTCATGTTAATTTAGTTTATTTTTAAATAAGTTACCCCTCGCTTTGCGATTTTTACTACGACTTTACCTCAATTTGCGTAGAAACTTGCAAATGTTAAAAGGATATATCTTGTGGTTACATAACTCTAAGCATAAATTGACGATCTGTTGAGCCTAAAAAGGAATCGGTAATGACTTCTATTAAAAAGCACTTGCGCACACAGTTTTATTGAACGGTTCATATTAATGCCACCAACTATCACTTGAGGGGTCATGGTGGCCTAAATACAATTCAGTAGTATTGTCCGACCGGCAAATCCATTGTCACCTTGTTTTATTTCAGATCTGTCGTTGCATTTCCGCCAAAATTGGAGCATATGGACATTGATTTCATTCTTACTCACCAGTCTCAGTTGCCTTTCTTTTGCAAAAAATATGTTTTGCAAATGTGGATTTTAAATTCCACCTCCACACACACATACACATGCATTTTTGTAGTTGTCTTAATTGGCTTTATTTCACAAATAAAATAATTTTTAAAAACTGATCACACTGATGCAGAATTTTTCTTGTCCAGCATAATAAAGAGGGATTTTTTGAAACTAAGAAAGGGCGAAATTGTGCGACAATTTCAACCACATTCACCGCACGGGAGGTTAGATGAGTGAGAAATGTGGTGGGATCTGATTGATGCAATTGTCGATCGGGGAGAGAATTGTAGTCCAAAGAAGTGAAATGAGCGCAAGTTTTATAGCAATAGCTGACAAAGACGTCCAAGTGGAGCCACGAAGAGGGCATTATTGGGAAGGGGGGAGGAAAATGGCGGAGCACCTAAGTGGTCCGCTAACGCAAGTGAGAGTGAAACACACAATTAACGTATTTCATAGTCTCGATGCTTTCATTGGTCCGTTCTCCGCCTCAACAATCACGACGTAGTTAGTGCTGCACGAGAACCTTAACGAGCCAACAGTGCTAGTCATCGAATTCCCATGCAATTGAAGAGGTACTTGCCTGCAGTGTCAGTGATCCCTCTTCGCAATCCAACTGGATGGGGACTTTCGTCTGGTTTGGAAAAGTGCTAACTATCGGGCGTGACCTTCGCTAGTCGTGGGGACCCCGGCCCACAAGCACAGTTACAAAATAAAGAACGGGATATAGTTATAGTTCCGTTCGTTTTGATCCGTTTACTTGCGGAAAGCTAATGAAGGCTTGTAATTGGGATCTATTTACGCATTGTGCTTTTAGGATGTAGGCCTTGAAAAGAAACAGGACTTGCTATACGGATTGAAAGAAAGTCCCACACAACGCGTTGCTTCATAGTGCATAAGCCGACTTCCTCCTTTCCTTTGATAAGATTGCTCACTTCAAAATGGAATGGTGAGGCACTGCTGTTTTACTTCTCCAACACCGAGTGGTCACATAACTACATTTGTGGGACCTGTTTCGGGTAAAATAATATTTGAATTAAAGAAAATAGTCGCCATGCCTTCACATCGGAATGAGCTCCCAACCGGTAGGCAAATACATGACATTCTTAATCCTGGTAGTGATATGTGTAAAAGCAGAAAGTAAAACAGAATCTCAAGGAGTGTGAAAGCTAGGTGGAATTAAAAACGTGAAGGCAGGTTATTTTTTTGCAAGAAAACATAATTTATACCTCATTAATTAATTAAACTGCATAAATAACAAATAGTCTACTGGCAAGAACCACCTGCGCATTCCTTGGACAAATGTTAGTTCCCCGGGGAATTTCAAGCCTAGAGTCTTGACAAAAAGCACGAGGCGCATCTACGAATGACTTGTTTTGAACTTGGCTGCCAATTGACAGAGATTCGGTGGTTGGTTACGGCTCGAGCTGGTAAGTCAGTGGCTTGACTTTGACGTACAGGCTAAGTATTTGGAGATCGACGGTGGTTCTCACTGTGAAGGCTTTCAAAGTCTACCCACTTTGCTACCCCTTTGTCAGCTTTAAAAGGAAAAAAATATTCTTTTATTGGAATGGAACTATGCCTCGATTCTTTTTAACAGTCTTCTTTCTTTGCTACTCCAAACTACTTCCACCCATCCTTCATTGAAATTTCGGAACTGCCTTTATTTATTTAAAAACTTAAGGTACTTACTCCTGCTATCGTTCAAAAATTTCCTTTTTTTTCCTGTAAGCATAGTAAAAATTTTTCTACTTGGAAATACTAGTTGTGAATTGAAATTTAAACAAATCCATCGCTTATATTACCAGTGTCACACATGTGTGACATGCATCCTATGTCCCTTTTAAATTTGTAATTGCAGCAAATCTTATGCAGATAGATTGGTTAGACTTAAATCCATGAGAGTAGCTTTAAGAGATAGTCGGTGTTTGATGATTTTTGAATGATTTTTAAAATCTATTCGGTCATTTACTGGATCAGAGTAGAAGGAATCTCAAATAACTGTTTGACCAACAATAAGGGAAAAAAATTGTTTGTAGATTTGTGATGTTTCATTTAGGGTAACATTCTTGTCTTATTCACAGAGGTACACGGATCCAGTGGGAGGATTACATCAAGACACACAGCCTCAAATATTCACCCTTCACATTTAGTTTTATGTAAACTTGCGACCAAAATATGTCCTCTATAGATATGTTTATGCTTTGATCCTTTTGTGAACCTCCTAGAGATGAGGAAGTGCTATTCCCGCCCATTGGGAAGACTAAGGAGGCTATAAATAGCATGAGCGGAATCCACGATGCCGCCGATATAGACCGACTCCGATGGGCAAGTGGGATTGGCCCATTTCTTAATTGGATACTCAAATTACAAATCACTCAATTCGTTTAGCCCCACCGACACCATGGGTCAACCTACAATCGCATGCGGTCCTGACGCCTTGGAAGTGACAACTGCCCCGGGTGGTCAGCCTTCTTCACTTTGGACACTCGATGTCTCTTCCACGCGGTCACAAAGTGCTCATTGAATCCGCCAACTTCCACGTAGAAGAACACTCTCTCTAGTAGGCTTAATGATTTGGGATTGGCTAGGTGGGCTAGGAACTTGGAGAGGTGTGCAACAATATAAGTGCAGTTTTCAACTATTGTCCCCGTGTATCTAAAAATAACACCACCAAATATTGGTTCTTTGGGGCTCGTTAATTGTTTCACCAGCCTTAATCTTTAACAGGTGAGGAAAGTGAGGTATACGATAAGTGACTGAATTCTCGAACCTTGATGACCAATAGTACAAAGAAGGAGAGAGAAACAAGGCTTGGGCACACCCCTATCCTGTATACGACCAGGAAAATCGAGTGTCAATAATAACGTAAGTAAAAGAGCATTTCCAGAAATGTTATAGCAAAACAAGCAAATTGAAAATGATATTAACAGAGATGGAAAACCATTCGTGGAGGGCAAGCTGAACAATTCGCAGCCAGACATTAAGAGACAGCAGACAAGAGACTTGAAAGACTATTAACCAGCTGCTTCTCACTTTTTTCTTTAACTGACTGACCGATCGGCAGACTGTCTGTCTGTCTTTGCGTCTGAAGTGCACAAAAAAGTGGCATTTGTAGTGCGAATTTACTAAAACGAGCCAGCACATAAGGACTTCCCCCTTAGGAGACTGTACTGCTTAGTTTTGGGTTTCAGAGCTTGTAAATATAGTGCAGCTGCAACCCTCTTCTTTGAATTAGTGGAAGGTCCTTATTGTCGGCTTTAATGACAACACAAAATCTCTTTCTACACTCCTCCTGCTCCACATCGAATGTTATAGCAAATTTCCCCTCAGAATGTTCTGCTGAGCGAGAACTGTTGGCATGCCAACCGTGATTACTTTGATCAATGAAATGTTACAAAACGGCTTTCTGCAGGTACTTTGGAATCGCGACGACATGCAATCACCCAGCGATTCTTGAAGACTATCATTCAAAGTATCAGGACTTCATGCATTCTTCCAAAACTGCTAACACCATTTTGATAGGCTAACCAGCAGTGTTGGTGACTACTTGGCGATTTTATTATTTTAGACAAGTTACCATGCATGGAATGGGGAATAACCACATCAAATATGCACTTATGAGGCGTGTATGGTGCGGAAAATATGCCATGCAGCGGTTAATTCCACCTGGGAAAGACTAGTGATTGATGCCATGTTTAGCACAGAGGAAGCATTTTTACCTTCTTCTGAATCTTAAAATAAATAATTCAAATTTTCCCTTCTTTAACTGCCGCCAGAAACAGGAACGCAATATAACATACTTAAGCTGAACAACCTTTTCCTTTTTGCTCCAGACTTTGTTAGAACTTTCTTCAAACCTCATTCACGTGTGTTTACAGCAAATAACTTCTCCCCTTGTCTAGTTGTGGCATTTGGAAAACAAGAAACAAGGGTCTGGCTGATGTTCCCTTGCTCCGCTCTGCTCCGCATTGCCAATTGCACCACGCCCCCAATCCCTCCTCTCGCCCACTCACCACATAGATATTTTCAATGTGATTGCACACCCTACTAACAAATAGCCTAAATTTATTAAAATAACAAAATTCTCTCTTATAAATGTATTCATTAGTGAAGTTTAGCAAGATCTTCATCCAGAACCGCACTCAGAAATACGTCCCACCCCAACTCACACGGATTTTCGGACTGCTTTAGGATAAGAAAAAATAACTTAAAGAATAATAAACTGCAATACATTTTCGTCAGCTTCCCTAAATTGTTCCAGTGTCTGCCCAATGGTAGGAAGGATTCATGGGAAAGCTATGTGCCAGCACGACTACATCATTTAAATCCATGTGATTCCACACGTTTATGTGTGATGTTTACACTTTCTCTTAAAAGAAGTTGGATTTTGCGCTAGTCTCGTGCAGCAAACCAGGTAACTTCTTTTTTCTGATAGTTTAATGACTGCCAAGGCTGTGGTTTGTGAGTTATCCCGACTGGGATCGTCGCTGGACTTTAGTGTGTATACGCATTTCATGGAGAGCCCAACCAAAGGACAAAAGTGGAAATTCTCGAACTCGATCTGTCTTTACAATCGCATGCGTAAAATATGTCCCAGCCCTTCCCTAAGAGTCTTTATTTTCAATCCATAGACTTGGCATTTAAAAGTCCGATTTCAGAATATCATTTACTGCTATCTGGAAACTGTTAAGGGTCCGTGTTCTGTCTGTAGACATGATTTGGCCCCGGGTCGGAGTAAAGCATTATTTTTGATGAATTGCTGAAGGAAATCACGCTGACAAAACGTCTTGCTACTTAAGTAATGTTTCTCGGCTCTGGCTGTGATCGCTCATCCCCATTGAGAACCACAACGTAGTCATGGTGTTAAATAACCACGTTTCAGCCAAAAGAGTAAAGGATCAAAGGCACCAAACTTTATTGGATCCAAAATTGAAGCGGACTTTTGAATGGGTTACTGAAATCCGGTGACTATCTGCCGCTTAAGACAGGCTTGGGCTGTCAAATTATTCTATTCCATACGTCATCGACTATTCCCTGGGGAAATCCTTCTTCAAAGCCTTGCACAACATAAGCTGGGTTTAAGAACTATCTAGACGCCTACCTCGATTCCTTTTGGTTAAATCCACAAACATACAATTAAGCCAGAATTGGGAAGGAGAAAGGGCACTTAATTTTAATAGATTTTGTGTTGAACCGGCTCTTGAAAGGGTGAACGGAAATCGGCAGCTGTCTGCTGCTCAGGTAGGTCGAGAATGTCAAATTATCCACATTTTTTATGCGCCATCAACAAGATCCTGAAATAATTCCTCCAAAAAGGTAGCTCTTCCATGGTCCGCAGAGAGATAGGTCTCGCACAGCCTTAATTGGGTTTTAGAAATGCCTAGACACCTATTTCAATTCCGTTTAGCCAAACCCACACACACACACGCAAAATTCACACTTTTCATCAAACCGTTTTAGACAGACCTATTTGTCTGTAAATCAATTTTGTCTTAGTCTTGTGGAGGTTACTTGCTGGTGAACAAACAACTTGGTAAGATAGCCAATAAAATCAGAATTATTGCCTATTTTGATGCATTACTGCCACCAAATGTGATTCCCAAGGCAGCTTTGAAGGTGGGATGAAATTCAAGAAGCACCGATGTGAACACATTCCATCATTTGGCTTGCCAAAATTCACTAAACAGAAAGGAACCGAGACAAAACAAAACATGATAGCTATACATAGCCAAATAAATCATGTAAATTCAACCAAAGGCATTTTTACTCCACTTTCATGTAAGTGCATAAGCAAGCACCATTAAGCAAGGAAATAAAAGAGTCGGCGAAAAGCGTTGAATTTACGAATACGTTTGGACAGCGATGTAATCTCTCTTCCGCCTGCAATGAGTGCTCAAAGAGAATGTCCACTTCAAAAAGGCCCTGAAAATTACTCATGCTTTCAGTGTGGCAGTGGGTGTGTACAGAAGTGCGCTTTTTATTTTAAACGCATAATAAAAGCAGAGTACAATCCTGAAACACCACTAACCTGGATAATCTGAAGAAGGTCTAACCGTAATTTAATGCACTGTCTTTCATTCGAAGAAATCGGGAGACTAAAGAAATTGTCTTTCTTATGAATTTTATTCTTCGAATTGAGTGTCATTATTGTTCCAGGAATAAAGGCAAAACATGCTAAGATTTCTTCACGAGATACTATTTAGTTATTATTGCCCTCCGAGAAGGGAGTACTCCCTCAGAGGAGGAGGTGAAGAATAGATTGTTTAATGGTGACCAATGATGTGTTAGCTCCCAAAAGTAACGTTTAAAGGTAATTCTTACCTCTTGTTACAAAGTACAGGGACAGAAAGCGGTGATTGAGGCAGTCGGTCGGTCCGTCAACAGATCGATCGGTGAGCGATCGAAGCGACTGGTTGATCATCATTAAAGCCTCGTGTTTGTCAGTTTACTAGTCGGAATTCATTTTCTAAACCACCTCCAAAATATACACTAGATTTGTAATGAATATGAACCTACCTCTATTGATATGATTTTTATAGTTAAGGGGAAATGGGCGAGGGAACCACTGTCACATTAAACGATCAACTCTTGTCTATCTCTACTTTGTAATGAACAAAGCATACCAAAGATTGCTTTTATTTTTGCCGGTCCAAAGGCATAAGCTATTTCCACCGCGATCATCTGCAAAGGGAAGCACGAAATGGTCAAGATTTCTCGCCATCACTTACTTGTTGTGGGGACCTAGCCTATCTAAAAGCCAAGAATGTACATCCCACCAAAATGTTAATCAAATATCGCCTGAAGTTATAACAACGCACACCAGTAATGGAAAGAGCGAATAGGTAGGCTTAGAAGGTCATGGATGCTGGCAGTGAGTACGCTGACAGGCGAAATACAACTTCAAGATTAAGTGTTCTTATTCATCCAAGTGTCCTGTGGCTACGCTCCTTGCTGTTCTTCACTCCTCAAGTCTCTTTGAACTGCAACAGACGCACTTTTGAATCGACTTTGATCGGGTGGGTTTCAGAAGACCCCATCTGAATCATTGTTGGGACAGCCTTTGAGTCTGGAAAGCACATTCATTAGACATCAAAAGTTTTTTTCTGATGACATTTTCCTGAATACGACAGCCGAAAAGGAAAATCATGTTTTCAGCATCTTTTGCTAGCAATATGAGAGGGAAAATATTATAAGCCTTCCATTCAAGTTATTTGCAAACAACTGGAGCTTTGTCTTACTAGATTGGTTATTAGAGAGAGAAGGTAGAATTTAAGTGGCTGTCGAAAAATTAACTATTTCGGCAGCGCTTTCGTCCACTCTTTATGTAGCATTGTTTTCCACTGTCAGGCAGGCGAAAGGTCCAGTATCACCATGCAGAAGGGGTGCGTAATGTTGGCCAATCAGGAGGAGTGGATGGACATGATGGTTTTGAAGCCCTCTAGCGTGTTCGATGGTTAGACTCTCTGCACCATTAGAAGTGTGGAATGGGATACAGTGCACTGCCTTTGGCTAGTCTGATTTGGCTTTCGAAGTTGAATGAGATGTAGTGGGTGTGATTTGACCGTTAAACAGTCAGACATTCAGTCAATCATTAAGCCGGTGAGCAAACAAACCACTTTATTGTTGTGCTTTCGGAGAGCAAAATACAATCAGGACCCGCATTTAGCTTTTCATTTACATCTCTCTCCCATTTAGTTGGTAACGGTGCATGGGCAACGAATTAGTGCCGTCCCCATTCGATGCCTGAGGTTCATTTTTTATGCATTTACAGAGCGGTTGTACGGCCTGCGTAGACTCATTGCATGGTATGCTAAACCAAAAGTCACAACCTATCTAATGTGACACTTCAGAAGAGGAGAAAAATGGCTTAACATCAAACCTTGACCCATGACCAAAAAGCAAGTATTGGGCCTACTTTTATTCCTTATCAGTAGCATAAACAATGCTAGAGGAAGGACCAAGCTTACCCAACATCAACGCGGTCTGCTTCGGGAACAAATTGCTTCTGACAAATATTTCACCCGAGCAGCCATGGGACTGACTCCACCCACTTCCCTTCTGCATCGGTCACTCCCTATTCATTCGCTACCGTCACAGCTCATTTATTTATTTATTTTAGCGTTCCACAAATGCTACTTTTTTGGCACTTTTTTGTTATCTCTTAATCAGTAAAAGTTTACAATAGTTTCACTACTTTAGATTCAGTCAATATGCTTCTGACGCAGAATTTGCTAAAACCCGCTAGTATAAAAGGGTGAATAGCACGCGTCACATAAGTGTGTCGGCGGTTGCAAATCTCTCAACGAATCTCCAAATCAGGGAGTGACTGTTAACCAAAGATGGGACAAGTCCTAAATTTTTAATGGAGCTCAAAAGCTGAAATGTGGAAAGAATTCCGTTGATGAGGAAACAATTAATCCTGTGCAAAGTGTAAAACAATCTTCCAATTTTCCACAGATCCACAAAAGTGACATAGCACTTTACGACAAGAAGTTCAGTCTGCATTCAGTCTACTTGTCCATTGAAGCCAGTCTGGCAGCAGAATACGAGGCATCCACGGGCTTTCTCGCCCTGCTGAGCCCGTTGTAAGTGTGGTGTGGCGACCACTTGGCCTACATCAAGAACAAAGGTGACTTGGACGGCTCGACAATCGTCTCGTTTCGTTCGACATTGGGGCTGAAGTTCAAAGTCCGAGAGAGAACGTCAGCAAATGTGCTCATTCAACCGGTCCGTAAAACTTTTCTATAAATAAGAGGCCTCTCTCAAAATAAATCCATTCACAGTCCTCCTTGAATGATTTCGCGAAAAGATGTGCCAGCAGAAAGAGGAAATGTCAGAGAGAACAAATTTTCAAGGATTGACAGGCATATCGGTAGACAAAAAGTTAGATTTCTTGTCAATGCGTCGGAAGCACACATTATTGTTTAGTGAATACAAATTATTAGGCATTTTCTCCTAGGCCGAGAACTTACTGAAATATCACGACTATTTTCAACTCGGTGCATGCATATGACATTAAGAGGAGAAGGTAGGTTACATTCTTTCTTCCTAGAAAAACCTAGAAGTTTTACATTTTTGATGATTGGATGCGTCAAGTTGGTAGTCCGCTTTCTGGATCTGTGTGCGACTGTCACTGCAAATACTATTGAATTTGGGGAGGCTTGCACAGTCCAGATTCTTCTTCCGCCTATCTCGGTGGCATTAATTGTGAGGGGAAACTGAGAGTGAGCCAGCCAGCACAAGGAATCATGATTTTATTTCACAGACCTGCCTATGGGAGGATCGTTTAAATGTGGGCAAGCAATCCTGAGGAATTTTATTTCCCTTCGATACTGTTGTTCAGTAAAACAAGATGCTTTGTGAGTAGTTAACTAACTACTAAGTTAATTGCTTCATTCGATCTTGGAACAAGTTTCAGAACTCAGGATCTTATGATCAAGCTTGTCCACCATACTGCTTTACCCAATGACTGACCACTTGATGAACCCCATACGCCAAAGTTGTTCTCATTTTATTTTGAGTCTAAACTATTCTTTAAGCTGCAATAATAGGTGCAACCACGGATATCACAAACTAAAAGGAACACATGTCACATATACGTGACGCCAGATTTAGGTAGGAAAATCTGCATTATAATTCTGCCGAATATCAATAATAAACAAACATATTTAACCGCAACTTAACTACTCTGGTTGTACCTTCTTTAGGGTGCCAAGTGCTATGATTCGAGCAAAAGCAGGCGACACGTTTCAATATGTCGCCTTTGTAAAGAACCACGCTTCAATAACAATAAGGCACGACTCCGCCATCTACCATTGGGTCATAAATGAGATTTGGCTGCCTGGAGACCAAAATTTTAAAACATTGCGTCAATTATTGCTACAGAACTGTCAAATTGGTCAAAATTTGCAATTTTGTTTAGTACTTGTTAAGTTATCAAAATTCTCAAGAATTAGTCAGTTTCTTAGATAATTCAACACCTATGTAAGGCTTTGACACCAAATCGAAACTTTTAAATGGGTCACTACTTTGGCAGAGTGGACGATTTATGGGCATGATTAACAATGCTTTTAGCAGTGATAGTTGCCTTCACGTACCGTTTTCTTTTCAACCCGCCTTGAATGCATTAAAGTTGATTTAAAAATTCTTTAGTAGGAATGGCAGAGTCGCCCCAGTGGTCCACAAGAATGTCGACGAAGCATTTCTTTTGTGTGCTCTAATCTCGGCTAAGTCTCCACTTTCTTGTGTGCTGGGTGCATGCACGTGTTTTTGGCACAAAAGGGGATCTAAAAAGCGTCTTGACTTAGCCAATCGGTTTTGAGAAGGCGGGAAAACAACTACTTTTGAATCTACATACCATTGTCGTAAAAACTGTAAGAAGGTGGGCAATTCACACCTCTGCTGTGCAAAAGTCCTACCTTTGGCTCTCCGGATGATCGTTGAATGGCTTTGCCTAGATTCATTACGCTGCCTTTCATGCCAGCCTCCCCCTTGGGGTTCAACCAATTCTACAGACTGAAAAAGGAGAAACAAAACCATTTCTAGAGCAAGTATTACCTTAACTTGAATCAGTTTTTCCCTTCTCTTACTTGATAAAGACAAGTTGGCCTGAATGATTTTTGCAGTCTCGTGGCGGTTGGAGGAGAACCGAAAAGTGCATTTATTTTGTGATGACTACATTCCTGATCCTCTTATCTCTAGCCGCGGCGCAAGAGCTCCACTTCTGGCATTTTGCACAGATGAGGCAAGGACAGGTGCTGGATTTTAGCTGAAATTTCGGTTCCGCTCAATTAATTAACATTTTCCAGACGGAGAAGGTAAGTCACCTTCCGTCTTTGATAATTGTGCATTTTTGATGATTGGAGGTGACAAGTTGATGATCCACCTTCTAGAATAATATGCTAATGTCGCTGCTAATATTAATGAATTAGGAGGAGTATTGCACAATCCTGGCTGTCCCTCCGCCTACCCGAGCGGCATCAATTGTGAGTGGAAGCTGAGAGTGAACCAACCAGCGCAAGGAATCATGATTCATTTTACAGACTTGGCTGTGGAAGGATCGTTTGAGGGTGAGCAAGTGGTTATAAGGATTTTATTTTCTTCCACTTATTCGTTCATTTGAACGAGTTATTTTGTGATTAGTTTAGTTAAACAACTGTTAAAGTGATTGCTTCATTCGTTGTGGGAAGATGGTTTGTTTCACTAGTTTTAGAACCTAGAGTATTATGGCTATCATGATGTTTTACTCCTTTGTCCAACCAACAAACCACGTTAGGCAAGTCATTGTCTTACTTTGTTATCAACCATTCTGTTGGCTGTCAGATAGAGTACGACCATAGGCATCACGAACTGATTATGAATATATGTCACAGATATGTGACGCCAGACTTAGGTAGGAGAATTAGCATCACAACGTCACCGGATCTCAAAGGTGAATAACTAAGTTGAGCCATAACTTAGCTGTGATTCGAATAAGAGTGAAAGACTCGATCCACTCTGTCGCCTCCTTCATTCCTGCCTTTGTAACCAATTAAACTTCACTCACAAGGAAGCACGACTCCGTCATCTACCACTAAGTCATAAATAAGATTCCACTGTGAAAAAATTGGACTTTTTAAAAATTGCGTTGATTATTGTGATGGAATTGTCACATCAGTGTATCTAGAAGAAGAAAATCTCCGGAAAGAAAAATAATTAATCCAGTCTAATAGCGCAGAGAATAGAGCATAACTAATGTCACCTTTGTTGCTTGGAATAAAGGGAACGAACTCAGAATCTGCCTCAACTTCTCAACTTTTGACTAGTGCTTGGGAGAAGTGTAAAATGCAGCGACAGTAGGAGACGATCTCTCCTCTATGTCTGAGTGAACACAACACATGGTCGAGCAGGGAGTCACTCTGCAACACTAGACCGACAAAACAAGTTTTACAGCCCACGCAAAGCACTTTATAATTCAAAAACAGGAAAGCATCGTTGAGCTCATGGTGAGGCTCCACAACAGCCTCATGCATGCGTGTGACGAGGTGGCTGCAGAGATTCGATGTATTGGGATGTGAATGGCACCGATGCCTTTACTATCACAGCCTCAGGACAAAGTCAATCACCGCATCCATATTGGTGTTCTACTCTTCAAGTGCGACATCGTCCATCATCAATGTATGCTGACCACCTCAATTACTTTGACACCAAATCTTCAGGCCGGAATTACGCTACTTCCGATCCATCCGGTCTGCTTACCACACAAGAATCGGTGCCGGAACAAAGTGGTATCAAAACACACGTGTGTAGGTACTCGACACCAAATCAAAACTGTTTAGTGTGTCATTTTACAAGTGTGGAGCACGAGCTTTAGGCATACTTACCAATATTGCTGATAGTAGTAATTGCCTTCACGTACTTTCCTTTTCAACCCACATTGGGTGCATTCTCCTTCAAGCATGCTCACAACAGAAAATGCAAACGGTACCAAGGGATTCCACCTTGTCTGCGCAAAACCATTACCTTTCAAAAAAGCAGCAAATTTAAAAAGAAGCATTTCTCATGTTAATGCTTTTGGTTGATTTAACTGCCCCCCAGCATGAAATACAACTGCCAGTGGGGATGGCAGAGTCACCCAAGTGGTCCACATGAATGTTGAAGAAGCATTTTTTTATGTGCTCTAATCTCGGCCAAATCTCTATCTTTTCGTATGTTGAGCGCATGCACATATTTTTTGGCGCAAAAGGAGGACTAAAAAGCTTTTAACTTAGTCGGTAACTCTTAAGAAGGCAGAAAAGCAACCACATTTAAACCTATTCAGCTGGTGTAAATCTTGGTTTTGGAGAACTATATGGGATTAAAATACACTAATGTGGGTAGGACTTTGAAAAAAGGGTTTCTAAAGGGAAGGCAAAGGAGTCATCTACCTTCCTATTGAATTGATTGTGCTTGTAAATCGTGAAAGTAGTGGAACATAGCTGATATTGCTAACGCAGGGAAGAGTTGTGATATGATTTGAAGATCACACTCTGGTGAGGAAAGATGCGCAATTTAGTTGACCTGGCAGCAAGCCAAAGACAGTAGAGCCACTCATACAGCCTTCATTTCTGGCAACAAACCTCTAGTTCAACAATCACCCTTTCAAAAGATTTGATGGATAATGATGTAACGAGGAAACAGCAGAGATGATTGATATGTTCTGTTGATTGCAGGCAAATGTGAAGAATTTTGTGCAAACAATCACGTCACTGTATTGCAAAGGAAAGGAAATGTGATGGATAAGCAAAATGCGGCATCTACACATAGGGACGCCACTGATGACTCGAACGAAACCACCAATTAAAAGATCACCATCGCCTACAGATTATTGTTTAAAATGAATGATTTAGAAGCAATTAGCACCAAAAGAGCTGCACAAGAAAGCGCTTAAGACAAACTGGAACTTTTCAGTTTGTGAGATTAGACATGGACAGCATTTAAAGCAGTAAGATTTAAAATTCTTATGCTTACTCTTGCAACATATGTGCTTACATCCATTCATACCTCTAACTAACAGTTACCCTCTCAAGTGCCTCTAAAGTGAACGAGGAACGCCTGAACTGATGAACTACAATTAAGACTTGAAATTTAAGCGCCATCTTGGTTGTTCGTATCGCACACATTAGCTTGCGACATCAGTACAATTTAGTTGAGGGGGTTGTAGGAGTAGCCACAGACCATAGACGGATTTGCACAGTGCCGTTTATCGCTTTCCTCCTCCCATTATCTTCTCAGTTATGAGCCGCTACTTTTGCAATCAAGTTAACCCCAATTTGAGAGGCGTGTTTTGATGGTTGATTGGCAGATCATGCAGTACCGATGATGCTACTGGTGAATTGGAGAAAAATCAGATTGGCATTTGACAAGCAGCTTTTCCGTCTGGGTGACAAGGAGGAAGTTTTAAGAAACTGACATCAACCGACATAAACTTGATTTGTGGAAAGGTGAACGATCAAATGGCGTCCTATCCATAGCACATGCCTAACCAGACAACGGAATAAATATTTTAAAGGTTGCCCTTAAAGTCCGTTAAGCGAGCAACTGTGGGGTCGATTACCATTAAGCCATCCACTCTCCACCCACCTCCCACTTCTGAGCCACTCACCGAGTTATTGTTGCCAGAGGACTGCTTTACGTGTTATACTGTGACAGACACCAGGCTCCACCATTCGCGATAGCGGGATCGAATTTGGGGCTGAGAACTGTCTGCTCATTACACATCATGGAGGAGAGCCTCTCAATGGAAAAGAGATTAATGAACAAGTTAAAGGATAGTCTCACTCGAAACAATGCAATACGAACCCTTGAAAAGAATTTTTCTCTAAGATGGAGTGGTGAGGTATTGTTGCTTCGTTTCTCCAGCACTAAAAGATCACATCACTAAACTGGAAATAGAATAAACCAGTTGGTAGAGGAAAGGAAAGTGGTAGGATTGGAGTTGTCTCGGGCGCTTTTACTAGACTGCCTTAGCGGCTGCCCCAATAGGCAAAAGATCGTAAGGCAAATTTCCGATGTAAGGGCATTATGGTGGGACAAATTTACAGAAGAGAAATAACAAGCTAAGTAAATGCTAAAGTACTATTATAGAATTGTGCATTAATTTCCTTAGAGATGTGAATTGCAAAATGGGTCATGTTTAAAAGGACTGCCCAGTGGAGTGGACTGTTAGCGATGCTGAGAGTCAGTCAGATATGAAACGCATTGCACAGCCCCTCTTCTATTTTAATCGTCGCCTCTTGTGCTCTCCATGGTCAGTCCCCTGCGTCGGTCATTACAACGTAGTCGGTGCTGTAAGGAAATTATCCAGCAGAACACCTAACCAGTCATCGGATTTTCATTCAACTGACAATATACCCAACCACAACGTCATTCGTTCCTCCCGATAAGCTTTAATGAACCCAGAAATGCAGCAGCCATCATGCATGCCCACCGATAGTTTAAGAAACAAAGGCTTTAGTGTCTGTTCCCACTTGGCACTTTTTCTCACACCATTGATGCCCAGTCATATCCACCTGGTAGCTATGCGACTATAAGGGGAAGGAAGGAGATATCGAAGTACATACAGTAGACATCTTTTTACAGGAATAATATATAGCTCTGTAACGCATTTTTACTGATAGCATACAGCTACGGCTAGTGCTGCTTCCATTGTTAATAACCTACCTGCAGGACATAGGGCTAGAGTGGATGTTAGAGGTAGACGGCACCCTGCTATGGGTCAACACAGATTCTCCCATGCGCAGGCTATGCACTTCTTCCACCTCGTTATGATTTATCATCCAGCAGTAATGGTCAGGATGGACTCCCACTAAGATCGGGTTTGTTTTACGCTGCCACTAATGCAGCGGCCCAATTCTTCCTTGAAGTTGGAAGAAGGAAAGGAGCATAGCGAAAATAATTAAACCTATGTATAAAAGAGTTGTGGCTATGGGCTTGGCCTAAAAGATATGCTGCTAAAAGGAAGCAGCCTACTAGCAAGCCCGGGGCTTGAACAATTCAAGTATTGCAAAATGTGATCTTGTCTTCTGCCAGAAATGATAATAAGTTGCTCAAAAACGATTGTCCCCCTACTCCAACATGGCGTTTATATTGTGCCCAGTTGTAGATCTCTCCAATCTGGATTCGATGTGGAGGAAAAGAGGTACACTTCGTCCTAAAACGGATGGCCAGACAAACAGCTAAGGGTCTAAATGCTTCATTTACCACTTTTCAAATTGTTGTTTGCACAACCTTGAAGCTGGGAGATTTTAACTATCACACAGAAGAATAGAAAATGCTTTTAAGCAATTAATCTGAATGGAGATGAGAACCAGTAGGAGCAATCTTATCAAATAAGGTTTACCAGTGTGTCATACTATGGTGGCCACACACCGGCTACTAGAGAGTCGCTAATAGCCCATATACCAAGTATGCGTCGGTCAGTTCGGTTTAGACGCTCTTTAGCAGGGAAAAACAACAGATGACGGATATAGAGTGAGCAGACGTTTAGATGCATACTACTTGTCTTTTAAGTGAGACAGGGCGTTAACTCAGGTATGCAGAGGATTTCTGGCACAGTATGGTACAGTGATGTCACCCTCAACCACCCAGAAGTAAAACGTTGGATCAAATCGCAGGAGCGTTTCCGAGACAGACGTGCTAGTACACTCAACAGACCATTAGGAGAGGCTAATGTCTCAGATCAAGGAGGTGGTCCATCCGTGCTGACAACTCTTTCTACGTCAGAGCTACTTTACAAGTCAGAAGGGAAATCGAGCCCCGATTACGGTAGTGGACCACAGAGAAGCTCCGCCATTGTGCATCCAGTGGGCAGCCCAGCCTCAAGGCAATGCCAAAATTCACGAGCTCTTCTGTACCTCAACATTACACATTTTGTTGAAGCATTATGTCGTCTGTCGCCTTTTAGAAAGTTATGGAGCGCTAAAATTGGTAGCAGCGGTAAGAAGATCCTACCTTAAAAGACGACTATCCTGATTTCTACGGATTGTTGATTAGAGATGTTGGATTGGAAGAGGTGCATCTACTGTAGATGGGGGTGTAAGTGGTTCGAACTCTTCCATTTTCGCCCATTCTTTCTTCCAAAAACAATTTTTATTATTAATATTGTCGACTGAAAAGGAATTTCTGTTAAACATTAACAGTTTTAAGAACAAAATCACAAGCAAATGCATGCGTCTATGTGTGTATCTGTGCAAGTAAGTAAGATCCAAAATTGTCATTTACTCCTCAAACCTTGTTCCCCTATCAAAGTTGAATTTGAGCTTTGTTTTCAGCTACTACTGAAGCTCCATAAACCGAATTCGCTTGTTAAGCGTCTACGAATGACTTGCATTGGACTTTATCATTATTCACCATAAAAACGAGTCAATGTTTGGAGTTCGAAAAAATTATTTCAAATTCGCGTCACGGGCAAGTAATATTTCCCACTGTGAGTCCTTTCAGCTTCTCCTTCGATTGCTCTGATGAGGTCGTTTGTTGAGCTACCCGTTTCCTCATTACAATGTAATTATTTACTGTTCTCCTTGCCTTGATAGAATTAAAATCCGCCTCTATTTGTTAAAATACGTAGCTGGATTAGTTGAGCTTAAAACGAAGGAAGGGACAAATGATTGCTTTTGCATTTGAATAACATTAACAAGTTGTCGGTGTTGGCGGTCTGCCAATTATTGTTTACGTCTTCTCGATCAGAGGTAAATAAATCTTTTGAAGCCCTAAATAGATAGTTCACCATCTGTGATTATGCATATAGCATCTGTGAACTACTTCCACCTTGAAGTGAAGCAATCAAAGTCAACTTGTCCCATTTTTTAGAACAAATTAGAGATGATCACTCCCATCAGTAAAAAGGAATGGAATTTGTGCTAGGGGATTTCTTTTAGAGATCCCTAATTCATCATGCAACTATTGTTAACACAATTTACCAAAGGTCTTGCAAGACAGCAAAAATGCTCATTGCTTCTTGAATTTTTTATTTAAGGTTAAATTTTTGTCTTTGTAATGCCAGTGCACGGTTCTAGTGAAAGGATATGGTCAAGGCGCAATGCTTCAAGCATTCACCGTTTAAATCCAGATTTTATAGGTTTATGCAAACTAAACAAACCTCTAGAGACATGTTTACAATTCATTTCTGTCACAAGCCCCCTGGAGAGGGGGAAACGTTACTCACACCCCCTGGGAACACTTTAGGAGCTATAAGTGCCGTGAGCAAAACCCACGACAGCGCTGATGAGCACAGCCTAATGATCCACTTTTTAATCAGATACTAAAGTCAAGATACTTAGGTTGCAAATTGCTTTATTTATTTATTTATTTGCTTTCACATGCGGTCCCTCCACCTTGGAGGTGACGATTAACTCGGATACATCAGGTGTCATTCACAGCTCTGGATGGTCAACCTCTTTCAATCTCGCCAGTAGATGTCTCTTCTGTTTTTGGGTCCCACCTGATTGCAGAGTGCTTATTGAGTTCACCAACTTCTATATGGAAGGACTCCATCCAAGGTAGGTCTACCGTTCCATTGATCCAGGCGCAGACGCCATCCATCTTCAATGCTGAGGGTCCAATTTGTTACACCAATGCCAATAGATGTGACTCTCGAGGCCTCTTGGAGGATAATATATCAGTAACTGAGATGCGCAGAAATTGAGGTGAGGTTCTAGGCTCACTAACTTGAGCGCATTTCATCCCAAAATGTCATCCAAATGTGCTCCACCAATTGACTCGCCAAAACAAAAGGGAACTAAACAGACGTAAAGGCTCCATGTCAGATTGAGCTACCCGAAAAGGAAAACAAAACACGGATTTCACGCACAGCCAAAAGCATCATGTAGTTTTGGCCAAAAGTCTTCCCAGTCCCCAGTTATGTAAACGCATAAGTAAGCATTATAAAGTGTGAAATAAGAGTCGCGAAAAGCGTTATTTTTACAAACATGTTTGAGTGGCGATGTAATCTGCCTTCCACCAGCAATGACAGACCAAAAGGGCCTTTGCAAGTTCCCCATGCTTTCCATGTGGTAACAGATGTGTAGAGAAAGGTGCTTGTCATTTGTAGAGTACAATACAAATACAAATAGGCTGACATCTTAGGTTTGGCAGTCAGGCATACAAGGAGACAGGCATGGTGCAGTCCTGAAACATGACATAAAATGTCAGAATCACAACGGACTTAAAAATTGGCTGCAGAAACTGCCCTTTTTATGAGGTCTTTTCCTTAAAACGAGCGTCATTACAATTCTGAGCATGTAAAGGCAACAGGCTAGGATATTTTCTGTTCTTCATTATCACTTTCCAGGGAGAAATTACTCCCTCAGAGGGTGAGATGGGGAGTGAACGGTGACCAATAATGCGTTCGCTCACAAATTAATGTCAAAAAGTGACTTCTACGTGTTATTACAAATTAGCTGAACAAGAAGACAGTCATTCAAGCGGTCGGTCGGTGAGTCGGTAACGCCGTCGGTCGATCAACTGGTTGATAATAATTAAAGTCTCGTGCTTGTCAGTTTGTTATCCCAAATACATTTTCCAAACCACCCAAAAAAAACACAAAAGATTTAAAACCGAAGCGATCCTGTCACGCAAATTTTCAGAAAAGCTTGATTTTGCTCTCATCAATTCCATTTATGTAAGAGAACAACACTGCCACGCAAAACGACTAACGTTTATTTATCCCTGCTTTGTAATTAATAAATGCAAAAGGTACTTTTGCATCATAAAATCTTTGCGTTTATGATAGGTCCAAACAGCAAAACACATCAAAGTCTTCATAAATTTCTTGCTAATCCCCTAGTATAAATTATTTCTATCACGATCTGCAAGGTTGACACATAAACCCGAAGATTTTACGCTACTATTAAGTTGTTTTGGAAATTTTGTCCATTTTTGGAAACCAAAGGTGTGTACACGACCAAAATGAATAGTGAGATGTATCTCCAAGCCCTCTCCAAAGTTCTAACAACCCGTGCCAGTGTGGAATGCTCAAAAGAAAGGCTTGAGAGGCTAGAGGTGTTGTCAAGGGGTTACGTTGGCAGGCAAAGTACAACAATAAGACCGAGTTTACCTATTTATCCCAGTGGCGTGTGGCTATGCTTCTTGCAATCTGTCCCCCTTCACATCCGTTCGAGCTGTACCGGACACGTTTCAGGATCGTCTTTGATCCTGATACAACCGCCTTTTAGCGGTGGCATAGGCTGTACGTCGAAGTGGGTTTCAGAAGACCCCATCTTATTCACTGCGACTTATTGTGAAGACAAGTCTAAAACTGAGGCAGTCACTTCTCTTGAAGAGCACAGCCACTACATAGAAGCGCTTTTATCCACTCTTCCTATAGCATTGTTTACCCCGACCTTCGTGACCAAACCAAAACAATTGTTGAGGTGACTTTCTACGTATATCGAGAATTTTGCATTTCATATTACCTTTGGGTCAAATTTGCATAGATAGAGCCGACGATCAAGGAGAGGCATATCTACGGCACGGATGATTTGAGGGGCATTTGCAACCACCGAAAAATCCGGTTGATAAGATTTAAAAGTGACGAGCTGAATAAAAAGTTACAAGATTAAAAAACCCTGGAGGGAAAGTAGGTTACGTTGTGGGCTACCACTGTTTGAATTCGGTCGCCTTGACAGTATCGTGTTGCAACTGGAGAGTACCAACCATCGACAGAGACAGATGGATATTAGTCTAGCGGTTGGTCATTCTCTCACTCAGTCTGCCTTTTTGATCTCCTCCTAAATAAACTAGGTTGAAAAGAGCTGACACATGTGGTTAGACTTTGTCTGCTGACCTCCAGGAGGAGTTCAACTCGGATTAGCTAAGTAATGAGTGATGGATGCGTCGGGTTCAAAAACTTACCCCTCTCAGTAGCCTTGAAGGTTTGCGCGTTGAAATTGCCGCCTCAAGGTGAGCCGCGATAATATTTGAAGGCGGATATTTAGACAACGAATATGGGTGACACCCACACTCTACCTTGACACCACTGCCAAGTGGGAAATGGGATGGATTTGGATTGCTAGCCTGTCAAAAGAGTGACTGACTGACTGACCGACCGACTGCCTGGTATCTGCTATTCGGTGTTAGTAAGGTGAACAAACCTATCATTTGGTGTCTTTCGGCACACACTAACCATTAAATCTCATTCCGCTTCAATATAATCCCAACCAGCTCACCTTAGATGGATTATTCGCGCCCCACCCCACCTACAGTTTGCATCATCTTTTTCTCAGAGGACTATGCTGTCGTCCAGAGCCTCTGCGGTCAAATCTCGCAATAATTCTCCACTTACATTCAGGAGATTGGTAGTAAGTAGCTCTGATTTTTACACTGACGCAATCCATGGTTCTGTGGTCGCAGAAATTAGGCACATTCTGATGCTACGGATCAAAATTCCTTTCTTTGGACCTCCGAAATAAGCTGTCTGCTGGCACCAATTCAGTAAGTGCTGTTCATTTTTTTTAAGTTAAACTTTGGTCTTGTCATTAGAAGCGAGGTATGAGCAAACGCAATCAGTTAGTCAATGACTTCGCACCGGAACTGACAAACTTCCACTACAGCATGACTCTGCCACCGTGGCACATGTGTACCTTCTTTTTCCTCTGACGAAACGAAAGGCAGAGAATGGAGTCGATTTTGGTGGCATTCGGCATCATCGACTTGCCACCAATTAATCTGGACGAGAAAAAGTAAGGGTTTCTTCCATAACATATTACAGCAATAAATCGGATCAGTCCAGTCAAATGGCACAAGAATTCAGTGGAAGAGAAGTATAATTCTGTCGAAAGTTGCATTGCTTCAGTCTAACATCAAAGATCGGAAGGGTGTTGAATGAACTGATCAAATGCTCACAGGAATGATAGCTGACATCAGCCTACACTGCTACCTTTAGATGCACACCTGTCTTTGACTTATTGCTGAGTATTTAAGGATGCCATCACCACAGCTCATCGTGCAGTGCTTGGGTTCCTCTTTAGACCTGCCTGGCTGTATTTGGTTTACACACCCTTCATTGATACAAAACTTGTTTCCTAGCCCCTCGCAGTTGCATGCACGCATTCAACCGACTTGAGTAAGATTGACTGGACTGACTCACGAACTGAGGGATAGCATCACCATGATGTTGCTTATTAATAGAAAAGAGGTGCAAAATCAACTTCCAGTATGAATAGAACACCTGCTGCATAAGGTCAAGAAGTCAAGGTCATGCTTAATTGATTCGACAATATGCGCATTCTCTCCCATCTCTTTCCCACTCTATGCAACGGAAATATTACATCTCAGTCTACTTTGAGTAAAGTTTAACAAAATATGCGTAGTGATGTGTTTTGGGTTGCATTTTGGACCAGTACGTGGAATTTCGAAACTTGTATGGTCTTCCGAATCCTCAAGAAGCCTGTTGGATAACCTCAGGTACAAAAATGAAATGGCTGGTCCCCAAGCCTTTGCGCATAAACAGTGAGGATGAGACGAACGATGCCCAAATGCATGTCAATACGTTGATGTCACTGACAGTTGTCATGAATACAGGTTTGCGGGCAAAATAATGATAATTGAAATTTAACCGAGTCAGAACATGCCTGATAGCTAGACATTTCCAATCACGCGTAAGATAACCCAAAGGAATGTATCAGATTTCCAATTTATTCAATCAAAGCAAATTAACGATATCAGTCTGGAGGTAATATCTGATGTAAATTATTTCTTATTAAAAATCATACGGTCGTTCGGTGATCGAAAACAGTTGTGTTGTTGTGCTTTCGATGGACACAATATGAGTAGAATCCATTTTCTCAGCTTTTCCTTCCATTTGGTATTGGATTCAGGATAACGAATTAACGTCATCCTCATTCAACGCCTGGGGGTTGTTAAGCGCACATTTATCTAGAGCCCCTTCAAGGCGTCAGTACTGACACACATTAATTGAGAATGCTGAGACCAAAAGTACACACCATTGAGGTCCCAAACATAAAATCTGTTGCATCTCAAGTCTCAGCTGGAGGAGAGAGAGACTACTAGATTTGCTCAAAGGCAAATTTGAAGAATGCAAGTATTTTCGGTGGAGACTGCTATTACATGGTGAGCTACACCGAAAGCAACACTCTCTCTTTTGTCCACTTAGATAATTCACTTGTGGCACATCGGAAGGAGAGAAACGGTTTGGCACCAAACCTTGACTAATGAACAACACAGAGGTATTGAAATTACTTTTGCCCTCATCAGTAGCATAGACAACGCTAGAGTAAGGATCAAATCAACCTAATGTCAAGGCGATCTACTTCAAGAAAAAATCTTCACCAAAAAATGTGCTGCCTATCCAGCCATGGGGACGCCTTTATTGTTTTCCCATCTACAGTGGTAATCTTCAGCCTCTTTGCTACCAATGCTTGGTAAATGACAAACCTTCACCATCGCAGCTCCTGTTTTATTGTCCGAAATCATGTCACTACTTTCAATTTAGTCAATATGTTTACGATGCGTGGGTAGGGTGGGATCCGTCACCATAGGAAGAGTGAATAGCATGCTGAATAGAGAACAGTGGCGTTGGTTGCAAGTCACTTGTTTAATTAAAGCGTTTCATTCAAAAACAAATCTTGTTGCAGACATGCTAGCGCAAGGTTGCAAAAAGGTGTATCAGAAAAAAGGAAATGTCAGGGAGTGGAATTACGACAGGTTGGACAAGCATGTGGGTGTGTTAAGCGTTGTGTTTCTTGTCACTACGATGAATGTACGCATTGTTATCAAGAAAATAAAGGTTATCAGGCATTTCCTCTTTAAATGAGAACTAAATGTTACACCATGGCTGCTTTAATTCTTTGCGTGCATGCGATATTACATGTTCCAATTTATCAAACTGGGTGCGGTGTAGCATTCACGTGTGGAAGTTGATCCGCGGCACCTGATGACAGGCGGTTATGTCACGTTGGGAACGACCTACTCGCATTCTCAAGCAACAACGAAAGGAATGATACCGACAATATCCACGCCGAAGATCCTCATACTCACCAAGTCGACCCTACAGCTCTGCACTGCAATGCAAAAAGAGTTCGGTATAACTGAAACTCTCTAGCTCTATCCATTTTTAGGACTATTTTTTAAAAGAAGAGCTAAGAAGCGACTTTCATACCCACTGCCCTGTTGTCTGATACTAACCAACACCTTTTGTGGTGCCTCATGAGCTTCGGCGTTAGTGGTCCGTGGATAATTACAAGTTCACAGTCCCTGAATTAGTTTTCAACCCGGTCAGTTCAATACCCAAAATTTTGACGCTATCTAGGAATTCTGTTCAAAAGATGTTAAAGATACTCTCCATTTGACTTTTAGAATGGTTTAGGAGGGGACACCTGTTAAGGTGAGCTGCACTTTTCATTCCCAGGAAAAAAGCAAATTTTTGCATTTTTAATAATCCCCTTTCCAAATCCGTGCACGATTGTCACTGCAAATACTTTTAAATTCGGAGCAGCATTAGTTGTGACTGAAAACTTATCGTAAGCCGATCAACACAAGGAACTTTGATTCATTATACCGACATGTCTTTGGAGGGCTCGTTTAGAGGTAAGCGAGAATTTAAAAAAAGTCATTCCATTCCATGTAGTCATTTAGTTAAATGAACTATTTCGTGATTGATTAAAAAAACTGCTAGTTTGATAGCTTTATTTACTGTAGAAGGAAGTTTGCGTCAACACTATTAGAACTCAGGAAAATCAGCATTTTAACATTGCCAAATTTCAAAGGTGAACAATCAAATTAGGCTTTAGCTTATCCGCTCTGAAGATTACCACTTTTAGAGTGCAAAAATGCTGTGATTCTAATAAGACTGGGAGACTGAGTCCAATCAAGCGTCTCAATTTGTGGTTTCGAACCCTTTATTCCCGCCTTTGTAAACAACCACACTATACTCACAATGAGGTACCTTTCCGCCATCTACCACTGGGTTATAAATAAGATTCTACTCTGAGGAGATTAAACTTTTGAAAAGTTACGTCGACTATTGTGACAGAACTGTCATATCAGAATATTTAGAAGAAGAAAATCTCCTGAAAGTAAGAATAGTTAATCGAGTCGAATAGCGCAGAGGATTGAACATAATTAATATCATCTTTGTTGTTTGGAAAAGAAGCAAGCTACAAAACCTGCCTAAGCTTCTCGACTTTTAATTAGTTTTTTAGGAGAAGCGTAACATGCAGCGACAAAATGAGAGCCTCTATCCTCTATGTATAAGTGGAAAACAACAGGGGATAGAGTAGGGATTCGCTGTGGCGCTAGCTCAGCGAAACAAGTGTTATAGCTGGCATGAAGCATTTCATCGTCGATCTCATGATGGGGCTCCACAACAGTCTCATGTATGCATGTGACGAAGTGGCTGCAGGGATTTGATGCATTGCAATGTGAATTACACCAATGTCTTTGCTGCCACATTCTCGGGGGAAAGTCAATCACTGCATCCGCCTTGATATTTTACTGTTCAAGTGTGACATCATCTGTCAGTAATGTGTTTTGGCCACCTTAACTACTTTGACTCATAATCAGGGCATTCAAACGGGTGAATCTCTAGGCTGGAAATCAGCTACATCTGATTAATCTAGTCTGTTTACTACGCACAGATCAGTGCTAAAAGGCGGTGACATCGCCATACATGCATGTAAATATATGACACCAAATCCAAACTCTTGAGTGAGTCACTCCATAAACATGATGCACAACTTTTTAACACATTTGACAATATTGTTGCCACTAATAATTGCTTTTGCGTACTTTTCCATTTCAACCTCATTTGGATACACTCTCATTAAAGCATGCTAACAATAGAAAGCGTAAACGGTGTCAAAGGATTTCAACTTGTCTGGAATAAACTACTACCCCTCAAAGAAAGCAGTAAGGTGTATTTAAGAAACTTTACGTGTACTAATGTGATGAACACCGGACGTCACCGTTCGCTTTGGGCTCTTAACGCTCAGAAGGCAAGGCCAAATTTGAGGCTTGGATCTGTCTACTTATTTCGCCCCAAGTAGATGAGTCCAAGGATGAAAGAGGGACTGGTTAGCGGGATAGAGGAAAGTCCTACTCATCGCATGACATGCCATGCATATCTGCTCTCTTCTACTTTGCTGATTTCACCCGCAACACGCAAATTTGAGATTTGTTTACAGTAGAATGGAATGGTTGGGAGATGCTGCTTCATTCCTTCAGCACTGGGCAATCACATGACTACATGGGAAATAGTAAAGAGCAGTTGAGTAAGGAAACCAAAGTAGTGTTACTGCAATTGGCTAGGGCATTTCTGTTTTGGGATTTGGGCTTCATGTTAAAACAGCAACAAATTTGTTCAAATGGTTCCTGTCCACTAATACTGTCGCTTCAGTTGATAGTACCAATTCTGCAGGACAAGAGAGTAGGGTAGTGGGAGGTGGTATACGTCACTTTCAGCTCTTCTGTCAGAGGTCATCACAAATTCGTACATCCATAGAATATGCATTTTTTCTACCACATCATACTGACTGTTGTTTTTGATGATCAAGACTAATTGTCCGCCAACTTCTCCTTCTCCTTTCCTTCTGTCGGTCTTATTAACTTTTGTACTAGCCGAAGTGGCCTTTGTATCATGCCTGATTGTAATTTTCGCTACTCTCGATGTGTCTTTGAGGTGTAGCAACTGCTCAACGAAAAGAGTGATGCTAATTAGCCGATTTACCACCTAACTTGGCAGTTGAGTATCAGAGTGCTTAGTTTTCATTTTTCGCCCAATAAATGTACGCATTCAATCCACCTTATTGTTACAAATCTTATTCACACAAACTAGGAAATGAGCAAATTTCAATTATCGCGCAGAGTATGGGGAAGTGCCCTCGTACTGCAGGTGCGGAGCAATGGGAGGCGATCTGACATAATCATGTTTACCGGGAGGTATTATTATGCACAACTCTGGGTCGGTAATAGTCGGTTCACAAACAATGGGTTGATCGGTTCTGCTCAGACACCCTTCATCAAGATGGGGCACAAAGTGACGGGCACAGAGACAGCGCACATGTGGCTGTGTACCACTTGTCCTATCTACGAGATCGAGGGTGCTAGACCCGAGATTTTGTCTTTTAGTGTTGATAAATCCACGTCAGAAAGGGAATCGAGCCTCCGGTTTGGTAATGGGTTACCGAGGGCTCTCTCATTGTATCTCTGCCAGACATTTTAGCCTCCCATACCTCCTCTTTCTCATTATGCATATTTAGCCCAAGTATTATACCATCTTATATATATCTAGGGAAGCCTTAGCGTGTTGTATTGGCGGCAGCGGCAAGGGTATCCTATTTAAATGACGAAAATTTTGGTTTCCTTTAGTGAAACGAAGTGCATATTGCTGCAAAGTGGAGGCACAAGTGAAAATCCATAACAGAAGGGCTACAAATGGTGTCTATCTTCGGCAACTACTCCATTCGTGTGGTCTGCATGAAAGCAAATAATAGCAGAAGGGGAGTAGCTTCTGATCATTTGGAAGAGTTCGTTACGGAGACGTATATTATTCTCGTTGAGACTGAGCCAAGATAGAAATGGTTAGGTAGGAAGGAGGGGGAGAAGTGAATCCTCCATGTCACTGAACTACGATAAATCCATTGCCACCCGACACTTGTGTTTGGGACAGGAATCTCTACGACTGGCGATGGACACACACTATGGTCAGGATATTCTCTCCACGTTCAATGCAATTTCTGAGCGGGATAAAATTTTAGACCCAGTAAAAAATCAGCCCCTTTATGGGCAAACATTCACTCAGATGCATGGAATTTCGATGAATGGAAAAGATGACTGAAAAGTGTTTTTCTTACAGCAACGATTACATTCAAATGGCTGGTACGGGAGGTTGACTGAGGAGAGCGTTGGGAAAAAGGCATGAGAGAGGCGAGGGGCTGTATGCTGTACTACTTGTTCGTTTGTTTGACTCTCGATTTAGTTATATGACGACTTAGAGGCTCCGTCATTGTACATCTACGAGGTGACCATGGTCTTTGGGACATGCAAGTATCACTCCAGTTCTCCTACGCGACGACAAAACACATCCTTTCCGCATATTATGTTTCATTTCGCCAGCAAGAAGTCTGTAAATCAGGAAGAGTATTTCCCCGTACTAGAGTATTTGGAAAAGAAATGCAATTCAAGATGCCCTAAAACTTTTTTCTCCTTCCTTCTCCTTTGTAATGCTCACATCTCGGTTCCAACTGAACGTCCCTGTATTCCGCTTTGCTCAAAGTTCTAAAATTTAACCCCTTGAAACATTTAGTTATAGCTCATAAATCGCGAGTATTTCTTTAGTTCAATCTAAAACCTCCTTTTTGATTGACGGTGGAATAATGTGGATTCAAGGTGTGCTGACTGAATTCAATACACAATTGCACTTGTCACTAATACAACTCTCAAAATGCCTTTTATTCTTCTCTCTTCAAAGCTGCCACTCCATTTCATATGCCACTGACTATGCCTTGAAATAATTCTTTCCCGAACTACAGCTACTCAGTAGTTCCCAGAGTGCTAAGCCTCGTGCAACCTTATTTGGGTTTCAGAATGGTCTGGACGTCAATCTGGTTCCATTCAGTTAAACCTACAAGCACACGCAAACTTCACACATTTCATCCAACCGTTACGGATAGCTTCTAACTCTCTATAACAGTATCACCTTAGTTCGGCGTTGGTTACTGGCTATTGTTTAAAGTACCAGATTGAAATGGCTACCAAAAATGGGTTTGAGCCTCAGCCTTCTGTATCTAAGGTATAGGGTTGGTGAGACAGCCACTGAAATTAGGACTACTGCCCACCTGTGGCTCCTGAGGCCTCTTTGAGGGTGGTATACGACGAGGTGAAGTTCTAGGCAACCGACATGGTTAAATTTTGTCCCTTAATATGCTCATTACCGCGCTGCATCATTTGGCTTGCCAAAATTTACAAAATGCGAGGAACTAAACAGATGTAAGGGCTGTCTATCCGATTAAACTAGATCGGAAGCAAAACACTACCATCAATGAGTGCACAAAAGGAGTGCCCTCTTTAAAGGATTTTCGTTAATTTCCCATTGCCTTCGATGTGGTGACAGGTGTGAGCATGATTTTTTTTGTTTAAAAGTGTAATGCAATTATTTCAAGGCTGACAGTCAGGCAGGCAGAGTACATTCCTGAAATATGACGTAAAATTGCACTAGTAGAATGGAGAATGAGGGATAGGTATAGCCTTGATTTCATTCATTGTCCTTCAAAGCAGTGAATTAAGTAGCTTAAGAAATTGCCAACTTTGTAAAGTTTATCCTGTGAAATGAGCGTCATTATAATTCCAGGCATTAGGACGAAACATGCTAAGGCATGGTTTGGCCTCTAAAAACTGAAAAGGTCATTATCGCTCTCCAAGGCGGGAGCAATCCCTAAGGGGGTGAGATGAGGTAGAGAGCGGATACTTTAATGGTAGTCAATGATGTGTTTGCACACAAAATAATGTCAGAATGCAATTTACACCTCTCATTACAAATTGGATGTGCAGAAAGGCTCATTTAAACAGCCGGTGGGTTGGTTTATCTGTCGGTCCGTCAGTTGATCGGAGCGACCAGTTGATAACCATCAGAGCTTCGTGTTTATCGGTTCGTTGTTCAATATTCAGTTTCCAAACCAGCTCTAGAGGATATCCAAGCTTTAAAATCCAAGTGAACTCACCTTGCAAATCATTGGAAAAGCTCTAATCTCCACCATCAAGTCCGTTTCTGCGAGTTTATAATAGAGGGAATCGGACGAGGAAATGGCACTGCCACAACGAACAACGAATACTTATTTATATCTACCTTTTGGTGCCCACATTTCTAGTCCTTTCATCTTCAGCACCGAAGTAAAAGTCTCCCTTCTGCCCTTTTGTATGGATGAGGCGGAGGCAGCTGTTGAAAATCAGCTAGAAGTTCAGTTACTTCCTATCGCCTGACATTTTTCGAGGGTGAAGGTAAGTTAGTATCTTTCTTCCGGGAAACACCTTAAATTGTTGCATTTCTGATGTGAATTGAACGAAGGCTACTACACAACATCCAGTCACTCTTCGCTTTACATGATGTCAAGCTCAGAATACCATTTCGACTAACAAAAGCTGACATGCACTCCAACTCTCAGGCCAGGGCAAAGATCCTTACAGTCACCTGCAAATTGGAGTTGGAATCCCCCTCACCATTGTCATATTGGGCCGTCTAGAAATTCGCTATCAATCACCAGTGAACACAGCTAGTAGGTAGAACGAAAAAAGGATTTGACGGAGGTCTATCAAAGCAGGCTTTAGCATTTGTTCCTCCTTGGCACATTGTTCTCACTTCAATGCTGTCTGGCCATACCTATCTGTTACCTATGGGACTAGTAGAGAAGCAATAGAGGTATCGAAAGTCCACATAGCTGAAATCTTCAAACGGGAACAGTAGAAAGCTCTATAAAGAATTTTGCAGATGGTTTATGGCTGAGGCTAGTTCTGCTTCTGCAGTTAGTAACTTTCCTACAGAGCAGAGGGCTAGGGTGGTTGTCGGAGGTAAATGTCATTCTGTTATGGGTCGACAAAGATTCTCCCATACACATCGAACGTACTTTTACCGCCTCTCTATGGTTTATCATTCAGCAGTTATTATCAAGGTAGACGTCCTTTAAGATTGAGTTTGTATCCGCTGTCACTAATGTAGCGGCTCAAGTCATCCCTAAAAAACGGAAGGAGGAAGAGGAGCATAGTGGATAAAATATACCGGTGTAAAATAAAGTTATGACTATCGGCATGGCCCGGAAGATATGCCGCTGAACGGAAGCAAACTTTCAACAAACATGAGAGATTTATTATTCAGTTGCTGTGAGATGTAGCCTTGACTACTACTAAAGGATAATAAGTTGCTTATAAATACTCTTCGCCTACTCTTCCTCCTCCTCCTCCTCCTTTTCCTCCTCTTTATCTGATGGTGTGGCTAACTTTTGTACTACCTAGCATGGACTTTGAACCATGTCTAGTTTTGGGTCTCTCTAATCTAGATGCGATGTGGAGGAAGAGGAAATTCCTGAATAGGATGGCCTTTGCTTTATTTCAGTGTACTTCATTTGCCACTTCACTTCTGAAAAGCACATGTTCAATTTAATATTTTGTGAAAAATCTTGTTCACACAAAGTTGAACCTGAGGAATTTTAAGTATCGCACAGAAAACGAGGAGTCATTAATCATTTGAACCAACGAGAGACGATCATGTCAAATTATGGCTACTAGGGTGTCCTGCTTTGGTGATCATACACCAGTGACTAGCGAGTCGATAAAAGCCGATGTGCCAAGTATGTGTTGGTCAGTTAGGTCCAGAAATACCTCAGCATGATGACGGACTTAGAGTGGGTGGGTGTATGGGTAAGTACTACTTGTCTTGTCAACGAGATGGAAGGTGTAAAATCAGATCGGGGCGTTGAAGCGTCTGCAAGATAGACGTGCTGGTAAACTTTAGTAACAATGCTGTCTTTCGGTAAAAAGAGATGTACAATGTGGAAAGATAAATACACAGAGGCCATGAAGAAGTCATACTGTCTAAGGCTTAGGAGGTGGTCCATCCATTTTGACAACACTGCTTCCGTTAAGGATACTTAACAAGTCAGAGGAAATCAAGACTCGGTTTTGGTAATGCGCCATCGAGAGACCCCACTTTTGAACCGCTACTGGAAGGCCTGGCCTTCAAGCCATGCCAGAAGCTACAAGCCCTCAACACACATTATGGTGTCATTTACCTTCAGAGAAGTCACAGAAAGGTGTTTTGGTAGCACTGGCGACGGGTGAGTGATTAACCTTAGCGGAGCAGATTTGCAGGTTCTGTAGATGGAGGTGTAGGTGACGACGCATAACAGAAGGGCTGAAAATGATGTCTACTTTCGGCAACTACTTCACTCCTGTTGCTCACATGAAAGGAAATAGCAGCAGAAGGGGCATTAACCAGTGATAATCGGAACAGTTGGTTATAGAGCTGTCTACCTTTTCCGTTATATGATGTCAATGAGTTGAACTCGGGCTACTTCCTTCACCTATCTAGTGGCATAGCACTGAAATGAGGCAAATGTAGCAATGAGGGAGAAATGTGAATCCCCTTATTCACGGAACAACATTAAATCCATTGTTACTAGACCCTGGCGTCAGGCCAGGATTTCTACGATTAGCAATTCAAACTCACAACCGCCAGCATATGCCTCCACGTCCAATGCAGTTTCTGAACTAAAAAAAACTCGAAAGGAAGTAAATTTGTGGTTTGACGTCCTCTCATTTGCATGGCAATTCGATGAATGGCGAGGTTGGCTTATGGTTGGTTTTCTTTCAGCACCGATTATATCGTAATGTCTGGCGCGGGAGGCTGACTGGAGAACCGCTTGTTTGTTTGACTCAATCCCCTAGATAATCAGATATTACTGCCGAAATTGCGTTTATTTAGTTAATTTTAAACTAAAATCCCTTTTTGATTGACATTTAAACCAGTATAGCGCCTCTATTTGTCTCATTCATCAAATCTCCTTTGTGGTAGTTGTGGTTCATACACATTTTTTATTCTTAAAACATTTTTGAGTTTGTGCTAGGGAATTTCAATTAGAGGTCTTGTGAGATAGAAAATTATTAAAAATTTTTAAAATTTATAATTAGGACTAAATTCTTGTCTTTATTATGGCAGTTCATGGTTCCAGTAAAAGGTTTAAGCCACACCACTTTCAACATTTTGCCACTCACATCCAGCTTAATACAAGTAGGCAACCAAAATAACCACTCGAATGCGGGTTTGCACTTTGTTCCTATCACAAACGATCTGCAGAGGAATAGAATGTTATTCCTACTTCTTATGAAGACTAGGATGGCTATAAATGCCATGGGGAAAACCAACCCCTACTGGGATAAATACTCAAGTCAAGATACTTGAATTACAAATTACCTTATTTGCTTACTTCCTGTGCATACTGAGTCTCCACGCATTTTTATGCGGTGCTGGCACACTGGAGGTGATGATTTGCTCGGACACAGTGGGTGAATTTTACAGCCTCGGGTGGCCATCCTCCTTCACTCTGGAAAGTCGACAGCCCTCCTGATTTGTGGCCCCGCCTGATCTAAAAGTGTTCGCTGAATCCATCAAATCGCGTATCAGAGGACTCTGGTTTAAGCAGGTCTACTCACTCCGTTACTCAGAAAGTGACACTTCCATCTCTGACGCTGAGGGTACAAGTTTTTTCCCCACTACTATTAAATGTGATTCCCGAGGCCTCTTTAAGGATGGTAAAGCAGTGATTGTAATCCACAGGTGAAGTGAGGTTCTAGGCTCACCTACACACACACACACCTACACATTACACACTCCAATATGCCATTCCACTATACGATACCATTTCACCTGCCAAAATTCACAAAACGAAATACTCGTAAAGTAACCGAACTCAATCTTGGTTTAATAACGGTTGTGGAGCTCGTTCGCTGTTTGGTAAACCTATAACATTCCCTATTCGTCTTCATCTTTGGCTTGTGTAAGTGCATTATGAGATGAGAGAACGAAATTCTAAACAGGACTGGTCCAGAAGTACGATTTTGATGGTAAACTGTCTTAAGATGGGAAGGGATACATTCTAAGTTTGAAAATACCTCCATCGTTAACATTACCGAGGAAGTCGTGTCAGCGTTGACGTGAGTGGAAGTGAGCTTTCACACATGTTGTACCGAAACGAGAGAGTTAATAGCGGTGGCAGCAGATGACAGTGAAGAAGTCTCATGGACTATTAACCACCTGCTTCTCACTTTATATTGAGAAGGCATTATTTAGCCACCGACGGACTAACTCTCTCCAAAGTGGCATTTGCTTTCGGCGTTACTTAAGCGAGCGAACACACAAGTACTTCATTCTCGAGAGACTACACTGCCTTGTCTAGGCACTTCAATGTATGGATGGTGCAGTGTAGATGCAATCTTCTGCTTTAAATTATTGAAAAGTCCTGTACGTCGGCATCAATGACAACGTAAAACCTCCTTCCTCACCCCTCCCAATCAACGTCAAAAACCACAGCGAAATCCACCTCAGAATGATCCGCTAAGAGAGGATCGTTGACATGCCAAGCATGATTACTTCAAGCAATAAAAGGCTGTAAAGGCAAGAACCATGCAGTTCAGGTGGCCAACAATCAAGCAGTAAGTATTGTAGGCCATGCATCATTCCAACATAGCACACACATTCTGATAGGCTGACCAGTGGCGTTGGCGACTGCTTAGCGAATATTTTACTTTTTAGGGGTTGGACACCAAAGTTGTCATACGTAGAAAAGGGGGTAGTAAAGAGTCGAAGTCGTTTTTTGCCCATTATAGGGCAAGATAAATCGAGCTATAGCTTCTTATGATTTCTCCACCTTATAAGCCATACATACAGGGTGTTTGAGCTGGATAAACTGTCAAGTCACCATTGGTTCCACCTCGTGAAGACTAAGAATTAATGTCGTGTTTCATCTTCGATCCTAAAACAGTTAGTTATACTTTTCTTTTCCTTAACGTCGCCTGAAACAGAGCGGTAGTGTGCCATCTCTAAAGGAAAAGAAACTTTGATTGAAATTTTTATAAGCTTTATTTACGCATGCATAGTAAAGATAACTACGCTGTTTCGATTATTACAGCTCGCAGCAAAACAGAGAAGCAATCTCTCAAACACGGAGAAAAGAAAACACGTTAGGAGAAATAATGAGAGAATTGGCACAAATGAAATATTAATGGTCCAAAAAGTGGAAAGCAAGGCGGATTACGATAAATGAAAATCGAATATTATAGTACTGATATCCAAAATGTTGCGAAATTCGCAGTCAATGAATGACTGGTTGAAGCATTGATATACACTACACTTTGACTCGACTTTACTTTATATTGTTCATTTGGGTGCTCAATGCACTTTTTAAAGTAATGTTGACTAATCGGTGCTTTGGATGGCTGTGAATGTTTTAAAACGCTGAAGTCTGTTTGGCGATCAGTATCTCTGTTCCACTATGATCGTGAGATGGAATGAGATGCAATGCCAATGCTACATTCTAATGGGCTGTGTTGGGTTGGTGAGCAAATAAATCCTATTTTATTGTACTTCTACCTTCGCCGAATCTGATGTCAGAGGAACGTTCCTCACACATTCACCTTGAGCACCCTTAAGGCACAAATCCTAGGGTAAAATCTTTGAGACTACTATGGCTCCAGGCATATATGCTTGAGATTTCAAATATAAGATTTTTACTGCTTTTAGAGTCCTAGCTGAAGGACAGGCAGACTACTAGATTTGCTCAAAGACGAATTTGCATGGAGTGCAGGTACACTTGGTGGATACTGCCGATAATTGGTGGGCTACATGGAAAGCAACAAAAAAATTCATTCACATGGCGCGTCGTAAAAGGCGATAAATGGTTTAGCAGCGAACCTTGGCTAATGAAAACCATATAGGTATTAAAGCTACTTTTGGCCCTTATTAGTAGCATAAACAATGCTAGGGTAAGAATCAAGTCTATCCAATATCAAGGCGGCTCTGCTTAAGGAACAAATTATCTCCGGAAAACATTTTACTTATCCAGCCATGGGTATGCCTCTGCCCTCTTTCTATCCACGCCAGTCGCATCCTAACCGCTTCGCTTTCAGTGCATACTAAACAACAATTCCTGAGCTTCGCAGCTCGGTTTTATTGTTTGAGTAATGTTATTTGTTTTAGCCCTTTTTATTATGTTATGATCAGGAGGAGTCCATAATCATTTTACTACTTCCGATTCAGTCAGTATGTTTACGACGCGAGGATATGGTGGGACCCGTTACCACGGGAAGGATGTTAAGCACTCGTCACATAAAAGTGACAGCAGTTGCAGATCTCTGGTTTAATTAAAGTTCCCATTCCAAAACAAACCTTTTGCAGGTTTGTTTGTGCATGTTTGCAAAAAGATGCATCGACAAAAGAGGAAATGCCGGGGAGGAGCAGCATGACAAGTTAGACAAGCATATGGGTAGATGAAGAGTTAGGCTTCTTGTCAATACGCCGGATGCACATATCATTGTCAAATATAATACGGGTTATTAAGCATTTTTTTGTCGGCTGTAAAGTTACTGGTTTATCAAGACTGTTATTGGCTCTTTGCATTCATATAACATCCCCACTTGCCCATATGGCTGATGCGGCGCCGCAAGCACATGTGGAAGGTATTCCGCGGCACCTAATGACCAATGGTTGTTCTAAATTATTTTACAATAGGTTTGGTTGCAGTTGTAAGAGATAACAAAGGGGACGGAAGTTGCCTGACTTACTTCGGAGGTTTCCAATGTTCACCACGGCAAGCCTACCACTCTACGCTAACTGCGATTAGAGCTCCGTATAATTCCAACCCTCTACCATTATCCATTTTAGGAGTGGTTTTCATTCAGTTTGAGAGCTGTGGAACGACTTCTACGTTTAATGCTCATAGTTTTCACATTATGTACGGAGACAACCGTTGGATTATAGCTTAAATTTAAGTTCCACCCCAAGTCCAGCATTATTCGCAGAGAGAAGGGAAGTCACATTCTTCATTTATAGTAAAGCCTTAAATTTTGTGTTCCGAGGGCTGGAGATGCCAAGTTGATAAACCACATTATTGATCTGTGTTCGATTGTTGCTACAGATGCTACTGAATTCGGAAGAGTCTTACAAAGTGCAGGTTATCCTTTCGCCTACCTGAGTGGAATCATTTGTGACTGGAGGCTTAGCGTAGTCCAATCAACACAAAAAACCAAGATTAATTCCATGGACATGTCTGTAGAGAACTCGTTTAAAGATGGGCAAGCATTTTGAAGAACTTATCTTCTTTCACGTAGCCTTCTACAAGAAAGGCCTTCTCCATAACCACTTTAATTAAAAAGTGACTGCTATGGAAGTTGCTTCATTCGTCTACTGAGATGTTCCACTGGTGGAAGATGCTCCGCGACTTACGATGATCACGTAACCGTATCACAGGCTGCCCGATAATATCACGAAGGTGATATATATTCTTCTCAAGCAATTTATCGACAGTGGTTGCCATCGCTGTCAACACCTTACCAAGAGTCAAGCCTACTCGCCTTCACTGCAGAATAGAGACTTTAGTGTGTTAGCTATTCACTGCAATCACAACATCCTCTATCATGTTGTGGCTCACTACTGCCCCACTGATCCATCAACCGCCTGTGGTCTCAATGAAGAGCAACTGCTCACCCAACTCATCCATCATGTGGATGACAAATGCAACCACGTCGCACTGCTCCACCTGCCCCTGTTGTGGTCCCACCCACTCATTTCCTCCCTCCAGTCATAATCATCATGAACGTATTTACTGCAAAATCACAGTTATGCAAGCACTGACACCACATATCCTTCCTAAACACTGTGTTTCTTTTTACCCTCTGGAAAGTCACAGAGCAGAAGGCATATTTTCCTTGTTGCAATGTGACTGGAATAGAAAAGCACTTTCAGATTCTTTAGAGCCTTTTTGTTCCTCTTCCTTCTCCTTCACAATGCGCACATTTCTGTTCCACCTGAACGTCTTTGTACTACACTATAGCCAAAAGTGTTGAAACCTAACTCTCCTGAACTCTGCGACGGTGCTGTCAAGATTGCGATATTTTCGTGCATTTAAAGTAAAATTCCCTTTTTGACTGATGTCTGATTCAATCAAACACCGCCTTTTGGCTCATTTATAAAAAAATCTCTTATGATGAATGTGGTTTATATTTCCGCCTTTTTTTCTCTCTTTCTTAAACCTCTTTGATTTTATTGTTGTGTCGGCCACAGAGGATATATTGCTAAATGTTAGCGAGTTCAGGCATAACATAATCAACAAATACACTAGTGCGTATGGGAGTGCAGGTAAGAGTAAAATCCTCATTCGCTGTAAAATCGTGATTCCTCTATCAATTTCAAATCCTTGCTTTGGATTAAAAGCACATATCGCCAGAAGCTTCTGAAGCTCCTCCAACAAAACTCGCATGTGCTGTGTCTGTGAATGACTTGCTTTGACTTAATCGAAATGATCATTTTGGAACTGCGCTACGAGTGAAGATTCTCACTGAAAGCCCTTTTTATTTCTTCTCTCGTTTGCTCTACCCGGACTCTTAAACAAGAGTGTTTTTGAAGCCACGCTATTCCCATTATCATTGATCAATTCGCTTCTTCGTGTCTTTTCCTTTGTCACCTTGCCTATTTAAAACTAAGGACCGTCTGTGCATGCGTATGTGCTTGAGGAGTTTAATTTTGAATTCACCTTAACACATAATCCTTTTTCATTTCTCAATAACGTACAGTATTTAGCCTATTGTAATTTTTACTTGTGTACTTGTCAAGGGCGATTGCAACAAATCCTTCGTGAACAGGTTGGTTGAGCTTAAAACGACAAAGGAGACGAATGATATCTTTGAATAGCATTAGGGGGTTGCCGGTGCTCACCATTTTCTGGCAATCAGCCAATGGCTGTTTACAAATCTTCTCGTTCTTTGACTCAACCACAGTAAAATAACTCCCGACTAAATATTACACCGGCTGTGATAGCATACGACTTCTACAACCGACTTCCTTTATTGGTTGAAGCAATCAAAGTCATCTTCCACTTAGTTTATAAGTGATCCCTCCCATGTGCAAAGTCAACTGGGATTTGTGCTTGCGGTTTGTTTGCAGTGGTTTTCAATTTATCTTGTACTTGTTCTTTAGTACATGTTGTCAAAAGTTTTGCAAGTCAAGAAAAGTGGTTCATAAATCTATTTGCTTTATAAATAGGACTAAATTCACGAATTGAGCAAAAGGGATGAGGCAAGGCACATCATTTCAAGCACTCTACCACCCAAATCAAGATTTTTTGCAAACTTGCAACTATGGACATGTTTACACTTTGATTCAAACACAGACAAAACAATTTTGTGCGTAAGCATAAAGCATTAATTACAAAACTAAATGCAAAACGAAACTACTTGTTATGAAGGGGATTTACTGGAGTTTAACCAAATTTCCACTCACGAACTAATCTAGGCATAGAGATTTCTCTGGCGCATAAACAAAAGAGCTAATTTTAGACAAATAAATTTTATTTGAGGTACTGACTGCAATATTGTTACTTAAATTTCTCACAATTGTTTGAGCATTTGCCCGGTGGGTGGAAGGCTTCAGAGCGAGGCGATCTATCGGCACGACTTAATAATCCCAATCCATTTAATTGGCACCAACTATGCGAAATTCCACGTGCTTATGTACAATGTGTCCCCTTTCCCGTGAAAGAGATTGTCCTACTTCGATGCAGTCAACCGAGTGACTCTGTTCCACCATACGGTTCAGTAAAAGTCAAGGCTCTATTTGAGAGCCATCACGACTGGGTTCTTTGCCGACGCAGAGATGTAAGGTGTAGCTTTTCGCCTCATCATATACTGAATGGAGACTGCGGTGTTCTGTCCACGTGTTTGAGTCATATCTCTGCGTTCTTGTTGACGAGGCTAACCATTTATCACTCTTGCTGTTATACCCTGCCAAAAGGATTCAACATTTCCTTCACAACAAGATAGGAAAAATAAGAAGATCATGCATTCGGCCTATCCTGTGAGTGTCGAAGCATAAGTAACTGCAAACGTAATCTTCTGCGAAGATGAACACAAAGTTTGTGCATCCGACCTAAATGAATGCCAAGAAGCATCTGCGAGCCTTCTCTGAAGTTACAACAACCAAAACCAGTACGAAACGAGAGAAAGGAAGTAGTCTCTAGTTGAAGTGACTTATCCCTTTCCTCCATCTCTTAGTGCGCGAAGGTACTATCTCGAAGTGATTGAACCGTCCATTGAAGTGACCGACGCGAAGCGCCTGCTGCAGCATCTTGCCGCGGACAAGGCGCCGGTGCGGAGACAAGTTGGCTCCAATGATTTTGAAGTCTCTTGGCGGATTGAGGAACACCGGAAAAGCATTTATTTTATGTGTTGACTGCACTTTTGGTCCTCGCATTCCCAGCACTCATGAGAAAGCTCTCCTTGCGGCTTTTGACACGGATGTGACAGAGACAGCTGATGGATTCCAGCCTAAATTTCAGTTTCTTCCTATTGCCCAACATTACTCGAAGCGTGAAGGAAAATCATCTCCTTCATCACCAGAAATGCCTTAGCTTACCGCATTTATTGGTGATGAATGGTGTCGGGCTGACGATACACTTTCCCGATCAGTGTGTGGCTGTCGCTGCAAACACCACTGAATTTGGAGGAGTCTTTCGAAGTCCGTGTCGCAGAACTGTGGATGGTCATTAAGAAGAAGCTTTCGCCACTACGAGGTAGCCCTTTCTCTAAATAAACTGCTTTATGATTGACTAAACAACTGCAAGATTGGCTGCTCCATTGATTGTAGGAACAAGACTTGCGCCAGTAACTTCAGTTCTCGTACTTTTAGCAACAAGGCTGGCCATTACCATCACCGTTTAGAATTTTTGAAAGTTAAAAGATGCCATCAGGTAGCTCATGAAACCACGAAGGATGCTCTTACCCTACTTCTCCTTTGAACCTGAGGCTAAAGTGCAATCACAAAATCATAAAATGGAAGAAATCATGTGTCGCATGCATGCAACAACCAACTTAGGCACAGGAATCAGCATCCAACTTTGCCAACATCTCCAAGCTAACCGCCGGTTTGGATCCAAGTGTAGCGGTTTTACCATCGCCATCATGAGTATGCAATAACGCTGCTTTTGGATTGGGAGTGAGAGACTTGGTTCGATCTGTCGCCTCAATTCGCAATTACGCCTCCATCATTCCCGTCTTTCTAACGAACCATGCTTCAGCCATCTATCACCAAATTGCTAACGTATCTCCCTGCAGCGGAACCAAGGATTATAAGTGTTGGATCGACTGGTGCCACAGACCTGCCACACATATCAAGATTTGTCGTGCGGAGAATACCTACGTGTTTATCGCAATCCTCAGGCGAATTTCATCCCCTGTAAATGCGGGTAGCTACCAGCTGCTCTAATAATCCAACCTCGCGGTGTGAATGGAAAGATAGGCAATTGTTTTGCTGGATGTCTAGCCATTGAGGATATGAGAGCAATGTGAGTCCAACTGTTGAGTCAAAGGAAAAGTGGAGTTTGTAACTAAGCTTGGGCCACGAGTTTCGCTAAGATGTATCAAAAGGCATCAAATCACGCACGAATGCATGCGTCAATCGCATTTACCAGGACAAGGGGTTGACCCTCTCTATTTATTCACTAGACAGCAGTCAGTTTGGGTTGAATGGGAAACTACCAACTCTTGATGAGTAAGTGGTTGGACTTGACAGACGGGTGACTCAGGCGGTGGCTCATAACCAGTACTACATTTTGCGCCTAAAGTGGGGGGAAATTTGAAGTCCGCCTAAACTGCTCCACCTTTAGCTAGTTTTGACAGGAGTTTTACCATGCAGCATAAAGGTTGCGTTAGTCATTGTGACAGAACTGTCACAGCTGTCATAATCTGCATTTTCGTTTAGTACCTGGTTATTTATTGAAGTTCTCAGTCGGGGGAATTCTCCTACTTCCTTGCACGGATAGCTCGACCTCTCGAAATGGAAGAAGAAAGGAACTTCAATGAAGCCAGATGTTTGCGATGTCTGGGTCCTAGCCCACGAGGATATGAGAGTAACCAAATGAAAAACACTTGATTCGATGTGGGATTTTTGTAAGACAAAGTGAAACACGAACTCATGCAACTCAATTTGTCCGATGAAAGAATCCTCAGTGCCACTGGCAGAAAGCAATGACTCAAGGAATAATTTGGGATCAATGCCACCTTTGTTGTTTGGGGGAAGATGATGAAAGAATTGCAATACACTTCAGCTTCTCTACTTCTGATTAGTCATTTGAAGAAGTTGACCTTGCAGCAACGAGCTGAGACGCTCTGTCTTCCATTCAGAAGACAAAAACACGAGATGGCAATTGGAATCACACAGTGTCGCCCTGAATAAACTCTATTGCAGTCAAATTCCATTCCCAGCAATCATTTTAGCAAAACAAGTGCTTAGCATGCATACAGCTTTTTTATTCTTATAAACGTAGCAGCGTAGTCGATTTCGTGGAGACACACCACAACAATGTCATGTGCGTGTGTGTTATGGAGTGGCTGCAGAGATTTGATACATTGCAATGTGAATAGCACCAATGCCCTTGCCACCACATCCTCGGGGAAGGTCAAAGGCCGCGTCCACTTTACTTAAGTGTGAAAACACCTGTCATTAATGCGTTTCAATCACATTAATTACTGCTTGCTAATTGACAATGCAACCATCCTTAGGCTCGAATAGCTCCTTGCGTAAGTGAATCGTGGAGGCCTGGATGACCAAAGGGCACCCTATCCATATGCCAGACCTAAGTAGACAATCGTGACAAAAACACCTCAAAGGTTTTTAAGTCATTGCCTCCGATTCTGAACTGGGGAGAGACGTTGGCTTTCAAGGTGCGTTAAGTGAGTGATGGTGGCGTTGGTCACCGCCAAGCCATCCACTCACCACCACCACCATCTCCACCCACCATCCACTTCTGAGCCACTCACGGATTTATTACTGCCAGAGGGCGACTTTATGTGTGTCGGTTTAGTGGACACCAAAGTCCACCGCTCGCTTTCAGCTCTTCACATCACAATGGGATGATGCGCTAATGCTGTTTCATTCCTCCAGAATCAAACAATCACATGGTGTCATCGCAGTTGAGTGAAGACGTTTGGTCTAAGAAACAGAGCTTTACAATCAAACAGGGGCACTGTCGCTTCATTCGCTAGTTCAACTTCTGCAGGACACGAGAGCGGAGTATTCGCAGGGAGTAGACATCATTTTCAGCCCTTCTCTTTAGGGTCATCACAAATTCTCCAGTGAGCAGAGTATGGCCCCTTCGCACTGCATCCTACAAAATAATAATAATCCATTACTCAAGAACAACAACTCATCCCCCTGTTTCCCTGGCGGTCTACTTAACTGTTACACTAGACAACATGGCCTTTATATCGTACCTAGTTGTAAGTCTCTCTACCCCCGATGCGTCTTTGGGGAGAGGAGTGCATTTTACCTTGAAAAGGATGGTTAGTGTTTTGTGTACAAGGTGATGCCAGCTAAACGATTTGCCACCTGACCAAGCAGCTGAGAAGCTGAGTGCTTTGTTTCAACTCTCAACCAACAAAAGCACGCTTTTAATCCAACTTCCTGGTAAAAATCTTGTTTAAACTGATTAGGAAATGAGAGAAATTTTAATTGTTCCACCGTGAATGCGAAAACTCCTTCAAAGCATTGACCCGACTGCTAATGAGAACCATTGAAAGTGCTCACGCCCAACCAAGTTCACCAGGATGCACTGCTTTGCACCATCCTGGGTCGGTGATAGTTGGTCCACAAACCATGAGTCGATCAGTTCTGTCCAGACACCCCTCACCAAGATGAGGCACATAGTGACGGGCGTAGAGGGAG
>MIEF01007468.1:0-104848 GCA_001870725.1 Taenia solium | reverse complement strand
GATTGCTCCTTGGATCCAACCATCATTTGTAAGTGGAGTTCGCCGTATGTTTATTTCTTGTCGATGTTTATTTTACTGAATGAAATGTCGTTGAAATCCTTCTGCGGTTAGTTTATTTCTTTAAAACAGTATGGTGTTATTTGGTGGCCTCAAAGTATCGCTTTGGGTGATTGCGATCTATCCTTCTGTGGTGCTAATGGTGTAAAAGTCTTAACATTCAAGTCATTTTCCTGCAAGACTTTTGAGATTTACTTCAGCTGTTCATTGAGACTTTGCTCTTTTTGTAGTGGCGTCTCCGGTGAAGGTGCTACCGGTTCACGAACACCTTCTTGTGTACCTGCATAGATATGACTTCAATCAGGTGAGCATCCTGTTCAATTTTCCTGATGTAGCACTGAAATAACCTTGCTATGTGCAATTTTCCAATATTCATAACTTATTAAACCGTTTTTACACGAGGTGTTGCCCTTTCTTTTCACGTTTTATCCGTCTTAGTGTTTCTGTTTCTTGGAAGTGTAGATTCCTCTACGATGAAACATTGATGCCTTTCACTGAGGCTATTTGCACGATGTGTTTGGTGTATGTGGTGATGGGAATACCTTAGTCATTGTGACAATATCGGGCTGACATAAAAGCATTTTCCCCGTCCTCATTGTCAGTTAAAACTAATTTCTCAAATGGCGAGACGATGGCTTATTATCTGTTTGTAGCGGAGCAGAGCCTCGTTCTCAAATCATTCTCAGTGCTACTGCTTATTAAATTTCTACACTGTCGATCGCGAGCATTCATTTATATCAATGGTATGACAAATATGCATTTCTGTTATAATGCTTCTGATTTGGACCGTGTTAAAACGCCTCGTGCATTTGCAGAAGAAACGTCACGACCTCTGCTAGGCAAACTGTACTTTCACCGTCCACTTACATAGCTGGTGATAAGTTCAACTATTGAAAGTCATGACTTTTGCACCTATGTCTTTCCTTTCGCGAATAATCACACTCCTTATAATATAGGGAAGCACCAACTCTTTAGACTTGCCTATAAATAGGAATGGCATTGATCGAAACGGGATTTGATTCGGTCTACAGGTTGTTGAGAATAATGCTACCTGCGTCTTGGACCCATTTGCTCAATACTTCCAACATCCTTCCTTATGTAGCAAGTTCGCTCCTGACTTTTCCATTTTCAACTTTGAGTTCCATCTTCGCTAGGTCACCTATGCCCTCTCAAGATTGTGTGCGATTCTCAAGAGTGATGTCGGCACCCTGTTTGTGCTGGCCCTGGCTGCATCTCCCACGGCATCAAAAGGACCATCAACTTCAAAATCTGGAACGAAGGAGGTGCCACGGTTTGCGGCCTTTGAATTCCCGACGCTCCTTGGCACGAGTGAGCAACTTACTTTCTTTGGCCCGTTAAGCTCTTGTGGATTGGGAAGCTTTATTTGCGCACAAAGTAGCCATGATTTGGAATTATCTTTTGTTATCTTTTAAAAGCATATTCTATCTACTTAATCTCTCACAAAACAAATTGGAACAGGCAAAAAACATCATCAATTCTTCATTTTTAGGATGGTTGCGCCCATTTATTCATTTTTCATTAATTATGCACCTGACATGGGTTTCCAAATAGGTGGCTTAAGATGGCGTGTAGGAAATCTGGCAAAAGCGAAATGCCCAGTGTTGGTGTTGAGAGAAAACGGCATCAATAAATTGGAGCGTATGGGATAATCCCTCACTGTATAAACGAGTGAAGTTTTCTTCTGTTATACATAAATGAATCCTGATGTATTACTGACTCTTGAGGTGAAAGATTGCCAGAAGGAGCCAATGTATTTTTCTCTTTATTTTTTTCTGGATTTCTGCATATTTATTCATTCCCCATTTATTGTGCTTCATAACAAACCAATCCGTGTGAACGAAAACTCCCCAATTGTAAAATTTCTTACTTGTTCATAGAAAAACTACAGTTAGCGGAAAGTTTTGTAGGTAGTCCATTCCCCTAACACCAATGTGGCTAGTTGCTTGCCTTTGAAAGTGTTACAGAACATACGCAACAGCGTAACTTGGCCACTGAGGACAGCTTTCTGCTTAGGTGCCACAGACAAAGCTCCCTGTCACGAGCATTGACGTCAAACCATGAGGAAATGAAGCGCCTGTACGATACTATCAGATGATCAAAAGTTCGCCCGTTTTTTCGGTTCACCTTTGGGAACTTATGATGTTTTTGATAAGCATACGTTACAAAGCCCAAGTATGCAAAAGTCTACGGGCACCGTCAGCTATTTTCCTTTTTCGAATCCTCATCGAAATCTCTTGAATATCTTTCGGTTAAACCACTGATTCTGGTAACGAAAAGTGCATCACGTCCAGGAACACCCTCTATTTTTATTAGAATGGATAATTGCGTATCTCTATCGACTAGAATAGTCGAAGTTGTGCCAAAATAACTTACTTCCAGATGATTACGCTTGCTCTGTGTGTGGTACTTTGCAGACAGTGGTTCTACACCACTATAGTTGTCTTTCCTCATTCTTACTCATTTATTTTCATTCGTAATGTTGAATATTTATGGATCACTCGTAGAATGTGTGTGTGCACACTTATCCATTTTCCTTTCTCTGAAGGCCTAGCGGATCTCCTGGCACGTCACTACCGTTGCCTGCTGGCCGGAGGTCGTGACGATTTTGCACGTCACTCGACCATGGAGGAGATTGGGCGCATAGTTAACCATCGGATGCCTAGCCTTCTGGACGTCTTGCTTTTCATCTGTCTCACATTCCTCCTCTCCCTGTCATTGCCTTCAGAACCTGCTGCCACCTCCGCTGCCAACGCAAATGTCCGTCTCGTGACCGCTGAGTTGCTTCAACTTATCACCGAGGTGAGCTACCTAATCTGCCTTCTGTTTCCAGTCTGGAAGCTGCATTCAGGTTGAAACCATTGTTATAAGTCGTGGTAGCTTTCTGATCACCTTGTCGTGGGTCTTCACGAATTCATTAATCTGCTTCAAAATCATTTCGTTTGAGGAGTATCTAATCTACATGGGCGTAAATTTACTTTCCATGTATCGCCGGGTATCTCGCTTAATTAAACCTCCAACTTACTCCCCATAAGGGCGGACAAACTCTGAGTGTATCTTGCTTCCCTACCAACGATTGAATCCTCAAATAACGTCTAATCATGTTATAAGGTGTACGAATGTAGAAGTAGCTGGTATAGCACTTGTCACAAATGAAGCTCAATGCCACCATCATTGTGACCGAAATGCCAAAAATGCAAAGATCTGTGCCACAGAAATGTCATTTCTTTACTACATTCATTGTGTTGACACAAGAGGGGCAAAAGCCTGGAAGAGGGCATGACATATAGCTTACCCATTCTTCTTCTTCTTCTTCTTCAAAGCGGTGTCCGATCTATCTGCCTTGATGTTATTTTTTTTCACAAGCATTAGATATATTTTATTTCTGACCACACTGCTTAATTCGTAGTAGAATACTACTCCTTATCCTATGGTAGAGTTCCATTATTATGTTCGCCATCATCCTCTCTCCAAATGAAAGGTGGTCTCCCACAAGTATATATGGCATTTCAAAGAAACACTAAGAGCTTTGATTTTTGCAGACATAAAAGCATTCCATCGTAATATTGCTACAAGCAGCAGTAAATGGTAAACGTGTTTGATTACGGGTGGCTGATAACGTTATGCGCCAGGACAAAGGCTCTTAATCAAGAGAGCAGGCAACTGCTGTGGTGCATGCGTATGTGGAACAGCGTAAAGTGCTGAGCACTTTTTGTGAACAAAGGCATAAAATTATGCGAACTTCTATTCTTAATGAAGACTTCATATACAGTGCTGTGATGGAACTCTTAACAGCGTTGGCATGTTTGAGCTTTCATGCGCTTCAGAGACGGTAGTGTCTCCATCTTTCAATGCCATTCTCGGCCGTGGTGGCCTCCAGCCTCGACAGTCATTCCTGTGAACACGGAGCCGTGTTAACCCCCTGGTTCTGGACCTCTGATCAGTGCACAATCTTTTGTTTGATAAAACAATATTCTACAAAATTTCGTCATGGAAGCGGTGAATATGTGTTTAAATTTGGATGGGAAATACTTAAGAATGATTGTAGCTTTCACTCCTTGAAATGGGTTTAATTGTCAATTATAATCCATAAGCCCAGAAATCCAAGATTAGTCCAATACCATTTGTGGACCCAGTGCACCTGTCTATCCTTTGCTTTTGCAGAAACTTCTCCATCTCGCTGTCATTCTCACACCGACGGAAGAGGGCAAATTGGCGCTGGATACTCAAAAAGACGAAACTGGGATGACAGCGCTGATCGCCATCCTTCGTGACTCAGGTTTTTCTTGGATTGATGCGGTGATTCAGAGGTCGGGTCTCTCACAGGCTGTTCTTCACTGTCTTGCTACGTCTACTGAACTTACTCACATCTCTGACAGGTTTGTTAAATTGAGCTTCCGTCACTCGAATTCACTTATTTACTCTTGATGAACGATTTAGTTCAGTTGGTAATTTTCGTTTTTTTTTTGATATTTGAATTCTCAAAGAGATAAGCATAAAAATAACATGTCATAATGGTGCATCTTGACTGTGAACCTACCGAAATCATTTCAATTTTAACATCAATAACTTTTTGGTTTTTTGCCTCCACAGTCTTAACACGGCAGATGACGCGAGCCTACCACTCTGTCTACGTCTTTTGAAATACAACGATAGCACTGAGAGTCTGGCTGAACTATCGTGCCTCCTCCAACTCACCCACAACCTACTTAAGCTCACCGCACCACGTGACGAACCTTCGAAAAAGTGCACTACTAACGTCTCTACACCGTTTAATAGTCGCTCAAATAAAACTCCTCCCACGACCACAAAGATCGCCTCGAAGAAATCAACTGACCAACCCTCTTCTACTCCAAGACAGGTCCACTTCTCTGGAACCCTTCCTTGGTGCTCGTCACAAATTCCTGTTATTGTTTCGACTCTGAAGAGCTTAACTCCCCTCACCCCACCACCAGCACTCCTCGCCGTTCTCACAACCCATTTCATCGGGTCCTGTCCATCTACCACTCACTCACATTCACGTCACGTTGCCACTCAGATGTTGCTGTTGAACACTCTGCGACTGGGACTGTGCCCCACAGCTCGTGTCGATCTGCATCCCCTGTGGTTCAATTTTCTGCGGGGAAGTCTGATCTACTGGGGCGCGGCGACTGCACTGATGATTAATCTGGTGGTTTCACAGATGTCTGTGGTTTTGCAGATGCTGGCGGAGCCCTTCTGCTACTCTGCGTTGCCTATGGGGTGCGTTGTTATCTATGTAATTATTTGTCAAAGCTGCAAGGCATCGTCAAGTCCTCAATACTTCCAAGTTCATAGAAGAATTGGAAATGCTTTTAAAAGTTCAAATGCACTTAATTCTTGATCTTTGCAAAACTGGAAAGTGATATATCTTCGAATTTGACTCTCTTTGCACTTTTTTTCCAGAAAACACCCAACTATTCACTGTATTTGGATTTTGAAATTGGCAAATACTGGCATCTTAATACAAACCCATCCCTTCTGAATACCTGTAATTTCAACCATATCAGTTGTTAATGCTTTTTTCGATTACTTAATAGTCAAGCTTTTCACATAGGTGAAGGCTCTTTTCCAAGCATTAATGAAATGAGCAACATTCAAAGGCTCTCATAGGCGTTGGGGTTATTTGAAAATGCTACAGCCATTGTTGCACCCAAGTTGTCTTTAAATATTTCCATTTTTTATTGCACTAAATGACTAAAAGGGTTTATGGAGTCATTGGTTTAGCTCGCCGTCTTGACTCCTTGTAATTCGGAATGGCTTGTAAAATGTACGCGATTATTTATATAAAATTCAAAGCTTGGATGTGAGTCAATCTACAGATGACCTTTATCGTGCTCTGTGGTATTTTACTTCTCATTAGCCTTATATGATGAAATGTTGGTTACACGAACCTGACGGGTATTCTTTGGGATCACCTACCCGGTCAAACGACTTTAACTCGGTCGCAAGGTGACAGAGGATTATAGAGCATCGTGCAGTATTTGGAGAAGGTGACATAGCACGTGATTTAGGCGATTTAGTTTTATTTGTAAAACACTCCAAGATGGATGTCTACGTTCATAGATATCCTCTGTGGTTGGTAATGAAGAATTATCAGTGACTTTGAACAACGGAAGAGTATGATGTCATTAGTAAACCGCGGTTATTTTTACGAGTCTTGAAACAACCCATTAATACCCACATCAGCCATGAATCGTTCAATTTATGCATGCTATTTGTTGAGTGACGCGGACATTTCTAACCTTAAAATTGCTGTTCCAGATCTTTTATCATCTCTACAGAGGAGTGTCATAGACTTTAGTTTGCTAATGGGCGATGTGAGATGAGAAACGAGCTTTGTGTAGGAAACAACAAACGGGCGAGGGATAATTTTCATGGTCCACTAACCACACTACCGCTTCGGCACTTCGAGACCACGTACCAATTCATCCATTAAAGACTGTGATTGCTTTGGGTTTTTGTGTGTGTGTGTGTGTGTGTTCGGTGGATTGGAGGTGGAGTTGTTTACAGTAAAGTGTTCACTTGCTGAAAGCCAAGGAATAGTTACGCTTGAGACTGATCTACTTGATAGATTTCGAAGCTGTAGAGGAATAACTTGCGCTGCTTCTTCTTGAGAGAGCCAAGACTGGTGAATTGGTGGGAGGAAAGTGATATTGATAGACAGTCGAGTACTTAGTGAGTAGTAGGGCTGTGAAGGAGGAGTGAGAGGATTGGCACGTTGTAGTGGGATGAGATGGTGTGGGATGGGTTGGGAGGAAGCTGTTGCCTCAAATCATCCTTGGCCTGATTGCCAACGTTAGCTTTATCCTACGTGTTCCTTTGATGGCATTTGTTCTGGGGAATACCATCCTTAATTGAGTTTGGGAATGGGTGGTCATGATTGCAGAGGAAGCAGGATAGATGGTTAAGAAAAAAGCTATTCTAGGAAGGTAGGTAGCCTTTAAAGGCTAAGCGTTTGCTATTGCTGCAAGTTGGAGTGGTCTTATGGGTCTTCCAAAGGATTTTACCATGAGCATTAAGCCTAGCTCCATGAATTTATTAGGCTAAATTGTTTTGCAAGCATCTATAAAAACGTTAATGACAAGTAAAACCTGTCTGTTGTATTTGAATGCCTTAAAACTACTTGCAGTACCTCATACAGATTCCGGTGGTAATCTATGCCACTTCTTTTCCTCTCTACATTTGCCGACACCCATTTGTCATCTGCTCACTTCTGTTTAACATTCCATAAAGAGCATATTTTGTGCTCTGTTATCTCTTCACAGGTCACTTTGCTTAGAAGCAAAACCACCTTAATGGTATAAATAAATTAAGTTAATTGTTTTATATTTTGGCCGTATTATGTTCTTCGTCATGATTTCCCTGTCATTTTCATGCCTTCCTCTGTTCTTCTTTTGTTAGACCTCCAGCTCTCATCCTTACGTGCTGTTTCTGCACCTATTTGGCAAATTTAGTTACCTTGATTGGGGCTTAGAATTGAGTTCCTGAAAATTGATGTGTTGTCTTTTTTTTCTACAGATACGCTCACACTAGATTCCACTTGCTGCATTTTCCTGTCACGCTTCTATTTTCTATATCGTAGCACTAGTTGTGGTAGATTTAAAACACACTCGAAACATAAGCCTGTTGGCTATCATGAATCCCTATGGAGCGAGGATATTTCAACTTAAGGTACTATCGTTAGACTTATTCTTTGTAAGCGTATCTCATCTCCCTCGACAGCGTGAACGGGCGAACACTGTCAACATCAGACTACCCAGCTGACTACACTCTACAACTTCTCGCTTGTCTGCAGGGTATCACCCACACCTTCCTCCTTCCCTTCGGCCAATCAAAATTCAATCTTTTGCGTGGAATGCCATTGGGTGCCGCTGCTCTTGCTCATAATTGGTCACCTCCTGCCAATAGGCACTCGCCTACTCATCGTAGAAAATCTTTGAGCAATTCATCATCTCACTTAAAAGGTGAGCCATTATCTATATCTTGCCAGGGCAGACTCCATAATTGCGAATGAGCTTCCATTGTTCCAGAATAGAATGGAATTTTGGACTTTTGAGTCGTACGGATAATCCCGAGTTTATTTTAAACAATAGCACATTTAACGGTATAAAGCCTGCATTTTCTTCAACGGTCTCTAGCTGCTACGTTTCTATACTTACCCCAGCATGTAGCAAACATCCAGAGAGCGTTAGTACTGCAGAATCATTTTAGAACAGCCTGTATCACTTCGACGTCGGTGGTGCCTTGGGACACAGCATGTAATAGTTTTCAGAAACCTCAAATGTTCTTAACCGAGCGTAATTTATTCATCGTTTTTGCAAAAGGAATCATACTTTGTGAAATCGAGTCCTATGGCATGCTATATACTGATCAGGGGTTTCATGTGTCGGTCTAATGTTCACAGGAATGATTCTTAATGTATTGGGCTAGAAAATTGGAAACCGTTGCAGTTGGAGTTGTCACCAACGTTCGTATATACGACCACCTTTGAATGTCGAACTTCCAAGGAATCGAGGATCTCATCAGCCTATTACTTGTGCTTGAAGTATTCTGGAGATATCTGTGGGAATGTTTTTCCTTCATTCACTCCACGCCGTTGCGTGCACGCACAAATCATCACTGCTGCGTGCTTCCTTATCTTGATTGATGGCGTCTGGATAGCACTGGCTTACAGAGACCTTTCAGTGTTAATAATAGTAATGGTACACATTTGACGTCTGTTACTTCGTTTAATGTTGCCACGGTAGCATTCTTCTCTTAAAACCACTGAGATTAAGTGCCATCACTTCCCACCTTTTTCTAGGCGCGTGGCCCTCGTCCATTGGCTATGAAACACCAGAGACGCTTCGCGACTCGATTCAGGTTGCAGAAGTACTTAGAGATTTCCATGCACATTATCACCGGAGCTTGGATTTTGCACCCCTCGGTCCTACGCTTCAGCGTATGCAGCAGGCTTCTCTGGAGAATGAATCACCATCCTCCACCCTCCAGCTACCTCTTCTCTTCACTTCTAAGGTCTATTACAACTTTTTTTGCCTTATAGCGAGGGCTACTTCTCATTTTTTGGTCTCTTCTAAGAAGCTGGCTTTAACTTGGTAGGGAAGAGGCAAATCCTTGACTCGAAAGGCTGGAGATCTCCAAAGCACGATTTTCCTGCAATGCCTTTTTGTAGCCTTATAGATTGTAGAAGAAGAAGCTCAGTGTTCCTTATTGCACCTTCTCCTATTATTTTATTGTTTCCAATCTCTATGAACAAAATTTTAAGTTTTGCTCTTTCGCGAATTTAAGCCAGGTTCTGTGGCTGCGGCAGCTCTGCAAAAATTGTTGTAGATTATTCGAAGAAGATGTGGCGCGTGACGGCAGAGTGTACTGCCTAGAGTCAAGTGTGTTGGAAAAAAAAGTTGATCCGAGTTATGGATCAGGCAGTGATGCCGCAAGAATAACCTCCATTCTTGGTAACCAAAATTTACGTATCGTTGCTGGTTAAAATAATTTGGGATTATATCTATACGGACATTTTTAGCATTGGGAATGCCTCGGATCGAATCATTGCTATTTTTTCACAGTCATTTACTGTCGTATATGCCAAAATTTTGCGAATATTCTGGGGGGGTAATGAGGCGAGATTTATGAAAATATTATGCAGCGAAAACGGATGTGGAATGGATAATGGAAACTCCTTGATCATGGTTTGCATGAATTCATCCAAGGCATTGCCCTCACAACTCTGCTTCGCAGCTATAATCCGACGGAAAACCTAAATCATGTTGTTGTGACGTAAATTTTTTAGTTGTTTGCCAATGCTTCGTAGTTGATGCTTGTGGCTCGCTTATTCAGTCATTTGATCAGGACAAACTCTAGTATCAATCTCCATCATAAATTTCATTTTCCTCCCTCTCTAGGACCTGCTAGGTACAGAAGTTATGCCCGACTCCAGTGATTGGGCTCTATGTTGGGCTAGAGGACGCGCTGAGATGTGTCACGTTTTTCCCACTATACTCGCTAGCCTCGCCGCAATATGGTTGGCCCTAAACCAATCCTGTGATCCCTCCTCGTCCTTGTCATCGCCTTCTTTGGGTGGTGATCTTGAAGCCTCTATTGAGACCGGTATTGATGCACTAGGTACGCTTTCATTTTTACTACTAATCCCTCGAGGGCAAAATTATTTCATTGGTTCTAAAATCGTTCGAGTCTTGGATACTTGAAAGAAGCCTCACAATTACCTTGTTGTTTTTTGAAGAAACGTTTGAACTTAAATAAAAATTATCCAAAAGATGCCACATTTTATCGTTACATTCTCTCTAGTCATGACTTTTTCCACTTTGTTTCTGCTCAGTTTCCTCCAATATGCAGCCTTCTAAAAATGATCATATTTTAGCCTTCTGATCACGCATTTTCACTGCTCCTTCACCACTGAAGGTTATGTGGGGCCTGATTTCGGGTAGTGGTCAAAACCTATTACGCCTTCCGTAGTCTTTTTGCTGTAACTCCCCTCAGATTTATTCATTCACTGGTGATTCGTTCATGTTATGATGTTTCGGCGCAGTGTCTTAAGAATGAAGTCCAAAAGCATGTTCTTTTGGCCCGAGCTCGCCAACATAACTACTAATGTCACGCTTGGGTTACATCAGAAAGGTCTAGGAGGGTTGTAGGACTTTGAGCTCAGGTGGCACAAAATATGAAGTCACAAAATCATCATTGCAGTTGAACACATGTCTATCACAATGTGTGATTCAAACCAGATCGTTCTTTTGCACCACTTGAACCCTTCACACCCTTTAATGCTGGAGGCCTGATGGCTGAAAGTTGTACCGAAATAACTGATGGACTAATGAGGCTGTGATGGTTTGGTCTAGTATTGGCACATCCTAAGCTGAATACAGATTTGGTAAAGGCAGGTACGCGTCATCAAGTAACCTATGCCCTCGATGTTGTCATTCTTTGCTATCCCGACATAAAGGTTAACGGCCTCAATGAGGGCATACGAAATGTACTCTTTGATACAATGGTCGGATATAACGTCAAGCGAATCCCTGTGTTTAGAGATTACTGGTGAAATTAATATTCATCCGCTTAATGGTCAAGCTTACCTTAATTATTTCTCATCATTTAGGTGCTCTGAAAAGGTTTGAATTCACATCAATTAGGTGAAGTGACAGGAGGAATAAGTTGCGATCATTCAATCCTCTTTGCTCCAAATGCACGAATTGGACTGTAAGGATTACTCTTCGTGTTCGCATCCCCAGAGCAATGCATTGATTCGTTGAAAAGTTGGATTTCACTGCAATTTTTTACTCATTCACCTTTCGAGCTTTTCCTCACTCGGTGACTGCACTAGTTTACCTTTGCTGAGGCGTTAAATTTTGTTTAGTGATTGCTTTACTGTTTTTTGAGATACAATTGAATAGGTTTCTTTGAATTGCAGTAATGGCCTATGCTCTACTCAGATGATTCAAAGGGGCGTGACTAGAAGTTCTTTTTAATTAAAACAGTGGTTTATTTATAACTATTTCAACAACATGAGTGTCATTTCTCGCTCCATTTCGACAGTGTACAAGATGCGCGCCTCCAAGATGCTACATCCACCCGCTGAAATAAAAAGCTTTACGTGCTCGACTGATATTCTCCATGTTGGCTGAAAATTCATCACCTACTTAGCATACAAAACATACGCTTTCTTGGCGCGATGTCAGACAAGTCAACTGCTCTATCCCCTTTCAGATGGCAGCAGCTCTCCCAGTGCCACGAATTCGGTTCGTCTCCGTTGTGGTTTCGATCGCCTGCCCACCCTTACCGCTCTCGGTCATCCTGAGGTGGTGCGTCAAGCGATTGACAACTTCCTGGAGCCCATCGCCCTTACTCACCCCACCCTCCTTTTCGCCGCCTTGGCTTATGTCTGGCCGCCTCCTGGGGCAGTTAGTAGCGGCTTAGGTGGAGGTAGTAATGACCTCATGTGGCTACTCTCCCCTTCTCCCTCAGGTTTGTTTGAGCCTAGGCCCTTAATTATTGGATGTACACATTCAGCTACTTGTTAACAATAAGTAAAAAGTATTTTGTAACTTGTTGGAGATTCTCCACTTGCACAATCTGGTCGTTTGTGTTTGTACTACTTTCAGTCAATCAGTAGATTGGGCATTTAATCATGCTTGTGAATAAGTCATTCTAGAAATTTTTGAGGGAACACGATAGCCTGGAAGTAACCCTCTTATAAGCTGCTAGACGGACCGGGAGATTTGTAGTTTTGGGGGCGGAAACAGATATCATGCTACCAGCGTCGAAGCCGAATTGCGATCGACTGAATGGCCTACCTACCTGAGTATTTAGCGCTCGTAATCAGGGTGTCCTTTTAGCTTGGCCTCACTTTCATGTCCTCTTCCTAGGTCTGCCATTAACTCCACGTCAATGTGCCCTAGTCAGTCTCGTTAGTGGTGCACATTGGGGCTTTCGGGAGTGTGGAAATAGGAGCGGACGCTACGTTCGTCTCTCCATCGACCTTAGCAACCACGAGCGACCAGTGGCTTTGCTAAAGGCGTCTCAAGCCGTAAAGACTCTTCGAAATCTTCTGCGATCACCACCGACTTCTTTGGCACTCGCTTTCGCTCTGGATCTGTCCCACAGTGAGGCCGTGCCACCTTTGCCCGTCGAAGTGAGTTAGGCTTCAGGAAGCTTAAATGGCCAATCTATTAAATAACTCTGCTATTCACAGCTAATAAGTAACATGGTTTTATTTCAAGGGAACTCTGTCTCCACATACTATGCAATCGTCACTATTGCACTTCTTGTACGTGTGGATAGTCAGTACGGGAGGGATTGGGCTTGGCTCCTTCCAGTCGGCTAACGTCCAGGATTTCTTGCGTGATGTCGTTCCTCTGACATCCATCTCAGCTGCCATTTCAACCACTTCTGGCCTAGGAACTGCTATCACTTCACCCATCTCAGTTTTCGTGTTGGTTAAGTAAGTATGCTGCACTATGAAATAAAATTAAGACTGCGATTACCCTTGAGGAAGGTGTCTAGATGTGAGGTGGCCTTGCAGACCGTCATATTGAATGCCCTTGATCTCTGCACGCGTAAGGCGTGGTCAAGTCATGCACAAAAAACAAGGTTGCTTGTACAACTTTTCATGCTAAAAATTATGCGTTGACCAGTGGTTCAGAATTTGAATAAGGGAGTTCTTCGTGTTGGTGAAATTTTCGCAGAAATGGCTCCTGATGCTGCGAGCTGGGAATGTTAGAAACTCCTACGGTCAGGACCTCTCAAGTATTTTGTTACTGAGTGTTTCCTAATCGTAGAAATGGCACTAGAAGTCTTTTGTAAGTATCGGCTTATATAAATCGATCTGAACCTGTTGTCATTGGGACGTGTCAATCACCGCGTGCTGCCGTATGCACAGACTACCTCCAAGTGTTACTTGTTTCCTTATCTTAAATGGTATCTGGGCCGGTCCAGCCCAAGTTGTGTGCACCGACTAGGACGAGTAGGTGTAGAGCACACTTGTTACTTACTACCGTGGGTGTTGCTATCATGGTGTCGCGCTTTTTGTGCGTGCCTGCCGAAGTAAAGTTGTTGATTTGACTTCAAAAATTTTCTTGAAGTGCATTTTAGCATGCGAATTTTCCTTGAAGATGCGACGATGTGTGCGAGTCCGTAACTGGCTCTGTTGTGTACACATAGAAGGCCCAGGAAATTAGTCTTCTTGATAGCATAGTTCAAACCCCATGTTGCCATCGATAAGGTCGGTTAATGCTAACTCAAGAAACTCTTCTGATCGTTTACATAATTTATTAGTGCTAAGCAATTTCCTTTTTGTTTTGTGCATGTCTCTCGATTCCTTTGCGAGTAATCTTCTGTGTTAGGCATCAAAACGGTAGTTGAGTGAATTGAAGTTGCTCGGTGGAAAGGGGTGGGGTGAGTATCTTTCTTATGCTTCATCTTTTCAATGTGTTTTTCAAACTCCATCGGTAGTATGTCTTTGATTTAAATACGTTTAATTGGTAAAGAATGAGGTTGTTGATCCGTAGGGAGTGTATCACTTTTACCCAGCGATTTTGGTAAAATATGTAAAATAATGTAGATTCAAAGACGCTCTTCCTGACTTCCTTCACAGACAATTTGCTGGTTTCCATCCATCTACACTTTTATCGAATACCTGGGCGATGTCATCGTTTGTTATACTTTTGATCGCTCCTTATTTCTTTACAAAATTTCTTAAGCTCTTCCGTTTCTTGGCAAGTGGAGCCTATTCACTACGAGCGTTGCCTTATTTGTGGTCCTAGCATACCAAATGACTAAAGAGATTTTGTTGTTTGTGATATAGTCTGCTGCAACGTCTCCTTATCGAAATCTGTGGAGCTCACACCATCGTTTTTATGCGTGCATTGTAAGGCATTGGCAGATGCGTGCCATTGAATCGGTACCTTGTTTATTATTGTGATCTCTGCTGCTCCCTTTCGAACCTCCATTTACATCGCCAAGTCAGTTGAACGAGCCTGACTAATGAAATTCGGGATTTCCTGCTTTATGAAGTGAATTTAACTGTGAAGGAAATGTTGTTTCCTCACATCCTCCATTGCATTCCCTTGGTAATATTTTCCCAAGCGGATCTCATTACTGATCCTATGCGAGGCAGACAAATAGTTGGAAAATTATTTTGAGTTGGTGACCAGGGGTAGTTTTTTTTGCTTTCGGAGGCGAAAATGTTTTATTATAATGGGATTTGGAGGCGTGTGTCTCATTGAACTGTATCGGTGATTGGTAGGAACGGTTTTGGGTGTATTTCGCTGTTGTCACTAATGTGATCCCTGATTTATCTGCTAGACTAAAGCGCGCGAGCTTGAGTGTTGAATAATAATTCTGCATTAGTTTTACGGAAATTACTTTATTCCTACTTTAGGCGCTAGGGATGGCTAGGTCTGCGTAGACTTCAGTGAATTAATCATTTTAATGTTCCAATCCTTTTATCCATTGTTTTATCTTTTGACCTTTTTCTTGTAGAATCTTTAATGAAGTCATCATGACTCTGTCAAACAAAGATGAAAAACGTGATCAGAAGGATCTGCAGGTTTGCCAGTTTATTCTTTGAACTTTCATTCGTGATTCCCTTGTCATCTTTTATTAGTAGTTACTGGAGCGATTCAGTGTGATACAAATGTTCCTGCGTTCAAAACTGCTAAATAAGAATGCATTTTTTTTTCTGATGTCTGAAATGCGATTGAAATTAAACTTACCAGGCTCACTTGAGGGTTGCGTTCCGCTAATGCAAGCGTTGGGCTACGCAAGACTAGAATGACTTTCTCAGTTTGCAATGAGAATTAACCAGTCTTCATTCCTTCACAAGATTGCTCCATCTCCCCTTCAGGACATTTGTCAGCGCCTAATGGAGGCCACTGCCTCCATAGCCGGTACAGCACTAGAACAGGCCACATGGTTTCGTCGCGGTCTTCAAGTCCGTTCTACAGCCACCACAGCAACACCAGCGGCTTCCGCAGTTGATGTGTCAAGTAGCCTTCGCCCTCTCAACTTTATGCACCCCGTGGCCTCAGAATCCTCTCTGGTAGAAGTCAGAGTCAATGGTAGCACACCACCCAATGCGTTGCACGGCTCGCAAGAGCTCCTTTCCTTTGGTTAGTCAATGTTATTCGAGGATTGTTGCACACAGAAATGGAGTCTTCGAGTTATCCTTATGAACAGTTTACGAGGAACGTTTGAGTTAGAATGAAACTTTTAAGTTGCCACCGTGTGAAAGTGTGGATTTAAAGGAGTAGAAACTGTCTTTCTTATACACAGTTATTTACCCATCATTAAAATTTAACAAATATCTGGGGAGCTGCTTTATCACAGAGGGATTAGTCAGTACAGCTGAACTAGTTTACTTCAATTCATCATTGCATTTGAATGCTGATGTACCCTGGTGTCTTCACATGTCATGAAGAGATTCAAAAATCGGAGCCAGCTTTTCGAAGTTCTCTCAGCTCAGTATACAATTCAACTTCTCTGTGCTGCCTAACACCAGAAAGCTGCCATAGTTCCCAGAGTGTGTCAAGTTTTCAAAATTGCAAACACTCTTGATTACCTGTGTTGCAATCATCATTCCTACAGAAGGATTGCTGTCTTGTGGAATTTCACCATGCGATAGATCATGCGTCGCTGGTCAAGTGCTCACAGGAATGACCACTGTGATGTGGACTAGGGGGGGCGGTGAAGCACCCAGAAGGGGGATTGCCATTGATGTGTAGACATGCGACCATCTCTCAATCAAATGTCTTACTGTTAAGCAGCTGAATATCTCATCGCCATACTCGCTGTGCTTAAAGCCTTCTGTAAGCATGCGTAGATTAAATCCGATTTTCTTGGGGAGGAAAGGGAGGTGTTGCATGCAAGCACTGTCATTGTTTTCTGTCACCTTGTTCTGGTGAACGGTGTTTTGATTGAACTGAGCTGGCCCTCGACGTGGCAATCATGAACAATAATAGGGCAGACTTTCACCTACTACTATGTTTGGTGCTACTACGATAGCATGACCCTTTATGCGTGCCCGAAAATTCGAAATTCCCAGTCTGACTCCAACCCGTCTTATGCCATACAGCTGAGAAATGAATTTATCTTTCAGAACTTTCCTTCTTCTGGTTGTTTGCGGCGATTTGAATGTATTTGGACTTAAAAGAGCCGCATCGGCATTTACTTAATGGAATTTGACGTCCAACGTTTCTTGCGCTTATTTTTTTGCTATCTCTCCATCCATTTTTAGGCTCTGGTTGAATTCGCTACAGTTTTCTTGCAAATTAGTGGGATTCTGTGTGCATACATAATTTGTAATTTACATTATGTTAGCTTCGGTCTAAATGAAAAGTTGACTTAACTCTAGTGGCCGATTTTAACACCAATCCCAGATGAGTCTCGTATCGTAGGACGAGCCTGAGTTGAGACCATTGTGGTGGCCACTGATCAGCTTAAGTGGTAGCAAAGGCACTATACGTTGTCACCTATTCACGTGCTAGAGTACCACAAAGCAGGCCTTTTTGTGGAATTTACTAGAATCGAATTTTAAGCGCTTATGAACATGCGTAGGCCATAAGAGCTGTAAGTTCATGAGCACTAGGGGTGACATGAGTAGAGCATCATGGCTCCAATGTGGAACCAGAATCATGGGAAACCGGAAGAGGCTGCTGTGGTGTTTTTAAAATTGAGACAAATATCAGTTCACTACACACTTCTCGAATTGTTTTGATCATTCATCATGGTACCCCTTTGTCTTGGTCAAAACGCTGTGCAGTCTTGGGAGGTTTCGCTGCAATGACTTGTTGTAATGCGTGAGAACCTGGAAAATGCTTTCAATATACTTTACACGTGACATATGCATTCATATACACAGTGCTTTACTTGTTATTCGTCCCACAGCTCTAAGCCACAGGAATCCTCATACTTTGAGTCTGTGCTATGAGACGCAGATGGATTCGTTCACTCGCTGAGGGTCATCTCCGAAGATATTAGGCATTAGTGCATCTGATGTAAGGAAGTGCTGCCCTTAAAAGACATTGCAAAACCTTACTAGCGCTACAAAATGCACCCCTGTAAAGATTGCATGTTGGACTAACTTTAGAGTGAGGTGAGCAAGATATACTGCAGTGGAAAATTTGCAGTTCTGGAATGAAAGTGAGGTTGAAACGAATGCGACTAAGGTTCGGTTGATTGCTTTTAGAGGCGAAATATAGCATAAGAGTGGAGGTTGGGACAGACTTGTGCCTCGTTGGGAAGGGGCTAGATTTCTATTTGAAATCATCCGAAGTATTTGTGATGGTAGACTGGCAACTATTTGATGTTATGTCAATTCTTAACATCAGCTTATGATCTGTAAATGGTTACAGAAGAGGTGAGATTACGCAAATAAAGCCATTAGCTGAGAGTGTATGGCGAGTGTGGCACAGTGAACTGATTACAGCGAATGTATTGCCATGTTAATGGTGGAGAAGTCAATGGAAACTACGCAATTGAGGTTATATTGACCAGTCGCAATTCGTGGACGCATTTGACTTTTTGGTGGAAAGGAATACAATTTGACAGGGTGATGTGAAAGGAGTCACTATCGAATAATTGCATTTCATTTTCCAGAACATCGGGACTTGGCTTCAATGTCCGTCTCCCTGAAAGAGGACTTGTCTGTTTTAGCCCTCAAGATGCTTGCTGAGGTGCGTCAAAACTCGAGCTTTTGTTATTAACATACCATTTGTGTTTTCAACCTTCCTTACTTTTACCCACTGGTGTGCAGCACATGGCAGTGTTCTTTGATGTGGTCTACAAGAGCGAGGAGAAGGATCGTGTGCCGTCTGCACTTAATAATGGCATTCTTACCAACATCTTGCCCTTCTTAAAGTCGCACAAGTAAGTCGTTTCTGTTGCCTATTGAAAGCGCCTTAGAAATGCAATGCATAATTCATTATATAATCCGTTCAAAGCTGCCCTTTATTAACCGTAGTTCGTTTTTATCAAGCTGCGCACAAATTCCCTTAATGCTATTGCATTAGAGGTCCTTTATTTAAAAGTACCATGAATGCGTTTGTTTCGTCTTCATTTGCCAGTCCTTTCGTTGAAAATATGCCTTCCTTGTTTGTTCATTTCTTAGAGTAATCGCGCCAAGGACTCGTTTACTGTTTTCGGTGGATATGGTCAAATTGTGGTGGGTTCGCACGTCCCCAGGTCGGGAGTCCTCACATAGTTCACTTTTCGAAATATGGGCTAGAGTAATGGACTTTTAAGTCCTTTAGGAAAGTCGCATGGAATCTTTCCCATTCAATGGCTGCGACGATGACTCGTTAACAAAAAGCTTGTCTGAGATGAATTCTTTAACGTTTAAAGGTACCCCACTGCCCATTTATTCGTCAAAATAGGATTAGACGGATATAGATCTAACCCCTTTGGATGAATCCCATCGAAGGTTTCCCATTTACTGTTTAAAAGAGCTGTGATCAATGAGTATCAAGACTACAATTTCCCAGCTTCAAGGGACCCCTTTGTCCGTTTACTCAACAAAGTATGCTTTGAAGTTACATTAGTAAAGCTCCTCTAAGAGTAGGCTCCCCATGGTCAAAAATTTTAGAGGACGAGTTTTCTTAGATCTATTGGTTACTTGATTCACCTGTTTTGAAGTCGTCTCGCTCGTTCTTTTGTTTGCTAATACCTAAGTTGATGTATTGCACGTAAATGCTCTTCAGTCGAACCGCACCGAATTTCTCTTACGTGTTGGTTTGGCTAATTTTCAAAAGCGCTGAGAGCTTATTTTTTGTCTTTCTCAAAAACCCCTTTTTACCCTTCACTCGTACTGTTAAATTTGCATTGGATAAAATTAACACCCTTTTGGGAAAATGCAATCACGCTGAATCTTATTCATTGACAATATTGAGTGGAATTTCAAGGTGCTGAAGCACGGCCCAAAGTTTACTGCCGCTCGTCTATACATTGGCTTCACGTGGTTTAATCGCCGAGACGTACCGACAGTGTCTTCTTTGATTGAAACAATTCTTCGTGTATCTACTCAGTCGATATTCTTACGTGGGTACTCGCCAGGCTATAATTAGTTGATGGTTCATATAACCTGCCTCTATATTTAACTACGCGCATTCTCCAGTCCTTGTGGGCTATACTTCCACTTGGCATATACGTAGGTGGTAAAACGAGCATATCGAATTCCTTTATTCGTTCGTTGCTTCTAGATGTTGTTAGAAAGCCTTCATAGATTTACTGTTTTAGCTATCTGTACCTTTGAATATGATTTGACGTCCGTAGTGTACAACTCCCTTTAATTTCACCTTTTCCCTCCTTGCTAGTATCGCCAACGCCTCTCACTATACAGCAGCTAGTCAAGTACTAGCCTCTCTGAGCTCTTATCAATTCACCCGCCGGGCCTGGAGACGCGAGGTCTTTGAGCTCTTCATTGATTCCGCCTTCTTTCAGGCCACTGCGCCGGCTCTCCACAGTTGGTGCGCTGTGGTGGACAATCTCGTGACACAGGAAAAGAATACCTTCAAGGAAGCTCTTAGTACGTGCCTGCTCGTATCTTTTCAGTTAGTATATTTAGCATCTTCTCTTTTTTTTTCTTTTTGGTGGTGGGCATGGGAATTAGGATCCCTCCTGGCAGACCACTCATATTCTGTTTTAAAGCCGAATCTGTCAACCCCATCCTCAGTAGTGCTGTGGATGGTAGAGGCAATAAGCAGCAGTAAGGCTTTTAGTGTGCGGATACTTGTATCCATCATTTTAATTAGTAAATGTGGTTCTTACTCATTTTGTGAAGTTATGGATGGTAAGTCTTAGTAGTTAATCGCCCACACTCGTCTTTTAAGTAGTAGCCGTGACTCTTGACTATCAAAGCAGTGGATCTTAAAAGTAGCGCAACGCCTCAGACTCTCCCTGAAACTGGGTGGAGGGAAATACATTACTTACATGCGAAAGGGCTGGAAAACCATAGGGGTAGGTGGGCTCCATGCCGTCGAAATAGAGTCTACAATTGTGGAGATTGAGGAGCTCGCGTCTTCACCGCTTGAATTTGTTTCCCTTTTGAGCATCGTCTTCAGCGTTGTCATGGTCATACTTGTGCTGCTGGGTTAATGAATCTACCCCTTAAGCATAATTGACTCTCTGGATAAAATTAAAGATGATATTAGTGGGTTGACCTCATAAGGGGAATGCTACCTATTAGTGGTGTCACATGGTGGAATTTCGGTCCGGTTTCCTGATTATCCCCTCCTCTGCTTAACGATGTGATTCGGGGAGAGACTCATTTGCTAATTAGTTTTACGGACTGGGTGGTGTTCTACAATGAGCATGTGCTTGTTCTGCTCGTTTTCATCAATAACATTTGCCTTAAAACGAAGCGCGAAAGAGCCTTATCCTATTCTCGGACTGATGTTAGTCGTTGCGTTGAAAACTGATCTCACTTTGCCCGGAGTTTCATTCAAAACTCTAAATCAGGATCTTGCAAACGGCGAATCCTTCAGCCACCTACGGAGGATGGCATTTACCGAATTTCGGATCGTAGTTAATCTGGCCTGGGTTCGCTTTTGACTACCTCCAACGGGGTATCCTTTGTCTTCCCAAAAGAATGTAATGTTTATTAACAAATCAGAATAATTTTCTTTCTAATTTACAAAGGCGGTAAGGGAATATATGCACAGGAAAAGTTTTAAGGCATCGTAAAATTGGGATTGCGGGTACTAAGAGGCTTGCAATGCTAGATATATCGTTCAAGTGAATGCCATTTTACTGTAATAGAGGGCAGGAGGGCTCTCAATAAGCCTTATTCAAAGCATTTCACCTATCCTATCCTCCAATTAGGCAGTTATTTTGTCTGTCAACGCCTACATGTAGTCGTCATATGAGGAACTTTTTTTTTTAATTTTCCCTTTCCACTTGCACAAATGCGCGTACAGCCCGTCTGACCGTGTCACAGGGCACAGGATTGAACATCTTCTCTAGCAAGGAGGCCGAGTACGAACAACGCGCGGCACACCTCAAGAAGATCAACTTCATTGTATTTTCCAGTGAACGCGAACAGTACTCGCGTTCCGTCTCAGAAATTCTCGGTAAGTCTAATTGTCACCCTACTTACAGCCCGTTTCAAGTATCGTGAAGTGCAATGTAATCCAGTCGGTTGGAAGGTTACATGTACAGTTGACCCCATTAGAAACATGCAAGACCGATCTAGAGGTCATTCAGTTTGTTCCACTTGCATATGGAAGCGGCATATCGGTTGTCAGAAACCGCATCTTCATGTGTTACTGAAGGTTGTGTTTGAGTTGCATTTTAATGGAACTTCCGTTCTAGTAACGAATATTTGCCTTGTAAAAACTAATCAATTGTCACGTGAAGACCTTATGTAAGACTGAAGAAGAAATATTATTCGTTGAAGTTTGATGTATTTCCCCTTTCAACAATATTCTACTGATTGAATAAATCGACAAGGTCAAAGATGGCAATCCTGATAGGTGGCATGATCTATTGCAGCGGACGGATATGTCCCAGCTAGTCTGTGTTGTCGAGAAATTTTCATTCATCTTTTTCCCTTCTTTAGAAAGACTAACTGACAACCTTCGTGCAGTAGCAGACGTGAATGTGCCAATTCTCACCCAAATCTTTCTATGCACCCGCGTCCTCATCGCCAGGATTTCAGCGGACTCCCTTGCCTCGCTGTGGTTCATTGTCATTCCAGAACTGGTGAGTCTCCGAGATCAAAATCGCGTGTCTTGTGCTTGTGAGGAGGGTCGTTTCACGCAGTACCTTATAGCCCATAACACCGGTTCAGTAGCTGAGGTGACCCTGGATCCACCATGCTGTTTAGAAAGGTAATCAAAGCATTTAAAGGTATTGGGGAGTTGAAAAATCCAGCATCAGTGTCGGCTTGGAAGATTGAAAAATACTTGCAAAGTTTTTTATTGTAGAAGGCGTGCCAATCCTAAATTTGGGTCGTAACGACTTTCCTCAACCACTTTGGAAAGCATTTGTGACCTCTTTGTGTTGATAGAGGATAAAATAATGGACTTTGGGAGTTTTAGGTGAACGTATTCCGGATATTCGCAGATCGATGCAACGGCAGGTGAGCCCTCATACCATCACAATTTCTTTGACCGCTAAAGATATCCACAAACCGCAGCAATTCACAAAATAGGGTATCTTTGCTATCAAAGTATTTTAATTTCTTTGCCATTTTTGCAGATCCAGGAAGCATTCGGCATTGAACTTCGACGATCTGCAGAAACTGCCTCAATCACAATTGATCCTCCTTCTATCTGCATGCAAACTCCTCGCCACAATCCTCCTACTCCCCGAATCCGTTGTCCCTCAACTTCTCTTGTAAGTCCGATTTTAAACAGTAAAAGTCGTTTAGATCAAAATTTGACCCACGTTCATGAAGGAAAAGAAAAAGAAGGCTGTTTTTAAAATGTAGACATCGCTTATTCCTTTCTGCATTATCTTCCGCTATAACGTGTACATTCCTACTCCGGTGTTTAACCAATCCCCAGAAGGCAGCTTTGGCATTAGTTTTGTCAGTATGTCTGTGCCATCTTAGGACAACCTGATTAATTTACCATGTCAAAAACAGAAGGTTGTCTCCATGCGTAATTTTTCAATAACTTGTGGCGATCGGGCGTTCTACACAACTACTGAATGTCCAAAAGAATGACTGCCGAGGCTGTAGACTGTAGATCATCATCGCCGTGCAAACCTACGGCTCTCTTTGGAACGTTAACTTCAATAGGATGCTGAGTGTCCTCCCATCATGCTTGAACCTTTTCTTCGTTCACGATAAGCTTCATTGCCATAAAAGGTTGCATGTGAACACTGCCTTCAATACTGCTGCCCACCAACTTCATTATCAGTGTCGATTATTGAAACGCTCCACTTCATTTGAAGGAATTAAACATACTTGAAACTTTTATTCATTCCAAATTTACTGTCATATCTTAAGCGCTGCCCATGTTTACAAAGTGGCTAAATAAAAAGGGGTATTTAACTTGGAGGCCTTGAGCGGATTTCCACTTCAGAAAGGTGGACAGTTGACACTTGACACATCATTGCACTGTTTCCTCAAGAGCACTGTAGTCTACTGCGACAAGGGGTAGTAACCTCATCTAGATGCTTGTGTCCATAGATGTCAGTAAACCTTTTCCTCCCCTTTTATGTCAAATGCCCATTGTTTCTTACGTGACCGACACTAATTATTTGTTTTTTACAAAGCGGTAGCTGATTGGCATCCACTTGCGTGACTCTGACGTCACAGATAGATTTGTTAATAGGAAGACCCTTTACCCATTGGGAAGACTGGCAAGGTTCCACTAATCTTTTTTTGGGGAATGGAAACTAGGTCTTTATTTGGTTAAATTGTTAGTGCGCGTAAGGTTATTTCTGCTTTTGGCTTCGAATAATTCTTTTCTTTCAAAGCCCGTTTTAGCTTAGCGCTGCCTTCATTAGGGCCTAATCTTTTGAATCGCATCATTGCTTGTTTGTATTTGCTGCGATTCCCGGTGCTTTTGGGTCTGTAATATAGCAGCTTTCACCAGATCTATTTTTAAACGGCACTTAATCTTGAGATGTCGTCATTTTCAATCGACTGTGTCAATTCGATCACACACAAAGTCAAGTTACCTGAAAATTCCTTACCATAATTTCCTCTTCCTTTCAGTCACCGTTGGGTGTTTGTTAGTCGTCAAATGAATGGAGGATCTGGGGAAGAGGAGGAGGAGGAGGGAGGCGAATCAAACAGTACTTTCCAACCACTCATGAGTCAAATCTCATCCGGCTTAACCTCGGTGAGTACTTCCTCTCGCCCCATTGCACTTCCTTTGTTCGGCGATTGCTTAGGCACCTACTTGGCACAAACTTTACGAAGCTCGTGATGTACATAAATTAGAGTATTTATTCACATTGGAGAGTCAGTGTCGCAGTTTTTGCTCCATTTTCTGTGGTCGTGACTGTAGCCAACTAAACATCATGAACGGTTCGCGTTCGTTGCTCATGAATGACTCTATAAGAAAGAAGTGAGCACCCTTGGCGATGCAAGTGAATTTGCTTCTAGCCGGCAAACTTGCACATATTCTGCTCGTGGTATCTGATGCATAATAAAATTTTTTGCTCCCTCTTTGCTACCATCATTTGCCGATGCAGTCATTTCGCCCTTTTACATTCATCCATTCAGCAATTTATTTCTCGAATCACCTCTGGATTCCTCCATTATTAATTGTTGTGGCCCTAATCACAATCAGATATCTAAAAAATCTGCAGTTTTAAAGCATCTCACTCAACTCCGAGGGGCGTACAAGCTGAATCATAACTTCTGAGCCCATAAAGGACAGAAAAGTGGAGACGGCATGCAATAGAAAGGCATTTCTCCATAGGTCTTTGATACACCTTTAAAATTACCTCTGCATAGAAGCCAGCTTGAGACTGAGAAAGTTTGTCGATAAGCCTGTACTATCTCAGGACATCCTGTGTTAACTTTTTGAAGATGAAAGGATTTGTAAATGACTGCTGTCCTCCTCATTCCTTGTTTTATTCCATCTCTTCAACATACGGCAGGTTGGATGGTGATTAGAGGTCTGAGATTAGGCAGGCATTTCGCGTGTTGCCTAGGCGTTGACAGGAATGGCTGCTGAGGTCATACATTGGAAACGCTAGGAGCCACTACGACTACGACCGTCAATGATACGCGCATGTATGAACGTCTTTAAAACGTGTGCACCATCCAAATACCTTACTGCTAAACATATTGTGCCGTGTCGTAGTATGCTTGAAGTCGGTACGAGTATATTTTTGCGGGCTCGGATGTTGCGTCTGTGTTGGTAAAAAAGTTCGATCAGTATTACCCGCCGTTGCGTGTACACGCCCATTACAACAGCAACGGTGTCTGGACGGAACTGAACTACTTGGCATTTAATACTGTGTCTGTCTGTAATTGACAAGTACCTGCGTATCTATTTCGAGGATATTAGTTTGACACACGAACCTTTTGCGTAAGTGTATCTCACTCATTTTCATATCGGAGAGCGATGTCTGCCCTGGCGAACTGCTAGACCAATTGATTCAGTCGGGTAGAAGCCATCAAATGGCAAGCTTAGACACATCCATCTTGCGTACTCCCCCAATCTCCATTCAACCAAGATGTCATTTTGATGATTTATTTAAAAGTAATTTTTTTAATGAATGTGGATCCTATCTGTATTTTTGCTGTGGACTTAGTTGATTTCCTTTGTGAAAGTGAATGCTTTTTTTCGGTTTTTAATAGGATTGTTCGCAAAGTCTAGATTTCATTTTTGTTTTGTAGCACCTCTATAAGACGAATGATTCCGAGCATAACTTTGTTATTAGACGTGGAGTAGGATTGACATTGTGCTGACAGTGATGACTTCCAAGCACAGCGTTGCATTGCTTTAAGTAGGTGCCTTTAAAATTACCCTCAATTTACGAGGGAGGGTTATTATTTTTTTTTTTTACTTTGACATCAACGCTAGAAGACATCAGATTTTAAAGTTGGTGATGCAAACCATCGACTCTGTTCTATCCGCAGTTTCGTCCTTTTGGTGAATTGCATTGGGGGTTTGCGCTGCTGAAGGAGGATACATTTTGTATCGTTCTCAGTTCAGGGGAGGCATAGCCATTCTAGGAAGGCAGGACAGGTGTAGGTCCCTCCTCGTTGGAAATGGGTCTGTAGTAGACGTATTTAAAACGCTTTGGGATAGTATCACACTGATTTTAACAAGAGTGATAGTTAAAAGTTGACGTGGCCTTGATAATCTCCCTGTTGTGAGTCGTCGTTATGTTATTATTGAATGTTCATCTCAGTTTTTAGCAATGTGTTATGTTGCTGACACATTTTCGTCAGATCTCTCACTACTTGATCACTTTAACGGTTAAATTTCTGATGGAAGATAGTTTTAATCAACACTTTCCTTAATATTGCCTTTAAAATATTGTGGAAGCCTACAAAAGGAGCTAGAAGGCTACGGTTCTGGTATTGGGTATAATCAAGGTGTCCTGCTCTGAGCGTCGTCTACGACCCCTCGAATGTATTCTCTTTCACATTTGTCTAGACGGTAGTAGTCGAGTGCATTGGAACCATCTGCAAAGCGGTAGTGGAAATGACATGCCGACTTCGTATCACAAAGCATAGTTTCCTTATTTCAGCCATACCTGTGAAGTTCATGCATTTTGTAGAAATAAAACCTCTCTTCAGATACTTCGGGTGGTAATGCTGGAGGAGTTTCAAAGCGATTCGTTGTTGTTGTTGTCACAATATTAATTTCTACCTTCGTTCATTTGATTCTCTTGCAGATCTACCAAAGTGAAAATCAAATTTACACCACTCAATTATTGTCGGCGACAAGCGCATACTATTTCATTCTCTCCATTAAGAGCGTGACCACGTTTGAGCCCCTGGAGCTCTTTTTCAGAAGGTAACTCATCTTCCTCCAATATTTCATATTTTTAGCCCGCTGAGTAGGGTTTTCATGCCTCTTGAGTGTTGTACATTTGACTTGGCAATATGACAGTTTTATTTGATGGGAACAAATTTATAGCTTTGGTGACCTTCGTTGTTGCATTGTACTTTGATTTGTTTAGGAAGGGTACATAGTTAATTCGCATCTTTCACGTTTTCGTTACTGGCCTGTTCGTCGTTCATCTTCGTTCACATATACTGATACAATTGGAATCGACCCGAAGGAAGAAAATTTCGATTTATATTATTTTAGAGGCGAGATTCACCTTGTAAATTTAGAAGGATTGAAAGTCCAGAAACAGGAGGGGTCTTGTGCAATTCTTCTGGAGGTCTTAACACGCTGTATTTTACTTTGAATGATCAAAATGCCAAATTCCTTGGCCATCGCAAAGTACCGAGGTGCAGTGCAACATTCACCCGCATGAACATGCGGTGATTCTCCGACACTACAGAGATCTATTGACAGGTTGTTGGTGAAGACTGGACAGCGAGCGTGTCAAGCTTTAATGATTCCTCATTGGAAGTCCTGCCTAGAAGCAAAACCACCTAATAATGTAGTCACCGTAAAGCATCTTCACTAGGTTGCGTTCTCCATCCATTCATTCATTCACTCATCCGTTCAGGTTGTAGAGATTGGAGAACCCAACATAGTTAAATGTACAGTTGAACCATGGATTAAAACATGTGTTAAACTGACCAAATATGAGCTTATTTTGAACCTCCGTCCGTATTTTTAGCCTTGGGGAAAAGCGCGCTGTCCCGGCGACGTCTAGCGAAGTCATCGACGAGAGTACTTGGAGCACGTTGAACCAAGTGCTGGAGGTGTCGTTGTTCAACGAGTTTCCTGAGTCAATGACAGCGTCAAAGTGATGGCGATATCCCTTCCCCTTTAATTTTTTTATCGGCTGTGATGGTGTTAATCTTCCTCTCTGTCACCCTATAACCTTTCCATTGTTTATTCGGTCAGTGTGCTATTCGATTTTGCAAAAGAAGAATTAGCAAACTTTTTCTATTGGATGCAGTGACAAGGGGAGGAGGCGTGAAAGTTGAAGGCAATTGCGAGACTTCAAACGGTTGTTAAATCAAAGGCAGAACAGCTTTAGAAGTTATTTGTGCCAGGAGCACAAATTCACCTTCGACGTCATAGGAGGTCATTGCACAGACAGAGCTTTCAAAAGTGTCCGGACTTCTGATAGACTACAGAAGTTTGGTCTGTGTTCAGATTCATTATTGTCTAGCTTTAAGTGAGTGATTAAGCATTTGATGGAGGGATTGAATGCAAGCGTTTCGACTGCCTGTGTCAAAACGTGGCTCAGTTCCTTTTGCATGTCGTAAGCATCTTCCAGCCAATCATTTGGGACAGCGTCAGTAGGGGAGTTTGAAATCAACCGTAGCTGTGCTCTAAGTTGAACTAATTTCCATCAAAATAAAACGAATTTGCAGATTTTTACGCATGTCTCAAGGGTATTAATCAACAAACTCAAATGCGTATGACCAGTGATGGAAATAGGCTTGACAAGAGTGTAGTGGCACGACAATAAGGTGATGTCTCAAGCACAGGGCAGAGTCTACGATTTGTGCAAGGAGAAAGTGTGGTTTTACTCGAAGAGAAGTCGTCTCTTCTGCCTTATGCAGTGAGATCAGCCGCGAATGTCTCCTATTTGTGCTTTTTGGTTCAAACTTGACCTCCTGTCCGAGTTATCTCCGCGCTAAAGTGATTTATCAACAAATACAAAAAAAACAATGCAAGCAACGACCCAGCTGATGGACAAACAAATTAATTCCCGAGCGGCTTATGCAACCTCTTTTTTCCATGAAAAAATCCTCATACTTGGTAACTTCATTCTAGTTCGAGAAAGATGTAAATTTAACCTAGGGCAACTTGCAAATGGTTGTATTCACTTTTTACTTTTCTTTTTATCTCAACTTCTGTGAAGGTGCATTATGGTAAAAGGAAGGCTAGTTCTCAGGGCTATCGCAAGGGAGCTTTTCAAATGATGACTTAGGATAAATTTCCCTAACAATTACAAAGTATAAATACTGGATTATCTGAAATATTAATGTCGTTCACGCCTATAGAGACTTGTTAAATATGTGTATCATTGTTTACGCAAAAACATAAAGCGCTAGTCTACCTTTTTCAGTGGTCTTTGTTGTGCTCTTCACTACCCTTTTGCCAAGGCTAAAATTACCCTTCATAAAGTGTCGGTCGAACAGGTTCAATGGATGAGTCTGTTTGCTTTACGTGTCGAGCATAGTCCAGCTCCAAAGGCAGCAGACACCTCTCGTAATGTTTGTTGCCATGTATTTGGAGAAGGTGCGGTGGCGGAACGTACCGCTAGGAAAGAGATTAAGCAAATAATGTGACTCGGGCGATGATTCACTCAAAGATAGGTGTAGTAGACTGCAATAGCCTCCTCCCTCCCAGTTGATGGAAATGTAGAATTACATTTGAGATTCTTTTCGTGATGTTTAATTACGTAGGAGATTAAAGAATTTAAATGTGCTTGAACGTGTGTGTGTGTGTGTGTGGTTATTACTCCGCATTAACATTAGCATTAAGTAGTTACAAGTGAATTGGGAAATATGGGTAACTATGGCTTGTTTTTTGGCTTCCAAAGGCAAAGTGTTGTGCAAATGTCTTGTAGAGAAATGGTGCTGGATTGTCTGAGTGAGGTATAGCTAATGTAATAGAAGTTTCTCATACAGTTGAGAGCCGATCATCTTCCCAACTTTGCCTCTAATAACTCCATGCATTAGTTAGTCGTAGGAGCTAACATTTAATGTTCTACTTGATTCTCGAGTCATGTGGAAAGCAGTAGTGCAGGCCAAATCAGACAAAGATGCCCTCTCCAGTGGCTAGACTGTTTTAAATAAAAAATTGAAACCCAGATTTTAAATTTTATTGGCTGGCAGTGAGAGAGATTAGTTCCTTGCGTTGGATTGTCATGCATAGTACTCAAATCGAAGAGACGTCTCTGTGTGACGTGAGCTGGAATTAATTCTTACTGTAAGAGTTGCTTCAGTGAATATGAACTTTAGGCAACATTTTGCATTAAACCGATGGATAAATGTTAACTATTATTAATTGACACTAGTAATTTAACAGATGGTGAGTAAAAAAAGTGCTTTTTGACCATGGAACCAGACAGAATGCCAGAGCACCAGAAAGCATGGGGCGTAGCATGAGTTGAACGCAGTAACTAGGCATCGGGGCTCAGGCTCATTAAGTAGTGCAGAAGCAGTAGCACTAATTCCAATGCGTCTACTAATCCTTCTCCATCCAAGTACGGGAGCCGTTCACTTTCTGCTATCCCGCCACAGGCCTGGTGGCATGACTCTCAGACCTTCTGTAAGCTGCTTAAAAACAATCCCAACCCCAGCCCTAACCCCTGGTATAGATTATTGTGTCTCTAGTACTGACTCAAAGAATTGTGTAACAACCAATTATCATTTTAGCACTTCGTTCATTTCGACTTTCGGCTTCGGTTTCGGTGATTTGGGTGGCCGTATTGCCCCAGCCGGGTGGGCTGGCCTCCGGATCATGCCGACCGCCCCGTTCCCTCTGTTTGCTGAGCATACATATTAAGCCCTAGTGTTATGCCTTCTTTTGCCTTCAAGAAAGCCTCAGAACGCTACAATCATGTTTATTTAATTCACTAAGAATAAATAAACTCAGGTCTTTTGTATAAAGTTACATCATTTCATATTACAAAATGCGTCATGAGCATCGGTATGAACACCGTATATGTGTCTTTTATAATAAAATCACGTTCTTAAAAAAAGAGGAAATTAGTTAAGTATGACCGGAAATGGAATTTAATTTATTTCCTTAAACGTCTCAATTTTTACCATTTTTGGAATTGCTTGATCAACCTGGCGCCTAAAAAATCTCAAGCAGATTTGAATGATTGAAAATTGAGGAAAGTAACACTGGGTCAACTAAATTATGCACATAAAATTTCTATCTAAGCAAATACTTAACCTTAGAAGGACAATTTTTTGCCCAGATCTTTTCAGTTAATAATTGCTGCCCACTTCCAGAGAAGTGCAAACAACTAACCTTCCGTTGTACTGGTTGTTCGCTGAGCACCCTTCTCATGAAAATGAGTGGTTTAAAAAAGTTTTCAAGCGCTCTCATGTTTTGCGGAACCGAAGCATCTCACCTTTAGTTCACTAAGCAGCCATCTGATCGAATGAGAAAATACGGAATCCATTTCCTGGACTGCACAGTCCTCCTACCGATGATGCACAACTGTCTAACTCGATGGTCTGATAATTGTTTTTTATCTACTTAAATCTATTTCCCTTCACACTGTAATGTAGGTTTCATTTGCGAGTAAAATTAAAAGTTTTTTTATAACAGGTAACAGTAGCAATCGGTGGTACGTAAAAAGAGAGTACAAAAGAGCCGCACTTGGAAGAAGGCAAATTGGCGAAATTGCCACGCACTTTATAGCCTAGCAAGTGCGTAGGCCGTGAAATTGAAAACTAAAAACTGCGTAAATTAAAGAATTGTTGAAATACACAAAGTAACTATTCGCTTAAAATGACAGCCGAAAGGGAAAAGCTACGCGGGTATTGCGATACTTTGTTTGTTCGAACTGCCGGTTTCGGTCACTTGGGTGGCCATAGTGTGCTAGCCGGTTGGCCGGCCTCCCGGCCGTGCCAACAGCTCCCCAATCCCTCTGTTTCCAGAATATATATTCTGTTCTAGTACTATGCCTTCTTTCGCCCTAAAGGAAGTCCTGGGACACTACAGATACGGTCTGCATTTTACATGGTTTCATTGCAGCTTATTGGAGACCCTTCGTCAAAGGAATGTATAAGGTTGATCCCATAGGTAGGTTATTATTGTTATGCCATATAGTGGTGAAAAGTCAAAAAAATCGGTGAATGAGGTATACTAGGCCCATTCCTTTGGGCTTTAAATTTTAAATTCCACGGGATTTTAAAAGTCGGAAAGAAGGTGGCTTTATATCAAGAGCCCATTCTTTGAACTGAAAAAGGAAAAGATTTACTGCAATGTAGAAACCTCTCGAAATTGTCACAAATTCTTAGAATGTACCAGGTTTATAACACAAATTCCCCTTTTCCACATATTTTCACACCAAACAAGAAAGGAGGATGCGCCATCATCAAAAAACACGATAGTGGCGCTATCGTCAAGTCAGTTTGATGAGTTTGGGAGCATTGAGGATCACTACAAAGTAGCCTAACCCTTTGGAGTCAGTTGTTCATCACAAATGTGACGAACTCGTTAAATTTAATCTTAGTGACCTTGCCAATCCAGTCGAGCGTGGTTGGAGGAGTTGGCAACAATCATGATCACCGACTCCGTTATCGCAAACACGGTAGATGAAGGTGGAGATAGTAGTTAAATAAACTGTAATGTTACACTCTTTTGTACAAAATTGAGTTATGCTTTTTTTCCCTTTTCTAACTTTGTAAACCGCCCCTTTTTTCTGTGCACACTGTCTCCGTAGGTAGTGATAAAGCTCTCTGCCAGTTGATGCCAAAACCGTCTTGGCACCAGAGCTTGTAGCATGGCTAGATAGATAATCAAGCCTACGCAAAAATGTCTACACGGAGATTTGGGAGGGAGGAATACTAGAACGCTGTGCCAGGGGTATTTAATTCCATGGGATTAATAGTATAGAGATGCACAACCACTGTAGCCACATTTTGTTGTTTTTTTGGTGATAGCTACAAGCTAACCCCTTTTTTTCCTGTGCTTCGTCACAAAGTATGGGTGGAATGCATTCATTGAATTGATTCAAGTATGGAATAATAGTGAAGAGTGTGACATTCTTGGCTTTTGCTAACCATTATCGTATTGTCTTCAAAGTAAAAATTAAGTATCAAATGTTTGATTTTATGGTGCGCAGGATCGGATTGCAGCTAAACAAACCTCTGATGCCATAGTGGAAGCAAGATGACAGATTGCTTCCAAAGGGGCATTCTACAGCCAAGTGTGAGCCCATCCTACTAGTCAACAGGGAGGGACCTGTTGCTTTGGCAGCGGAAAGTCTTAAGTTAATTCAGCAATATTTTGCTCAGTGAGTGACATTTCAAAATTGGCACTCAGGGCATACATTATCGACAAGTCTTAAACCAGTTCTCAGTTTATAGCGCAAATTTACAAATCTGCTAGTATTGTTGAAGGTTTATTAATCGCTTTGAAGACTCAGTAGCTGTTATGTCGAACGAGAAATTTGACACTGATAACTTCTTTGTTAGTGCAGTCAAATTACGGGACGGGAATCAGGAGAGCCACAGGGACCCTTGTGTGAGGACCTCGGTAAGATGGAGGTAGCGGAAAGATCTCTTCACAGGAACTGAAAGCAGTGGCGAAGAGCAACGTGTTATTTCACGGCAGCATTACAATCAAGGCCCAAAAGTATCATTTGTTTATCTTGACATTCCTTTTGTTTCACCATGTGATTGCGCCTATACCTAAGCAATTTGATTAGGCGATGTACTAAGTATTCGTTTATAGGTTCCGCTGTTGTTAAAAAACCCACTTGTTAAATGCATCCCAAAGTACAGACCCCCCCCCAAACACACCCCCTCAAGGGGTTCCCAGGATCCAAAGAACTGGGTGAATTAAAAAAGTAGAATTTGATAATAAAACACATTTCCTTAAGCGAAAGCCTATTCCAGGGTCAGGTTGAAGGTTCTTTTCTACTCCACATGCATTATTATTAGGCTTCCTGAATCATTCCTCCTTAAGCCTTCTGATTTGCGCGTCTGTAAGGCAAAATTGCTTCCATTTTTTTCCAACGTTCGATGGAACCTTAACATCAACAACAACATCATTCAAATATAATATTCCATTAGAAATGCTGGTCCCTGACTTTGAGGTTAATGGATGAATCCGTCTCCACTGGAGCTAGTAGTCAGCGCTTTTGTGAGTCGGGAACACTTTGCTCTCGGATGCAGAATTCTGCAAGGCCTGCGTCCATTTCAAATTTAAATGTCAACAATAAACTTTTGCACCATCGATTGGGATACCGTGCGATCCCATTTATCTCCGCTACTGAAATGCACGGTCTCTTTCTAGCACATTTTCGTAAAATACCACCTAAACGATAAGCAATCACGCTACAACTTTGCACTCCAGAAAAAAAAAGAACAAGCAAAAGGAAAACTACTTTGCGGCTAACAAAAGTGGGATGCTTATTATTCGACACTTCTGCTATTTTTAAAATCAATCCACAGGCTTAAAGACTCAGCAAATGGCAAATATTAAAAAGTAAGGGTGTTGAAGGAGATAATTTTAGACGTTTTCTTGCACACTTTTGTGCCCTCCCTCTTCAGGCAATTGATCACGCCCGACCTTGACGAAAATGCGCAAAAAATTATGAAACCCCAATTTTATTGCTAAAAGCAATGTTTGCATTGCCCCTTTTGTATTATAGAAACATGCTTCCTCGGGTGGATTGGGGATAGTAATGCACTCCACTTTGTTTGGGATCAAAAGACCCAATTTTTACGAACTGTGTATGCATGACAAAAGTGGCCACCTCTCTCCTCCCATTTGGAGCTCTCGATGATGCATGCGTAACTCTGCTGACCAGTCAGTGAAATTTACGTGGATCATCAAAATACAACAAATGGAGAGTATTTGTGCCACAAAATGACAAAGCCTTCTTCATTGCAGTCCTCCACATTTTACTGCAATCTCACCCCAAAATTAAATCTCGCCCTCTGTCCCAGCAAAGTAATCGTGTTTTGGCAAAAATTGCAAGTATGCGAGCAGCACATGTTGAGGGATTGTTAAATTTAATGCCGGTCTTTAGATATAGGGAGAAAAATGCAATACTTGGCACGAATTAGGCCTGATAAAATTGTTGAAAGGATGACGATGGTGGTGGTGGTGTTGGTGGTGGGGGTGATGATCAGGCATGTGGAGGAGGAAAGCTAAGGCACTCCTGCCTGCTATCAAATTCACCCATGAAGTGGCATGCATTTTACATCGAATCATCATAACTTGACACAAGAAGTAAACAATAGGGGATAATTTAGGTGCATTTTTATCCACATTCTGCCTTTTAAATTCACCAACTTTATGAGATTGCCTTCGTATAGCTCTGATCAGTTGACATGATGGCGAGTTGCTATTTAAGGTGAAGGTAAGTAAAGGAACATTCATAAACACTTTATTGCCGAAATCTGTATTTAAGGGAGACCGCTAGAATGCCCCATGGAATGCCTTTAAACTTATCATAAATAATAAGGGCATCTTTTTCTGAGAACGAAGATACACCCTCGTAATTGTGGGAACCTACTTTTTGAAAGGAGCCAAAATATTTTGCATTTCGGGGGGTTTTAGTACAAGAATAGGGGTAGATTAATAATACAATTTTGAATTTTTTTAGCTCATCCTAAAGGGCAGAGTTTATTAGTATGGCATGCAGAGAGTACACCTAGCTACCGTGAGCGAACACGTGAACCAAGCACGAGGTACGCATCGAAGATGCGGTCCCATTGCATGGCACCAGCATTCAAGGAATGTTATAAATGTCACACTTAGAGTTTTTCATACAATGGAAGTGCATTAAGCTCGCATCTTAAAGTCTTGACATTTTGGAAAATTTGTGAAAAAATTAAAAAGGTTTATTAATATGTTGGGAGGAAGTATCACCTGATCTGCCAAATACATTGTACTCTTTGTAAAAGTACTCCGTGAATTGCAATCAAGTCAATCCGCAGGGAGGAAAGCCCACTGAGTTGGCACGTTCACCATCCATATTAGGTGTGTGTGCAATGTTTCCCTCTTCGTGCCCGAGTCCGCACGTCACACATACATGAACCAGCACCAAAACCCTTGTTGTGAACGCCGTGGCTAATGCAAGGTGCAGGCTCGTCCCAGTCTGCGAATGACAATGTCACTCCGCTTCTTAGCTGGCTAATTTGGGGATCGTGGTGCTTGCATACCCATACATGTTTACTTTGTAATGCTAGCCAGATCTCAAGCAGGAAAACGTGTGCATCAAAACTTTCAACTACCCCAAAATTACATTTTGTATCCTCTTAATGTTTTGCCTTTTGTGGTATCAGTATTCCTCTGTGTATTTATTGTGTGACACTTGACTGGAGTAGAAGATCACATGAATAAAATATTTGACTTTGTTTGTTTACTGTGAGATGTAATTAAAGAGGCATTTATTTGAAGGTCGACCGACGCAAATTTTACAATTCTTCATCCCGTATTTACCTTTGAATTGCATTTCCTAACGCACCAGCAGTCTGCAAAGCCGGCAGCCATCGTTTTCTTCTCCTTTTTTTCGCCTCGAAATAGAAAAGCAGATGTGATTCACGCCTGCCTCGCTTGAGAAAGGTGGTGTTAATTTCACTACCCTTTTCTTTTCCATTTCTGATTGCCTCCCAGCAGTGAGAAAAGGTGGACATTTATTAATGTGGAATGGTTTTACAGTGTACGACACGAAGTGCACCATATTGTTGCAAGGTTAAAGAGTTAAATACATATTTTAATCGCCCTTTAAGCCTACAACCACTGAAGTGAGTTTGCATCTCACTTTTGGCTTTTTAATTTTATCAAATTTAAAAATTTGACCAACTGATATCAAGAAATGCTTCAACACCCAATCGTCCAATCACCGTAGTTAGTGAATACTCGTTAGTACCATTGAAGCAAAGAATCTGTGTTACAGGCAGGGCCGAATCCTCTACTCCGAAAATCAGAGCTTCATTCCTGCCCCAGAAATTCCCAGTCTCCTGGGCAAGCACACACACATCCCTCGAAGTGCGTGAAGTTGAGCCGTACCATGCCCAACTCTTTGGGGTCGGGCGACTGCTCCACAGTTACCTTCGTTCATGGAAGTTGGAATATCGCAGAAACCCACACCAAATCTCAATCACTTTATTTGATTTTAAATGCATGGTAATCTGGTAAGTTAATAGAGGAGGCTTTATACACAGAGGGATTGCTGGAGATCTATACAAATGCCTGATGGATTAGAGGGGAAATGGTTGGTGAACATGGCTTTTACAAAAATAAAGATTAATGACAGAGGGGAGGAGGGGTTGGGGAGGAGGGAGAGCAGGGAAGTGGAGGATTTTGAGACGACTATTCAGCCCTTTGCACAGAACTGCTCCAAAAACCGACGAGTACAGCCACGACAGCAGCATTCCGTAACGATGGTGTAAGGTTCGTAACGAAGATAAATCGAACAGAAATCGTCGTGCTTTCTTCCTCGACTCTTCAACGGACTGTATAATGACCCAGGTCTACCTGATTGTTGTAAACATTGATAGACAGGATTGATTAAGAGTTCAGCTTCGAAATTCTATCTAACGAACATTGCAGAAGTAATGAACTTCCACAAGATATTCGGTACTGATTGTTCATCAAGTTGGCCTTATGAGGTCAAATAATTGATGATCCTCTTTGCAATACCTTAAGACTAGTTAATCTTTTAAATCATTTTCAATTTGATCACCCTTGAAAAATCTTAATCGAAGGTGCAGTTTTTATTCTACAACAAACATATGGAAAATACGATTCTTTGCCCTCATACTCAACCAAAATAAATAAGGGACATCAATTTCCAAATACAGAGGCTAGAAGTGTATTTGATGTGTGCAATGAACATGTTTTTTAAGGTCAACTCCTAAGGTATTTTTGCAGTCCCGGTAACCCCATTTGTGCATTGATGTCACACTCCTAACACAGGTCACTTTCCAACTTTATTTTGGTGAACTCTCGGTTCTTACCTAATCGAAGGCCTCGTTTGATACGCGGACCCCGTTCGTAGGGCGAAAATGTCCCTCGGTCTCCACATTGCATTTTGAGGTTGATGATCAACTGATAGCCACACATGATTCGTCGTGGATCAGAGACGTTATTTTGCTTCTCCATCTCAGAATTTGGAACATATGTTGTTCTCTGGTCGACAGAACTCACACCTCCATTGAGAGAACCCAGTAGAGGCGAGGAATTTACTAATGAAAGGGTCATTAGCATTGCAAGAATGAAACGATGAGAGGAAGCGGTGTTGGTGATAACTATCGGATTGGGAAAGGCGGTGGGTGAGTCAGCCACAGCGGGGTGGAAGGGACGAGGCATTCTCGAAGACAGGGATCTTGGTCAAGTAAGGGCTCTAGCACCCTTGATTCGTGGTGAAGCGGCGGCTTTATAGTGGCGACAATTTCGCCTTCAATCCACTCGCAGCCAATCACCTCGGACTGGGGCGTAAAGTGCGTGTGTGTATGTTTGTGCCTGCGTTCCTGCCTTCGTGCGTGTGTGTGTGTGTATTCTTTCTGCCTCCAGTACTTCACACGGTGTCGAGGTGAAATTGAAACAAAATGATGATTCCTTTCAAGGAAAATTTAAACATTTCAGTTCCACCTTTTCTACTAAAAGAATCTTGCGCTGATTCAGATTGTATTGCATGCAAAAGTGGAAGCAAAATCTACAACAAATAAGTAAAAATAAATAAAAATGCATTGTTTTAGGTAAAATAATAGGAAAGTAGAAACAAAGGCACGGGTAGAATTCGGTCTCCCCACAGCTTCGTTTAGAATATGCTCTTCCACTTTAACATAGATGGCTGCATTCAAAGTGAACATCAAAAGGGTATAAAAACAAATTAAAATATTAAGTTATGGGATACCAGTTCGACACACATCACATCAAGCTATTAAGATGGTCCACTCAGGTTTCGGGATGGTTTGTTGCAATGACTTTGGCCCCTAGGGGCTAGCAAAACGTGTGCAATAGTTGATATGCCTACATCGGAAAGCATAAATGGATATGCGGTAACCTATGGGCACAGAATCCTTTGATGTGCTTTTTTAATCATTTTTCCCTCATTTTGAGCTCTTCCATCATGAGGTGATTGTTGAACCTGATGCCACATGAGCTTGTTTGCTTTGCGGTTTGTGGCTACCTCGGTCTCAAATCTGTTGCGCTGCTTTTGGAGAAGGCAGAGCATGCGATTTCAGAATGGACCTTCTTGATATAGTGTAGAAGATGTGAGTTTAGCAATAAAGTACTCATAGACAGGTACAACACAGTAAAAAAATCTTATATTTTTACTTGGGTGAGGGTATTGACGCGAAAGAGGATACGGTGAATATAAGTATTTCTCACTTGCAGGTGATACTAAATAAAAAGGTTGCCAATTTGCTGTTCTTTGTTTAATTCACATGCATCACGAAACGCGCCCAATGCTTCAGATTGCTTGCTGACTGGTTTGTAATGAGAACTTACTCCTGTGTGCGACGTTCATTTAGCAAACGAACACGTCATCACTTATCTCTAGACGATCTACTACCGGCACTTCAACCTACCCCTCTGAGACAGACGCCACCTCATCCACGAAAGACTACGCCAACTCGGTGCATGGGTGGTGAATTACAGACGAAATTGTTCCCTTACCGAGGACCGAATGAGAGTCATGGGTGAGATAGGAATGCAGGAGTAAGAGAGATTTCCCTCTTTCCTTAGCAGCATTAGGCACTCACATGCGAAGCCGACCAAACAGTTGGGAAGTAAAAGTTAGCAGAAGTGGAGGCGACAAGAGTGAGGGTGTTCCTTGGCTCCTGGCGACCAAGTGCTGTGCATGAACGTACTTCGCAGCACGCTCGTGTCGCCTTCCAAATTGCGGGTAAATAGTAAGGATGCCTATTTTTAGAATTTTGCACAATTTTTTCCCCTTTTATTTAATTGCATAAGCCGAAAGAATTTGTCGAACATAAACGCAAAATTTATTTTATAAGCAAACTAAAATGATTGATTTATTATCATTTTGACCGACAAATCTGTATTAAATTTAAAATTTTGTGGAAAATCCATTGGAGACCCATAGCGACTCGTTTATTTTTCTCTTCTCTGGCATAAAATTTTTAATGACTAGTTAAAGTCAATCAACTCTGGCATAACTCAGTTTTAGAAAAATAGGTCGTTTCTTGGTGAAAAAAAATTTGAATCTACCAAAGCGCCGAATGTCTGGTAATTGGCACAATAAAGCTGGGAACTAGACTAAAATACAAAAAAAAATTACTTGGTAGAGTAATGAGGAAAGTAGACAATGAGGTGCGTTGGTTCAACAAAGGTCATGCCAATGGGATTTGTGTCACCACCTATTGGCTCGACCCATCAATGCTTGGGAAAATTATTGAGGGAAGTCAGTTATTTTTGCATAGAATCAAAAAGCAAAGTAAACAGTTGCTTGTGCAATGGTGTCTCTCGCGTCTCGGTAAAGCTTTTTTGAGGTCACGGCTACATGTCTCGATCCAGCTTAACTAAGTGGACATGGTGAGCTCGGTGGGGTACAAACACAGGCTGTTTAGTGAATCATGCGAGCGGGTAAAAGCATTGACAAAAGGGAATCGACCAAAAAAAAAAATAGCGCACCTACTTCCAACGGAATCGTCCCCATGCGCAACAAGTCAGATGACATCTATTTTGAATGGGATAATTAGTAGACCAGGTGGTCCTCCACTAAAAAAAACACTGCAACCACGGGTCAGACCTGTGTCAGAAGAAGGGGTAGGATGTGCTATCTCCTGCGCTGCCACATAATAAGTCTGCCCAGCCGCCAAGCTGACCATAATGGCTTGTTTACACCATGGAAATAAACACAGATATTCTCAAAGGAATCGGTTGTCTACTTTTTGCAAAAGCATTCGTGGTAGTAGTAGTACTGCAGTAGTTTAAAATAGTAAGGTTCCAAGAAAAATTTTTTCTTCGTCTTCGGGTACAAAGCGGGGAAGTGGGGTGCTAAAAGCATTAAATACAGAAGATGAACTAATGAGAATTTTATAGTTGTGAGGCCTTATTAGTTAGAGGTAACCCGCACTTAGAGCTTGGAATAGGAGCTGAAGCATGTCTAGGAAGTTTATGGGGCTGGAAGCCGTACAGAGTGATAAAGTAGAAAAATCCACTTACAGGTCAATGAGGAGTAGAGAAGAATAGGTGGAATCCCTTTCACACATAGGACTTCGCAAGTGACGGTGAATGAGTGAGTGAGTGAGTGAGTGAGTGAGTGAGTGGGGTCCCTGCAAGGCCACTCACTCCTGACTAATTGATGGATTAGAAGCCTGTAACGCGATTAGCAATGACGTTACAGCAGAGCCAATTGTTGTGAGGCACCGTCAGTTTTAAGCACACAACAGGTGGAAAATGCAAGACGTTTTACCAATTAGTTCAAGTGAGGTTAATAACACATTTTGTGGCCTTGGTGATTGATAAGCCTTCCACGTCTGCAAAAAATAGAAGACTCGACTTCCTCCCTGGGATGGCAGGAATAGGCGTTCATAAATTTGGTTTTTCATACCAAAGCAACATCAATTACAAAGAATAAGTTTAGTTTCGAAAGTATAATTAAACAAGGCACTTACAAAGGTTCAAGGTGTAAGGTGGAAAGAATTGTAGGAAAAAGTGAAGACGGTGAATTTAAAAATCCTCGGAGCTTTACACCCGAGAAGTTAATATCTCCTGAGATTGATGGGATGTGGGGGGGGAGAGTTATTTAGGATTGGAGGAACATTTCGTGTTCATAGTGTGTAGCGAAGATATTCTACTACCTGGTGTTAAATATGCCTTATAGAATGGTTTATGTAATAAAGGCCTGTGAAAGCCAGAAGGTCTGTTGTGTTATGACTGTGGTTGGAGGTGACCCAGAATTACGACATAACCACAAGTCGGTTGTGCATTTTCCGTCGGAAAATAATATTCACATAAATACTTCATCAACCCCTGCGAACAATTAGTGTGAGCAGGTAATAGAAGTAGACCTACTCTAAAAGAGAACCCCCCATACACTATAAATCCATTCTAAAATGTAATTTAGAGGCTATTTCTTGCATTTATTGAAAAATTCTAGAATAAATTGATAAAAATAAAATGAGGTGATCGTGTAGCCACTTTGGGTATGAAAAGCTTTTATGCGTGTTCTCCAGTAAATTAGCACCTATGACACTGATTGGCTTAGCACGTCACATAAATGTGACGTCCCCATTTTCTTATTCGAACCCAACGCCACAAATGTGGTATTTATTCCTTGCCTATGTGAGCTGAGTAAATGAAGTGGCACACTCTAGACCACTATAATAGGAATGCAAGGTGCTTTCTGCCTAAAGACAACCGGCTTTTTACCCAGATCGCATTCTAGAGGAGGTTAAACTGACTAGTTCAGAATCGCGGGTGATGAAGCATCGCTGTTGATGAGGTATCGAGGCTTTGGTAGTTGTAATTACTCAGAGACACTGCTAGCCAGCTTGTCAACAATAACAATAGACAGCGTATCAACTTCAATTGCATGCAATTTACTTAAGAAGGCTTTGCATGATCTGTAAATTAAAGTTTTGCGGTACCTTTGAAAATGCTTAATTTAAAAATAATTACTTTTGGTAATTGTTGGGGCCTCAAGACTCTCCTGAAGGCGAGGGGAGACAAGACGCGGGCGGGATGTGAGGTGTCACAGACGGGGGTGGGACTACTGGCATCGACCTGGGGTCAGCCCACTCGGTGAGGGTGCAATGGGCAATCAAGTGGCCCTTGACTGAAATTGTGAATTAAAGGAACGACGTGCGTTTTACAATGTATACTTATTTTTATCATAGAAATTACCTTATTCATCCCCGCCAATTTTATTTTAAAATCTGGTCTTGACCTGGTTCATTTTAAGTCAAATTATTTCAACATCATAAAAAAGCAGTTCTGCTTTTTAATTGCTTTTACTTGTCTTGTTTAGTGGATCTCTTATGTAAAATATAAAATGAGCATCTGTTAGAACAGTTTTTAGCCCCCAGTTAAATCGTCGCGAAGGCCTCTTAGCTCATGCAACTTGTTCTGAATTCACGTCTTAAATCAAAGTGGTGAGTCTGGGGGAATGCCAAAAACACTCATCAAAAGTACGCAGTGACTAGTGTAGTACTTATGTTCTTTAAATGTGCTTTGGAGGCGAGAGGCAGGAAGAAAATTTTGACCTGGTCGTGGACGCACGTGGTCGCTCTCCTGATATATCGGTGAATACTTCGGCTCCGCTATCGCGCATTCCTCCTGAACTTATCCTAAAGTTGTCTAGAAGTATTCAGCCTTCTCGTAACAGGGGTGGAAGAAGGGAAGGGGAGGGAAGGGAGGAATCCTCTACAACTAGAGGCTTACGTAGTGGTTCGTTGCTATCTAGCTACTGCTGTCGGTTCGGACTATTAAAAAATTTGAAAATCGGATGAATGGAGTAGCGCTGCGAGGACACATACCCTTCAACTCAATAGAATAATCAAAATTACACAAATTAAGCAAATTTTATTAAATCGGGGGATCAAAATATAAGGATGAAGTTGTATGTCTTGGGAGGAAAAGTGAAAATTTCCACCTTTTATCTTAAAAGTTGTTGAAGTGGAAGCAAGGATTAAGGTTCTTACAGAATGCACCACTTTGTAGGCCTTGAAGGTAGTTGAATGAAAAGTATATTGCACTGCTTTGCACAAAGGTGGAGCCACAATAACTTTTGACCGAGTTTTCACCACTTATTTCATTTATTATTGTGGTTGCGTGATCGAAGAGCTTCGGAACGATTTATGCAAAAAGAAAAAAAAATAAATTCCATTTTTTCTGATCGCTAGAGAATTATGCTAGAGTTCGTTATAGACGCTTTTGAGCTCTGATCCAACGCATTTCTGTGTGGGAGCCTGCCTGGAGGGCGTCTTGACCACCGTAACAAGCTGAGATATGCAGCGCTCTCCGACAGACTGAGAGCACCTCGCATTCATGCCATTGTTTTACGCTCGGCCATTGTATATACGTGTCTATAATTATTAATCCAAAGTCATGAGAAAAGAGGTTTATGAGGAAGATAGACTGTCAAATCTAGATGTTTCATACTTTTTGCTATGTGGCGCCAATGCTTACAAATCAAGCAAAGTGGGATTGTCTCCCTTTGATCAAGAATGCTCTACATCTGTGTTATTGTTTGAGGCTCCAACAACCTGTCTGCGGCGAAAGTTTTGGTTCACAGACATGCATATGTGTGTTAGGCTGGCGACGATGATGATGACTTCTAAGAGACGGTCTAAAAGTTAAAGTTTTAGTAGCTGCAATGAATAGAGGCAAATGAGTAGAATGGGCAAAATTCGAAGACACAAATGATTCAGTAAAGGCAAAGAATACATTTGATGCAGTCCATTGAATGAGGGATGGTTGATCGCTGATGTTTTGATGAACGAATAAGAATAGGCGACATCAGGTTGTTAAAATACACTCATCCACGAGTTCACGACACACTCAAACTTTGAATCCGTTCATCCAAACTATGTACTATAAATCACCAATTACTTGGAAGGAATGAAAGGAGGGAAGGATGGTTATTGAGGAGACAAAGCAGGTTTCAGTAAAGTATCCCCAGTACATGTCCCATCAACAGCAATGCTCAAACGCCCTACAGCACTTAGTCTTCACACGTCGACCTGCTTCATGGGAAAAAGAAACCCATTTCGTTTCAGCAGGCACAGGATAGATCTTTTTTCAATCCATTCTCTCAAGCGTTCACCACCACTAGCATAACTTTGTGTTCAGTCAGCCTGTCACCTGGATATTATTGTTTACATGATTTTGTTGTAATAGAAATGGCTCCTTCGTTGTCAACTTATAAGATTTACATTCTATTACTAAATGAAACTTCTACCCACCTGTTAACAGCAGTCGTCCGCTATGACAAAATTTCTCGAATTATTTGACTAAATAAGGAGTATAAATGCATGCGATTCCCTTAGAAAAAGGCCACAAAATAAACCATAATTAGAATGTATCTTTCGAATGATAGATTTAAACTCGGGAAATCGGAAGGCGTAGGAACCTTTCAAACCTTCCTCTGTGCTAATCAGCAGAATGTTTGATTCAAAACGAAGGTGGAACACATCCGTGACTGAAAGTCGCAATGCCACCCGGAAAAAGTACAGGCAAAAAACCCATCACTGCACCTCAGCTAGCACTTTTCTTTCACGTGGCAATGTGAAAACAAAGTACAATGCAATTTTTGCCACTTTTCTCCAAATTTAGAACAAAATTTCCTAGAATCAAGTATAACAATGATGTGGAACAGAGGGTTGCACCTACATGCAAATAAATGTCGATTGAAAGGTTTCTGTTAGCAAAGAGAAAGTCACCTCTTTATTTCAATCACAATTCTACCTAAAAGTTGCCCCCATTTGCTCCAAAATAAAAGGAAATACTATTTGATAACTAGTTGATAAATTAAGTGAATACGTATGTGCTTGCATGGATCTCCCTTTACTTTTAATTAAAACTAACAGTAAATGAGTCACTGGAGGAATAATCTTTATAACCAACCACACAGAACAGGAAACCTTCTTCCGTAAGTACGTGGTTCATACTATGGATAATTTTTAGCTGATAAGATTTAGTGGAGCGTAAATATTCCGAGAGATGGACAAAACGCGCCTGATTCCCAGCAATAGCTGGAGGTTTAATTTGTACAAGCTACTGTGCATAGGTTTAACAGATATGCCAAAAATGGCGCAGAACATTCGCTGCAATATCGATTTGGGTGGTACCGGTGCCTCTGCTAAGAAGTACATTTCTAATTGCTGCTGTGCACTGCGTCACCACCGTGAAATAATTGCCTTTTACTTTTTAATCCTTTAAACACAAGACCAGTTGCTTTCTAAAACAAATGCCTAATTCCACTCAGCAATTCATGCTTTGACTCAATGGTTAAAATGGATTCATATTGACCCTGATAGGAAACATGACTAGAGTTGCAATAATCCATTCCTTACGCAACTAGTGCTACTGTTGTTATTTAAGTAAACAATTTATTTCAAAACGTTATCAACGTTGTATAGAAGGGAAATCCTGTCTATAAGGAAATTTGGCTAGTATTTTGCTAAAATTTTACATAATTAAAATCTTTTGTTTAAAACTACTCACACGGATTTACCAATAGGCCTTTTCAGCTGTAGAGGACACCAAGACGCCTCTTGGAGCTTTATAAAAGGAAGATTTAATGCTAGCGGCACATTGGCTCAACAGGGAAACAGTCTCTAAGTTTACCATTGGATTCAAATCAGACAGTCAATGGTTTCTTTTGCAATCCATTTTTGGTTTATAAAACACGCATAGATTTATGAGTAGACTACTGTTGTATGGTAAAAGACAATCGGTCAGCATGGCATTTTTTAAAATAAATTTGTAATTTTTAAAACTTGTCATAAAGTAATTTACATTTCTTTTGCAAACCGTATGCATTAGTTAGAGCAGCACCCATCAAAAATGCCACGAGTTGCCAAATCACTGGCATTTTACACAGGCCTATAAATTTCCCCGAAAACACACACGATTTTAAAACACTAAATTAGTAACTAGTTAATGTAAAAGTGCAAATCCCTGAGACACCATAAATCAGACTAGTAGGCTACCGATATTGACTAGGACAACATTTATTGCTACGTTATCGCAACTATGTGCTCGACACGTTTCCTATTCACACATCAAGAAACACGCCTGAACAAATTAAAAAGACACACCGAGTGGCGTGTGCGATGTTGAATAAAGCGTAAAGACTCCACCTCTTCGATGTGCCAAGTGCGTTCTCCACTGAACCGAGGAAAAGAATCCGCGCAAAAAAGCGACTCACTGTTTGTTACTTTGGGGGGGAAGGGGAATGTGCTTAATTAGGAGACTGAATTTATGTTCTTATACTTACCTTGGTGTTGCAATCGCGATCGCCCAACAAATCCCTTTCAGAATATTAATTGTTTGAACTTGTACCCTACTCAGTCGGGCAGTATCTTGTTCAAAGGTTTTCATTCCTCAAATTGACTTCCACGGACAGGATTGAGCCATCGATAACTCGGACCTTTCTCACCTGTCAACCCACCTTTGTGCTTGTCATCTTTAAGAGACTGGAAAATTACTTTCACTCTTTGTAAAAAAGGAATAAAAACACAGAATTATCCTAATCACCTCCTCAAACGTCATGAAGTTGTTCCAATTTTACATCAGGCGTGAATAAAAATGGAGCGAAAAGTAGGGATGGGCAATTCTGTGTATTACGCACAATTCTTTGTTTATTCTTTAACTTCTCAAGTGTGGCTACTGAATTTTGCATTACTTTCTAGTCAGTTTCTGCTGTAAATAATTGATAAAAACGTTTCATACAGACCTATCAACTTGTGTTGACTATGGGAAAGTGGTTTACTGCTGAATGGTGAGGCTTAATTCTGCTTTAAACCTACTGCGGAAGAGGTACCCCAGTGATCTCTGTAGTTATAAATACATTGTCCAGTATTACTTTAACATTATTAGCTGGACTGAGCCACAACCAAACAAGTTTATGATAAATAGGAGCGTATACTGCTCCATCGGTGATCCTTCAGGTACGCTTGCAGTCCACGTTCTTGCATTACTTTCAGGGAAACGGGAAAAGACCTTCTTGTGCTTATTAAGTCAAAGAGAGTTCATTGTTTACTGTCACCTCTCCAGAGGGGGATATTCTCCAGCTGAAAGGCATTTAACCAAAACGAGATCACTTTTATTTACCACACACACACACCAAAAAATGAACACCAAAACAAGCCTCTATTTGCATTGTGTAGTTTGTTACTGTTGTGGTGAGTGGAGGTGACAACTGCGTAGTCTCGTCAACAAAGGCGAAGATCCTTGCAATCATCATTTCAGCTGACTTGAGAAAACGCCTCTGGGAAGAATTCCTAATTAGCCTCCCTTCATTGACTCTTGCCTCCTACACAGAGGTCATTGTAAAAACTTTCCAAGCATGCACAGTTAAAAAATCACAAGGTAGTACCTTCTTTCTTCAAAAGTGGTCCATTTACGTGCCCAAAACTCCGTTCAGCCCTCAAGATTGGAGCTAGTTACGACCAAATGATAGCAGTAGATGCAAAAAAAGGAGTTTCTATTAAGCCAAGGTGGCAGTATAATTGCTGTCTATGCGTTCCATTGCTTTAATTAAGTCTTCCTGCCTTAAAAAAGAGAAAATACCTAATTATTTTTGTACCCTAGAAACATTTAAAATAGCAAGTAGATGGCGCTTTCATCGTCCGAAACTAGTAGAACATATCCTGAGAAGAATGAGTACGACCACGACGCCTTTAAAAGTTGCAAAGGGACCTCGGAAAGATGCGTGTGTTCAAACCTCAGTTGGATGGATTAGTAGGCGCTTATATCACATTGAGACCCGTGGTTGCGAATGTCTTGGGAACCCGCGACTTTATGAAATGGAGATTAGCACCACAAAACCGCTTCAAAGATTAGGTGGAAATGTGACCCGAATCTTGTCGGGTGCTTGTAAACCCATTTGGAGGCGATTGGAGTGTGCATGTCCTAGGGTGGGCAATTCAATGACTAGGAAAGTTCGTATGATGAGTTTTAACTTACAAGCATTGAAAATTTGCGTGGAGTTGATTATGTGTAGGCATCAGAAAGGATACGGGAACATCGTTAAACTTCTGCTGAACATGATGTGATTTCGAGCTTATCTGCTCTTCACACTGAGTTTAAATTGGCTTCTGGGCAATAGGAACTTTCCGTGACGTGAAGTATGGCGCACGGGGAGAAAATGTAGTTGTAATACTTCTTTTGTTCTGGCTGCCGGTTTCGGTATCGGTTACCTGGGTGGCCATATTATCCTAGCCAAACGGGTCTAGCCTTCGGGCCACGTCAGCAGTCTCAATACCTCTGTTCACAGCATATATGTATTCTGCCCTAGGATTATGCCTTCTTTTGCCTTCATGGAAGTCTTGGGACGCTACGAAGGTGGCAGTGGAAAGCGGACTTTACCTTAGTGCACTTCTATCTCAATCTATACCGCTTGTGAAAGAAGTGTGTCGGCTACGGAGAGGAGAATCTCTGACATCCCATAACAGAAGGGCTGTGAACGAAGTCCACCTTTGGCATCTCCTCCACCTCCGTGTTCTACAAGAAAGCCATTAACAACTGAAGCGACACTATCCATGAACCTCCCGAAAAGGTTTAGTTGCGGAAATTTCCCTAACACACCTGTTTAAGGAGGCCGGTGTCCTAACGTCCCCCTACAGACTAGCTAATGCTCAACAGAACCTCCATGTGCAGTCGAAGTGCCAAGAGGGATCAGTGATGTGGAGGTGAAGCATCTTCTCAGTTGGGCTCGAATTTCGATGACTGACACGGTTACCTCGTGGATGTTTGTTGCAGCACTGATTACGTTGTGACGGCAGACGCGGGAGGCTTACCAAGGGGAGTGTGGGGAACAACGCTAAGGAGAAGAGAGGGCCTACATAATACTTTATTTGTTCGGACTGCCGCTTTCGATCATTTGGGTGGTCATATTGTCCTAGCCGGGATAACTGGCCTCTGGGCCGTGCCAGCAGCCCCCAATCCCTCTACTTGCTGAGTGTATGCATTCGGCCTTAGTTTTTGCGTTCTTTTGCCTTCAAGGAAGTCTTAGGACGCTATAGTAGTAATCAAAGTCTATTTGATAGACTTTTCAGGTAGAAATACATCAGGAGAATCTTCTACTCCGTATTGGCGTTAAGTGATACACACCATTGTTTACTAGAAAGGGTCGAGAGCTTTTACCAGCGTTGCATTGCATAAGCACACCGTGCATCTTAGCTTGTATCCCAACCAACTCAGTGCTGTAAATCGAGAAATTACTTTCGAATTCTTGTTTTAACTTCCGTTAAGGTATCGAGCCTATCCTTAGTCATCTCCAGAGGACTCGCTACCCAGCTCATACATTTGAAGCAGCATTGGCTCACCAAAGTCGGCGATTGCTTTGTATGGTTGCCCATTACTTTGATAAGCTCCGGACTGCTTAGACCGACTTGCTCACTTTGATGCTTTTAAAAGGCATGCGAAATCGTTCACGTCTGGTGTCAGGTTACTTGCTAATTCCCTTCATAATAGTATGCGGGATTGCAGTGAGCGTCAAAGGTTGGTATAACTTCGAGATAACACGTTTTTAACCAGCAGTGAAGTCAGTTACCTGCAACAAGTGTCATCCCCTGTGACACTCAGATTTGGTGTCCTCCGTCGAATGCGTGGGCTCTTCTACCTCTTTGGACCCATCACGACGCAAGTCCTCAAGCCACTTTGAAGACGTGGCCAGGGACAGAAGTTCTACAAATGTGCTTCCTATGAGAGCATCATTCCCCTGCACAAATAATCCAAGAAATAAATGATTCTTTAATAGAACTTTGTTCCATTTCTTCATTGACGCAAAGGGACTTTAATGCATTCAACACCTTTTTCCATTGTGTGGAAGTAGGTTGGTCGCCTATTAGAGTTGTCACTGGTCTGTCAAAGACAATGTAGGTGCCAAATTAATGTGATTCTCTTCAGCTATTCTGAGAAATTACTGATAATCTTTGTGCAATTTGCGAATTTAAAACTAAACCAAAAAGTTGTACTAATTTATTGTTGGCTGTGAAATCAGTCAGTAATTTAAAGCTTCTCTTTCTACATTTTTAAAGGCTTAGCTAGAAAGAAAGGAGTTTTTAAAAGCATTTACATGAACTATAAAAGCGAGTACATTTATAAAGGCTGCAGTACGTTTTCTGTTTGCTTAAGTCTGGATTCTGGTCAAGGACCACTTTTTGTCCCGGCCATTGTAAATTCGCTGGTTAGGCTGGCCTTTGATCCACACCACTAGTCTGGGTGTTGTTTTCCTCCGTCTTCAGAAAAGTCAATAAATGCTATATTACTGATAAAGGAAGGCGAACCCGATGCTAAGAGACATTCATCCTGAATTTTTCTGCTGGATGATAGACCTTAGCGAAATATAATAAAATAATTTAGAGTGACGTCTACCCTCGGTTACTACTCAAGCTCCATGATCTGCAAGAAAACTATTAATAATTGAAACGACACTAACTTTGAGTCATCTGGAATAACTTTACTATGGAGTTCCTCTACCATGCCTGCCTAGAGGCTTCACAATGTGAGCGGGCGTAAAACTCCATCATCACGAAACTGCATTAAATCTCATCCTCACTTTAACAAATCTGTTTTTTTTTAGGTCGGAATTCCAACGTCTAGTTATGGACACGCGTGATGGCCAGCAGAATCCTCCCTTTTTGACATCGGTTCCCAAACCGGACAGAACTCCAGATCCAGTAGAACTGCCAAGAGAGACTGGTGACGTTGAAGTCAAGCACCTCCTCATTTGTATTGTGATGGTCGAAGCGGGAGACTGACCATAAAGAGCGCCGAAGTTGACGCTCTTAAGGTGTTTCTCATTTAACCCTGGCTTTCGTTTAGGAGCCACTTGGTTATGTACCGTGACGTGGCCCACTGGGCTGGTCTCTGGGCCATACCAATAGCTTCAGTCTTTTCCGTGCCTCAAGCACTCATACATATATATACATACATACACTCTGCCTGAGCTTTATGCCTTCATTCGTCTTTAGGGAAGTCTCGGGACTCCATAAAGTGTTCGTTTAGCTACTGTAAATTTAAAAAAACACATTTAAAGGATTTAGACTAGAAAAAAACCTTAAAATGTTTATTTATTAACTAAAAGCTGATTTTGTAGAAGCGAAAATACTGCAGGGACTTTAAAGGTTTGAAATAGTTTTGCCTTTGCCTCCAAAAATCACGCATTCCTGCAGCGCAATCTCAGAGACGAGATTCAAAACTCAACTCAAACCAAAAAAAAAAATTACAAAATATTTTTACCACTTCTGTGGAGCACTGCTCAAGCTGGCCTTCTAAAAGGGGCGAGTTTTAAATTAAATTTTACTGCAAAATGCCAGACAAATGTACCTCTATCCAGAGATGGGCGTTGGGAAACTGACGCTGCCACTATCACCTCTGAGGTCGTAGCACGCCAAAACACCGTGGAAAAGGTGCTACCAGCACAGAGAAGAGTTTACAGGCTGCTGGTGTGGCTTCAAGGCCACGCCGCAGAGCGGTGACACAACCTGGGACGACCCAAGTGTCCACTTGCCCAGACATTTGGCCGCCTAGCGTTTAGGTTTCCTGTGTACTGATGGTCATGCAAATTGGAAATTACCACCTTTTGTGCACACAAATAAGCAACTATTTTGCTTGAAATTCCTCACCCAGTATTTGTTTATACCAGTGGCAAAGTGCAGAGAATAGCGTGAAGCAGCTGTACAAGTTTACTTTTAGTATTTCGCCCTAAAGACAACAAAATTGACAGATGTTAAGCCTTAAAATACGCCTTAATTATGGTCGTGGAGATGTCTAGAAAATTAGTCTTTTTTGGGAATAGTCCATTTAAAGTACCAGCATTGATAAGTACCAGACTAATATCCCTTGATCTTGACAGTTAGTGTATCCACCGTCAGAATTTGAGATAAAAGTTGGCCTGCACAGTTCAGACATGGTTTACTGTTCCATCCGAAAGGCGCAATTTAAAAGTGGGGACAACTGAACACGCCCACCTCTTCCTTTGCATCACACGATTCGGTGCCATCGTCTGTCACGCGGTGGTAAGGCATGCAAATTAAATGTGTGATTCTGACTGTGAAAGTGCGTGTGGAGAGGGATGTTACTGTTTCACAGAAATTGCACCGCCTCACCGTGGACTCCTTTCATTTTTCTTGCATTCTACCAATTCTTTCTCATCTTTTTAGCAGTGTGACTCTGTTTCTGGGCTCCGAGAATAACCAGTGCAAATATAGCAGACTTGGTAAAATGATCCGGTAGACGTTCGACACATATGGTGTGAGAATCAAATGGGAAAATTAGAGCGTCACACGTATGTGACACAACTAGAGCGATCATTCAAGTGGTTAAGTGAAATGCTGCATGTACAATTAATAGCCACTTTGTGTTCCCTAACTTCTGGGTTCATTCATAAGTAGTATTCAATATTTAACTCGAAAAAATGATTTTTAATAAAATTCAGAAATTCCATAGTCATTTCCACAAAAACTGAAACAGTAGAGAGTCTTAAAATTAGGTGTTTTAAAAACCCCTCAAAATTTATCACTATATTTACGGAGTTGCGTTTAACGAGATGACATCGCCCCCACACATGTCATTAGTTCTCACACTATATGGCATTGACAGATAAACATTCGCTGAATTAGGCATTGCAACATGCAGCCGAGGGCAAGTATGCCCGCTCTCTCCCACTTTGCTGGCCCTAAGGGAGATATTTACCTTGCGAAGAAACACATGGATCGCTGAATCGACTACCTGCTATCACGTCCTATCTCATAGCTGTAAATTCTTAAAAAAGAACCCATAAATTGACTAGGATTAACTACCTGAAGGAAATATATTACCTCCTGTCGCTTAAAAATTATCAGTAGTATAGCTTATCAACACTTTCTAAGAATTCATAGCATTTAATGAGTGGTAGTCTGAACCCCGAAGCTTCACCTGTTAAGAGAAAAATTTTAAAAATTCGCCAAATAAGAAGGACTGGAAACACCCAAACCTTAACTTAAAGAGAGTTTTTGAGAGTGAAAAATTAGATCAAGAACTTCACAAAAAGTCGACTGAGGTAGTTAAAAGGACCACGGGTAGTTATTCGTTGAGCGAGTTTCCAACTGATTCTGCACTTGAACTTAAGAGTGCTCCCAAGATTCCAAGTAGTCTGGACAAAATTATGCGCCTAAAAATATAATCCGTAGGAGGTTTGACATAGAAAGCGCAAATAAAGCACTTCGATGAGTTTATAACCATTGTAAATTTTGTAAATTTTCTAGAGGGCAGTTGTCAAAGTTCTAGGGAGGAGTCTATGGCACCAATTTTTAAAATAAATCATAAGCTCTGTATCTGTTGGTCGCGACTTGAAGAATGGAACCACCTTCAAGCTAAAAATATCGCATAGGTATTGATAATAAGTACACACTCCATATACGTAACACAAGGACTAAACGTTTGATGAGGTTCCGCGTTTGAAGAAGCATTCGAATAAGAAATTTGGATGGGAAATTTACTTTTTCTTAGTCCATAGGAGACCGAGATGTCTTGCTCATCAATCGATCAGACATTATTCATCACATTTTCTGGTCCGATTTTCAAAAGTAGCAACTGGACTTGCTCCGCACATGTCAATGACTTTGCTAACCAAGACCGCACACCAACGGGCCACCTTCAAGTCCGTCTGCTCGACCGGGTAGAGCATTAGGACCACACTTGGACAACTTTTTGGGTGTCTAGACAGTCACATCTTCACATCTAAGGCAGAAACGTTTGATGAAGGGTCTTTTGCAAGGCCCTATTCTTCATCCAATACAACGAGCACTTTTGAGTTCAGTAAAATTACATCCTCGTAATTTTTTTGTTAAAAAGTACCATTTATTGCTCCAAATAGACATAAACAATGGGCTATGGGTTTCAGGCTTTGACCAGCTGAACAAGTAATTGGTGCTCTTTTAAGGCATGGCAAATAGCGGTTACCTGTGCTCTCATAACCTGACAATTGAAAAAAGAACAGGAGGCAGTTCTTCATGCCATTGCATTTCACCGAGTCTCTTATTTGGCCCGAAATTTTGAATACAGTGCATACGAATCTCCATTGTTTGCACTCCTTTCTGAATTCAGCCTCCATTTATCCCCCACATAAAATTAAATTCCGCCCAAATAAGTAGCTAGAGCAAACCTTTTTTGGGTAAAAAAAATGTGTAAAATATGATGAGAATGCCTCGGGAACAGTCAAGCTCGTGTCTAAGATGTAGGGTTAGCTATTTTTACGAGAAACGGTGCGCCTTTATGTGATTACTCGCCCAAAATGACACCTTTGTTGACATTAGAGAATGTCAAAGAGTGATTTGGAGAGGGTAAATTAGCCGCCACAAAGCAATCTTCATGCGCTTATTAGGGTCTAAGACATGCTAGAAGTCAAATGAAGAAAGTCCGATCAGATTTCCTAGGCCTGGACAAAAGTCATCGCCCATTTAGACACCGGCGGCTAAAAATTTTGACACGTTTTTTGGATAGGCCTCATAATAACACTTTAAAAGCTCGTTGTTGGACCAATCACTCGAAAAGCAAGGAGATTTGAGGGGATTTGCACGAGCTAAAAGATGTTTAGACATATTGTTTACAAAAAGCGGCTTAATAAATTCATAAATAGCTTCTTACAATAAAGTGGGCCAATTTTATCCCACTCCCTCCACCAATCCACTCACAGGGTTTGACTTGGAGTCTTGAGGAGGAAACCATGCATTGGAGCATCCACCGGGCCCTAGTCACCTAGGCTGAACTTCGATGTTTATCCTATTTGTGTAGTAATAAATACAATACTTTAGAAACATTTGCTTATTTTTGCCTAAATGAATTGGTTAAGTAAAAAACGGCTTTATTTACTTAAGTTTTTTAGCCAGGTCTTATGGCATTTTGGTGCTTTTTTTTCTCACGCTTTATCACTTTTCTGGAGGACAAAAAACTCTCCTCACCCTTAATTTTGCTACAATTGTTTTTCCTTATAGTGGAAAAAAAAACAATTTGCCCTCACCTCAGAAGTTCAGACAACTCCAAAATGTTTATTTTAAAAGTTGATAAATACACAATAAAAGAGGGCTACACGAGCATCCAGTGTTTCCCTCGGCTTGTCGAAACAATCGCCATGACACAGTCGACGCATTTTCCTATAGAAGCACGTATTGCTTATTCTATGTACAAAATAATAGACTCAAAATATTATTTTCAATAAACTCAAAGACGCCAAGTATGGACCTTTTGAGTGACAATTAACTAGAGTACGTTTATCAAAACTGGCAATTCACAAGCTACCAATGAAGTGAGCAAATTATATGCACCTATTATAAGAAAAAGAGAAGAAAGGTCGACTACTTTATCCCAAAAGGACAAAATCGTCATCTCTTTTTCAGCCTAATCTTTTAAAAAAATTTTGATAGGCTAGGCGAAAGGCATCCACGGTTGCCAACTCTCGTTCGTATCCCTCTGCGATCCTCATCCAGAAATGGTCTAAGGCAAAATTATGCAGCGTATTTTATATTTTGGTATTTTTATACTAGAGTCCAATTTTCTTCCTACCTACTTCATTGACCCTATGTATTTGAATGCACGACCTTTTGTATTTACTTAAGGACAATGCTCTGTCATTCTTTCGCCATTAGCGCCACAACAGCAGCACAAATAGCTCATTGGTGAGGGCAAAAAGACGTAAGATCCACTAAACTCTTTATAAACAGGAGTCCTTTGCTATGAATAAGAGTGTGTGTATGGGGAACGTGAACTAAGACTGAGGGCGATGGAGACAAAGAGGAGGATAGAGGAATGCTTTGCGACTAGATGATTGGGTGAGTGGTAACTCACACACGATCTGTAGGACCGAGATCTTCCAGCGGTTTAGATAGAAGATCTAACAAAAGTGGAGTGAGGTAGGGAGAAGGCGAAAGAATAGGGGAGTTAGGAAGTCTCCACCTGCTTGCCTTGCTTGCTTTTTATGCCTCAGCACAAAAGTTTTCTAAGTAGGCCCTTGTACAGCCCAAACAGCAGCATTGGGACAGTGGACTCTCGGGTTCGTAGCGCAAATACACTTCACAGATGTCATCGTATCGCTTACGCAAGTGGATTGGAGCATCAACAAAGTCTGATATGTCTAAAAGATTGAGATAATAAGACGAAAGAGGAGGGGGAAACTTACTAGGTAGTCCTCTAGCCACTCGAATCAACTCACGAACTGCACGCTTCTGGTAGGGTGAGAATGTTCCACGTTGTCCGCACTGCTCCTTTAGGGTATGAATCAGCGCCTGACCACAAAGAATACGCGGACGATCTTCTTCCGTCGTTGTGTACGCATTAGTTGCTCGTTTCGACATGCTTAGAGTTTCCTCTGATGGAGACTCGCCCTCCTCCTCCCAGTCATTGAAAGGTGATACCGCACAACCACCAGAAATGAGAAAGAAGATGTTTAGTAGTAGAAATACGGGAATGTAGTGACCCGGGGAAGACATTGTTAAATTTGGTGTCGTTGTCGCTTGTCTGGTTCTCGATCTCTCTTTATCCCTCTGGGTATAGGTGTTTGTATAAAAGGTTGTTTTTCACTCGTCCGTGAAAGACAAGCCTCTCATGAGCATATATATATCATCATGGCATTTTCGATTGGCCAATCAGAACTTTCTCGCTGCTTGGGTGCATGCAGGCATTGTCAAATTGGCAAAAAAACCAGTCATGCGCCTCCGCGCACACACACACACACACATGAACACTCAAAATGGTGCCAAATTCAACTCCAATTCAACCATTGTTGCTAACCCATACACACGCACATGACAGCCATCACCATTCTTGACGTAAAATTGAGCGGTCACCTCTCGTCACCACCCTCCCCCCCCCCCTCCTTCATGCCTAATTTCTGCTCTCGACGCCGAAGATCTGTCTAGACAATTAAATTTGCATGTTACCGGGTGACACAAATATTCGACTTGGTGGTTTTGTGGATAAATAGAGTGCATCTAAAAATTATATCAAGAATGATTAAAAAGGACACACTTGGTGGTGCTTACGGTACATGCTTGTGTGCAGGTAGGTGTGCCCATTCACACCCAACTCGTGCCAAGGCGTTTGTAAATAGGATTGAAGGTAGCGAGGAAGCTTGTAAACACTGTTAACAGTAGAATTTTAAGGTCCGTAGAACATGTATCCTGTTGCCTAACACGTGGAATTTTCTGATTTTTATGCAATATACCACAAACTGGATGGATTGGTAATAAAATAAAGCTTAACAAAAGCTTATTTAAAGTGGGGTACGATTTTACAGTACAGGGTTCTTCAGATCCTGGTTTTATTTTTAATGAAAATAAGAGAAGGGTCTGTAAGGCGGTAACGAATTAAACTCGGGTATGATTGCATCGTCCGTGTCCAAGACTTTGCAAGCAAACGGTGTTGGCCAACACGTGGAGGTTTGTCAAGATCTATTAGGGGAGAAAGCACTCCACAAGTAGTAAATCGTTTACCTTTTGTATCTAAGGCGAAATGCAGCATTTTTTAATACATCATTATTAATTGTGATGCACCCAAACTTGTCAGGCGTAAAAAAACGATTTTCAAGTGTCAGACCGGCACATTTTAAAGACCTTGAATCATCATTGTTGGGGGCAAGTCGTCTTTGATCGGTTCAATGAAAGGTAAACATTGTTTAGTGTGTGAAGACCTCGAACTTAAGACATGTAGGTCTGTAGTTGAAGAGATTAAGCTGGATTAAATGTACTCCAACCAATCATAATGTTCCTCGTCCCAATAACATCTTTTCCTGACAGGGGAAAGGCTCGTACTTCCAATTGCTAGTAAAGAAGGCAAGTAAAAAAGTGGTACCCTTTAATTAGTGTTCCGATCTAAGGTGCTTTCCCAAAGTGGAACGAGGTCACAAAGAGGTCACCTCCACTAGTATGACTACTAGCCCTACCTACACCAGCTTTTACCGCACTCTTGTTCCCAGCCTGCCTGTCCTTTTCTAAGCGTGGTAGTCTAATCCCAGGGGAATACAATGGTCACTTAAATAAATGCCCAAAAAATGAAGAAAGTGAAGTAGAATTGCCCAGGCCGAAGTGTAAAGTCACACAAAGTTGGGCAAGGGTGATGCAACAGGAGAAAGGTACTTTGTATTGTAAATTATACGTTCTCTCACCGTATACTGCGTCTAGTTTAATTTTTATGCAATCCATGTAGTAAAAAATAACTCCTGTGACATCGTTGCCATGGTGCCTCAGTTGATAAAGCAGACAAACTCGAATCGGGTGCATTAAATTGACGTAATGGACATTCTATGATAAGTAGGTACAGAGGGATGGGAAACAGGGTTAGGGTATTGTATTGAACGACTAAAGCCTACCTATTTATGTTATTCCAATGTCTGTATAACAGCAACAGCAACAACAACACGTAGTTCAGGGCTTCCAGCTGACAACAAAGTGACATCGGATTAAGGTATACCGAAAGGTTTCGAATATTTTGGTCAGCTGCTTTAAATGCAAAGCATGGAACAATTCCATTGGTTTTGAGCACTATTTAGTAATCCTATATATGAATTCTTGGTAAGTCGAGACGGTACGGCGTCTGATACCAAGCAATGGGGGGGATATCAGGGTTAGCCCTTTTCCAATTGGTCGATTTAATTGGGGCGAAATTCAAACAGCGCATACTGGCAACATTGGAAGCGTTAAATAAATCATTGTTAGTAGTTATTTGCAATACACAGATAGAATTTAACAAAAATTACTAGAAAAAAACCACGAGTCCTATTTTATTAAGTAGGTCAGATCGAGCATCTGTCTACCCAGATGATAAAAAGCCCTTGCATGATGCAGATCTAATTTCTTGCCACAAATAATTTTGTTTATTTATTTCAGAATATCTAACCGTAAAGCATGGCTAAACAGTAACAAATCAGTGAAAACCCATTTCATACATCAGGCAAAAATCATAGGACTTAGCTTTAACACTATACGTGTAATACTTTGTTCGGAAAGCCGGTTTTGGTCTTGGGGGGTTGTCATTTTGTACTAACCGGTTGGCTTGCCTCTGGGCCGTGCCAGCAGTCTCCCACTTTCTCAGTTCCCAGAGTATATGTATTCTACCCTCAAGGACGTTCCGGGACGCTACAATATTAACTGACAAATATGGGTGGCATTCCCTCCATGGTGCAACTCCATCGCACCACCTTGGATCCGGTCGCGTGGAGGGTTATAGTTTACACAAGGGGACTCAATTAGGGTTAGGGTGGTGCAGTGAGAACGGAGGTTGGGAGAACGACAGTCAAAAGAGGTAGAAGGTTGTGCTGTGACTTGACATTTATTAAACTGTGGTCTTAGCTACTTGACCCCATCTTGTAGCGTTGCCCTCAGGTCATGCCATTTGCCTCCCAGCTCTTCTGCACACCAACGGTAAAGCATTCCACCATGCTGACGCAACTACTCGCAATTTCCGAAAAGAATGGACACTGTTAGTGCTTTCTTTAAATTTTTTAACCCACTTTTGAAAATGAAATCGAATTTTTTATTTCGTGAATTACGCCAAAGCACAACCTCGACCAGCTTGCAAACACTTTCTCCATAGCGTTTCTGTTTTTCCAAAACTTCTTAAATATTTGTTTAAAACGCGGACTGGGAAGCTCGCTCAAACTGCCGCATGAATAATTGACACATTTGATACCTTGTTTGTTCTGGTTCCCGGTTTCGATTTCGGTTTCGGTGACTTGGATGGCGATATTCCCCTAGCCGGGTGGGCTGGTCTCCGGGCCATGCCAGCAGCGCCGTTCTTTTACATTCAAAGAAGTCTCGGGACGCTGCATTTGTGTATTTTTGTTGAATTTAAATAAGTACATTGATTTAGGTATGCCTTTTTTAAATTTTTTCAGGAAGCTTAGATTCAGTAGCAAAATTACTTATGTGCACTAAGATATGTGTGGTGTTGTTTTAAATGAGCTTTTTGGGCGATGGGTTGGGGCAGGACAAATTGAACTTTGCTTTCCTAAAGGACCCCGTTACCCCTGAGTCTGTACTGGTTTCTGTTAACCCAAACCCGTAACTACGCCACGGTCCGATCAGCATGTCGGGCCCCAGGCCAGTCGGAGGGAGGAGGAAGTGGTCTAGGTAAGTGCTACATGCACGGCAGTTTATTGCGTAATTCTGTGCATATTTTTTCCCATGGAAACAAAGGGTGGAAAAATCTTGTGGTTTCAAATGCTCATTGTGCTGCAAAGTCTATATCAACCAATGAGCTGATGATGGCGATGGATAAACTTTCATTAAAGACCGCATTCTGTGCTCTACAATCCTTACCATTGGTTAAAACGCAAATTCGGTGCATCGACGTCCATGCCTGCTCACGGTTGAAGACTTTTTTTAAAAAAGTATCTGTCTATATATTCAAAGCCACTATCCAGGCCGTAAGTAGCTTTGTTTTTGTGTGGTAGAATAAGAAGAATCAGGAACCAGTTGTAGTTGCCTTCTACATAGAGCTATCAAGATGCTGCTCATCATCTGTTCACGAACTCATGAAACGATGGTAATTTAGATGTACCGAGTGGTGTATTTTAGACGAGTGACATGAAGGCACAAGCACACAGAGGCAAAAATGGCATAGTTATTGATGGTGTTGGAAACCTTTCATCGAAGACGAGGGCTGGACAATGTGGTGAATGTATAGTGGACCTAGTGGCTTCGAAATGCAGAAACGATGGAGCTAGAAATGGAATCTAATCATCTCCATCAAGTCTGAAGCACATTTTTATGGCTTTAGATGTGACCACTCAAGTGATCGAAGAGTTTTGAGGGTTTTCGGTATGCTTGGCTACAGTATTATCTTGTGAATTGCAAAGGAAAGCGCAATCGGCACCTTTTACAGTGTGATTGGTGTAAGCGTCGTAAAAAGTTGCCGAAGCTTTCCATAAGGTGGTGGTGCAATGTATGCCAACAGGGCGCATCAATCAGAGTCGAGCACGTTTCCTATGATAACTCACTGAGGGTTAGACGCATCGCATTGCAGACAATGGGCCATTCCTGATCAAGGTTGCAATTAACAAACTAGCTGAATCCAAACAAGGCAAAAAAAACTTTGGGTACACACTAGACACGTGTCATCGAAATCAAACATACTCGTCACTCTCACTTTATTCGCGATGCACTATTCTTCGATGATTTTAAATTATTTTAGTGACCTGATAAAGTCAGCCCAAATAGTCGAAGAAATTCCTTGTGAAATTGCTAATTAAAAAGGCTAGTGATTTTTATAGAAACTATTTTTTGTCCATAAATAATGCAAGACTTTAAATTATATACTGGTGACAACTACTTTATGTGAAAAGAGACTTAGTGGACTCTCGGGGACGTTGACACGTCATCCGGAGGCTGTGAAAGGTAAATCGGGGGGCACTTAAGCCTTCTTACATGGAATAAAACGTTCCCTTTCAAACTGCATGAAAGTGGTGCGGAGTGTTCCCCATTCCCTTTGACATCTGAAATCCTGGTAATGCACTTTGTGCAGGTCCCTGACAAGGTGAGTGAACGTAACTTTGATAGGAAAAAGGGCAACTCGTAGACGCGAAAGCAAGACGAGGGGCAAATAGAGAAGGAGAAAATCAGCTAAAGTAATTTTGTGTAAACTATCCGGTTATCCCATTTAAGTGGAGATGGAGAAGCGATGGAATGTGTTGCCATTGATCTCTAGACTGCTTAGAGCTGCTCAGTGATCCGTAAACTGAAAAGTAAGGTTCTTCATCATTTCATCATTCACACTTCTCATATCAACTTGTCATTCTAACCAAAGAATGTTTTAGTTGATATTTTGCTGACATTTCCATTGCTTTATGCCACATTTAACACCACAGCTTGTAAAGATGCCTACTCAATCCCGGAGCCTATCAGAACAAAGTAAATTTTTGAGCAGGATTTTAAGCAAGCCTCCTGAAAATTTAATATTTCTTAAAACTTGAGTACTTTTGAAAAAAAGAATCGTTTTTGTGCGCTAGTTTGCATCCCATTCCCAATTCCACTTACAAGAAAGACTGAAAGCAGAACTTTTTTGATTCTTATTTTTTTTCAAGAGGTAAAATAAATTTGGAAGTAAAAGTCACTTTAGCAAAAACACAACAATGGATTCAAAACAAACAACAAGGCACTTTGACAATGACACTCATGATCAGAAGGAAAAAAACTAGCCTACTTTTGGAAATCCTGTACCTCCATACTGCTAGTGTACGCATTATAATTTTCTTCCATTTATCAGAAATAATACATTATCCCTTACACAATGCAAAACAAATTTTATCTACTTTGCTCAGTGTAAACTAACTTCATGTATTTTTTTCACACCGCTTCATTTTCTTATCTTCTGTAAAAATAGCTGGACATAGAGCATAATTTTGTTGGTAAGTAGCAAGATACTACTGATATCAACTTCCAAATAAGTAGGTATGATTTTTGTCGGCTTAACTGATTGGCGGACTTGCAAATTATCCTAGGGTACTCTTTCTAAGTAAATTTTTTCCTCGCATCGTAATGAGTACTTTGCTTTGAATAAACCTTCACAAATCCTATGACGACACTGACTGTCTCGGTTAAAACTGTCTTCTCAAGAACACCTGTTCATTATTCCCTCTTTTAATTAGCAAAAAGGCTAGGAATCCTTTACAAAACGTAAAAAAGTAATTTATTTGTCCAAAGAAACAGACTAGTTTTGCCTTTAGAATATCATACATAACTTAAAATTCAGTAATTGCTTCTCATTCTTTTAAGAAGCAAGAAAAATAGTGTTCAATGCCCCGAATTTAGTTGTGTCAGGAATGATTTCAATGGGTCGTATAACAATGAAGTTGTTTTCAGAATTACTCACTACCGCAAGTAAGCTTTCATTAATTAATAAATTCTCTAAAATTGCTAGAAACTTTACCATGATATCGCTTAAAGTGCACCAGTTGACGGTGGTACAGTGATGCTTGAGAAGATGCATTCACCTTCCGTTGCTTGTGAATGTGCATGGAAGGAGACGATCTGCTCTTGCTTCATGAAGTCTCATAACCGAAATGATTTGCACTTCTTTTGGGGCTATAGTGATAAGTAGTCCGACGAACTTTGGCTGAGTGTGGGTGTGTTGTGAGCAGAATGAGTCAGGGAAAGATTAGCTTTACGACCGGTTTATCTTTTAATGTTCTCGCGGCGGCAGCAATTAACCACCCGTGTGGAGTCGCATAGTTATATGACTACCTCTTGTGTTTACTGTAAGCATGGTGTTGATGCTGGGCAAGTGAGTGGATGGGCGGTCCCTTCTGTTTGCACACATTCGGTCATCAAAAAATTTGCCCATCTAAAAAAGCACCTCACCTCTTTATTACGACTCCGGCTGACCAAATCTTTCTAGCACATCTAAAATACCATCTCTTGAAGGTGAAGCTAATTTGATTGTAAAGGCATAAAATCTCATTCAATTGGATAATAGCCGCTTTGAGTTCGTCTATTCCAGGAATTCTACAGTCGACAACTTTTCACTCCTTGTTTATCGAAACCGTTTCCTAAAATTAGATTAATTCGTGGTGCATAAAAATAAAGTCATTATTCTAAGGGAAAGATCCCAATTTTTGCGATGAGAAGTCTTCATGACGTCCATTAATGGGGAGGGATTGTCGAAGCTATAAAAAAATTGACTCAACTTATAAAATGGCATTTTTTTAAAAGAAAACCTTAGTAACAATTGCCGAACATACCGCAAATGGTCACATATATTATTCGGGCCTAGTGTGTCTGCTACTCTCGGAAGGCTCTGACTACCGGTTCCGGTCACTTAGGTAACCATATTGTTCTACCTGGGCTGATTGGTCACCGGGCCATGCCAGCAGCCGCAAGCCCTCTACCATGCCTTCTTTTGCCTTCAAGGAAGTCGCGGTACGCTGCACTGGTGGCAGCGGATAGCCGACTCGACTGTGTAGGATTTCATTCCCTACCTGCGCCGCTGGTGACAAATTGTAGCTGTGCGAATGGAGTGCATGTGCTGCGGATGGGAGAATTTCTGACGCTCCATAATAGAAGGGCTTAGAACGACGTCTGCCTTCGGCATCTACCCCATCTCCGTGCTCTGCAAGAAAGCTAGTAGTTGCTGAAGCGACTGTAGCCAGGGACCACCTGGAAACGTTTCGTTGCAGAGATTTTCCTTACATACCTGGTTGAGGAGTCTGGTGTTCTAACGTCTCTTTATGAACACGCTGATGCTCGGCGGAACCTCTTATTCTGAATTTAGTTTCCTAACCGGACGAAATTCTAAGTGCAGTCGAACTGCCATGAAGAATCAGTGACGTGGTGGTCAAACATCATCTTAGTTAGGCTCGAATTTTGATGACTGACATGGTTAGCTTGTGGGTGTCTTTACGGCACTGATTGCGTTGTGATGGCTGACGCGGGAGGTTTACCGAGAGGAGCGTCAGAGATAACGCTCGAAGGAGGAGAGGGGCTATGTAATGCTTTATTTGTTCTGGCTACCAGCTTCTGTCACTTGGGTGGCCATACTGTATGAGCTAGGCTGGCTGGTCTCGGGGTTATGCCAGCAGCCCCATTCTCTCTGTTCGGTGAATGCGTGCACATTCTCTCCTAGTATCATGCCTTCTTTTGCCTTCAGGGAAATCTCGGGACGCTACAGTAACTACTCTCCTCAGACCGCGAGCACTTCTCGATTCAATTGCTTAAAACTCAACCAATCAACGCTTGACTCACGGTCTGGCGCAATCACAGTTCGCGGTTATTTGTCTCACCAAGTAAAGATGGGAATATTTGGGTGTCACACGATTAATGCTGGTAGCCCCATTCCTTCACCGTGGATCCATTTATAGATTATGTTGAAAAAGGTACCAACGATGTGTAGTAATATGCCGTTTCGTTTAACTGCCCTTTTATATGCGCGGCCATATTAGTCTCCACAGATTGTCCTTCGAAACATGCTGATGGACTGCCAGGTCTTCCCTATGTAGGCAGTATGTGTTCTTTCGTAATACTTCAGCTTGTGATAACTTCAACGAAGACTCCGGGCGATGTAGGTATTCTGCACGTATTTTGTAAGGTATTGAATGCCAAGCTGATACCTTCATTTACACAGGAAAGGATATATGACTAGCATGCCGCTGGACTATGTCCGAAAAAAGGGTAGTTTTGAGTATTTGTTGACAATCAAGCACCTTCGTGATCGAAAATTTTTTTCGTTGCATGTAATTCAATGAAGTAACTAGAAAATTAGTCATTTGCTTATCAAAGTTCCGTAAGATGGGCTTAATGCCAAGTGGACGGATTGAAGCAATCTTGTTGTGAATCTCCTGGGGAAGGCAAGGTCTGGCCTCCCCTCCCCCACCCCCGAAAAAAAAATGCAAATATTAGCGAAATTCTGCATTACCAAAATGTGTGTTTTCCTCCAACCGGTTTCATTCATTTAGGTTTCCAAAACCGGAGGTAGAGCGGCAACATAGTGAGAATACTGCACTGGTAACGATGGTGGAGTTGGGTTAATGCTTTCACCGTTTTGGCCCTCTCACCACCGGTTCCAGGTGCATGGAGCGAAAGGACTGGGTAGAGTAGCGTGGAGACTTTACAACTAGGCGATGTGAATCGGTGGCACCTGCTCAATCGGGGTCTGGTGTAAAAGTTATGTTCAAACAAGCAGGCATTATACCCCAACCATCGCATGTTTATTGCCCCTTCAAAGCGCCAATTTTCCGTGTGTCGAAAGTTTTACCCTGAGTCCAAAGAGTTGTTGTGTTGGTGATATCTTAGCCACCCCGTGAATTGCGACTTTTAAATTATTCGCAACAGATTTACGCGTAAAAGGTGTTTAGGAGTTTTGAAATTCACAATTTTCTGATCTTAAAAGTACTAGTGACTCCATAGCCTACGCAAACTCAATGAAGATCTACCGATCTGGAAAGATGATGCGCTAATTCCTCAACTTCTTCCATTTTCAGGACTTGGATCTTTAATAACCAACTGAAAAGTTCCTCTTTGCATGCCTCATTTTCAGATGTACATCAGTGTTTGGGACAAAATGAGCCATTGCCCAATGTTTGATAACGAAGATGGCAGCAATTCGGTGACAGAGGAGAGCACAAACGCGATTTAAAATCATGGCCTCTGCTGGAAACGCAATATCATGGTCCGAAGAGCGGAGCATAGCGGCGATGTGAAGGCACTCCTGCAATACGGTTGCTATTTGTTTAACTCTCGGTTTCGACTACAGCCACTTGGCGGCGGGTGAGATGGCCTCGGGGTCATGCTAGTGACCCCAATCTCTCCTGTTCGTCGAGTATATGCATTCTTCCCGAGCACTATGTCTTCTTTTGTCATCTGGACAGTCTCGGAAGCTATGACTTCTTTGTTTTTGTTATATTTAGCAGTCAAGCCTCAGTAAACTACAATAGTTTAGAATAGAGCTGAAAGTTTCCCCAAATTTTTACCATCGTTAAACTTGGACCCAGTTTCTGAATTTCGCTTCCGCAAGCACTTATTTTCAGGGCATTTTATGAAAAGAACTTATTTGGATCACAGTAGGGTAGTCGGAAAAGTTGTCACATACTGGCTGAAGGTCAAGTCACCATTGAGAAGTCTCATTCATAAATTTCGGATTCAAAAATATGCATCAGAAAGTAGTGAGGGTTGGTGGAAGGCATTTTAGGCCCAGCATTTGGATATGAGTACATCGAAATTTGCTCTGTAAAAGGTGGAAGAATAAGGTTCACACTGTAATAATCGTATAAAAATAGATGCAATGCTTCTATGGCTTTTTCTGATCAAATTTTTGATTACGCGGGTAGTTAGGTCGCCACGGGTCGTACTTCCGCTTGGAAACACGGTCTGTGGGCCACGCCAGTAGCCTGTCAACCTTTCTGTACGCCAGTACTTTGTTTTCTGTCACACTACTATGACCTCTTATAACTTTGAGTAAAACCTGCGGAGTTAAATTTGTGGCAGCGGCAAGTGCACCCAATTGTAAGGGACAGCTGCCTTGATTCCTATTGCGGAATGCTAAACCTTACCGTGACAGATGAAAAAGCGTTTGCTGAGAGAATCTGTGGAGTGTCCCAACTGACCTGGACAACCATCCTAGTCCCGTGGTCTGTGGTAATGGTATTACTAACTGAAGCTATCCTAGCTGTAAACCATATGGAAAAGTTTGCTGCAGAGCTGCCAGCGGTGCCTATATGAGGGTGTCAATTTTTCCTCTCACCTGAAATGAACCCTGATAGATATATGACTGGACACTACTGATGTAAGATCAAAGTGAGAAATAATATCCCAATGAAACTGTTTTGAAGCTCTCCTCCTGTCAAATGACCATTTTTAGAGCAGTGAGCTTACAACTATCAATGAAGATACGAAATAGCCTCTTTGTAGAACATCGTCCAGTTGTCGTCAGTATGAAGGTAGCTCATTCCTCTTCTCCAATATAGCTTCCAAGGAGAGCGTTCCTCCGGATTAAGTGGAACGTCGAGATCCACCTGTGACGTTGGTATCAGATTACTGGCACGGCTGGTTTGTAGGTCCTTTTATAGCACCGACAACTTAGTCTGTGCAGATAGTGCTTCTACTCAGTGGGATGGCCTCAGCTCTTCCCTACGCCAGTGATGTGCTTTCCGCCACAGCGCTATGACTTCTTACGATCTCAGGAAAGATTGAAGGAGCTAGACGTGTCATCGAAGACAAAGACACTTTGGTGGTAGTGGAAGTAGTCGGATAAGTGTGCTTTTAGACTACGTCGGAGTCTTAGGTAATTTTAAGATGACATCAAAATGAATTTCATAATGGCAAAATTGGCTGTCATTCATGTGCTTGAATTTTAAAGACATACTTTTATTGAATGAGTTAGATTGGCAAAATTTTTACAAGATTTTGTACTAGTTAGAGTGCCATGCGTTGAATTAGGATTTGTGTGACTTCACAAGATAAGTCCTTCAAGGTGTTTGAAGAAAACTGCCCAATTCGGAAGCCTAGAATAAAACATGTATGCACGCGAAGCTAACATTGATTGTTAAAAATTGAGATACTCTGGTATAATATTTTGTCTGTTTGGACTGCCGGTTTCGGTCATTTGGATGGCTATACTGTACTAGCCGGTTGGCTGGCCTTCGGACCACGTCAACACGCTCGAACCCTCTGTTTGTTGAATACATACATTCTGCCTCAGTATTATGCCTTCTTTATTCTTCAAGGAAGCCTCGGGACGCTGTAATGGTGGATTTTTATCCTGATCTATTCCGCTTGTGGCAAACTTTGGCGGTGTGAAAAAAGTGCATATGCCACGGATGGGAGAATCTCTCACATCTCTTACACCTCCCTCACCCTCGTGTTCTGCAAGGAAGCTATTAAAAACCGAAGCAACACTAGCTGTGAACACTAAGTCCATTGGAACTGCTAAGGAGGATTGGCGACGTTGTGGTTAAGCATCCTCCGTAAGCTCCCTCTTCCAGGTTTTCGGTCAACTCGTCCCCTTCTACAGATACAGAATGTGCAGAACGCCATTTGATAGCATCGTTTTATGCTTTGCACACTTGGATTGCATGAATCCCGTTCCTATGAGGTCCGATTGCCTCATTTGTTCAGGGTTCTACGATACCCTTGCCTTTCCTCCCCTGGATCAAAAAAGCCTGGAATCACAATTTGTGTTGTGTGTGTATCCATCCATTCAAAAACTTGACTTCGTACCCCCATCTGTAGCGTCCCGAGGCTCCCTTTTAGGTAAAAGAAGGCATAGTATTGGGGTAGAATATGTATATTCTGGAAACAGAGGGCCTGGGAGCTGTTGGCACGGCCTAAAGGCCGCCCAACCGGCTAGTACAAGATGGCCACCCAAGTCACCGAAACCAGCAGTTCGAACAAACAAAGTATTACCCCATCATTTCATTGGGACACATTATTGTGAGAAAAAAGGTCTCATAAATACGCGTTTGCTGCACCGAGTGCTACGCGCAATTGATGGTACTACTAGAAAACATGCCCTCGAATCTCGACGACAGGGACGGTTAGCTCGTGGGTGCTTCTCGCAACACTGATTGCGCTGTGATGGCTGACACGAATAGGTTATCAACAAGTGCGTCGAAGGCGACGCTGGAGGGAAAAGAGAGGCTGTGTACTACTTTGTTTGTTCGGACTGCCGGTTTCGGTCACTTGGGTGGCCATATTGTACCAGATCCCAATCCCTCCGTTCCCAGGATGTATGTATTCAGCCCTAGTACTGTGCGTTTTCTTACTTTAAAGGAGGTTTCGGGAACTACACTGGGGTAGTGCAAGAAGAATACTATTTTTCTTATATTAATCCATATCTGAGTTAATACCTCAACAGGTACCTAATGAGTGATTTAAGCATTGTCGACAATTTGCACCATTAATATTAGACATAACTTTAGTGATTTCATTGGGGCTTAAGTGGCTTTTTGTTAAGACATCATTAACAATTTTTTGATTAAATTAGTCATTTTTCGAGGTCGAGCTTGAGAGCGCCTTATGTTCTAACCATGCCTCCAAAGAGGTTCAACCCTTTCAGAATCCCGGATGAACTTCTCAATGACCCAGAGTTAGCTGAAATTATTCAGACTCACTTGCCAAGTAACTACAATTTTGAGATTCACAAAACGATCTGGCGAATCCGCTGTCTGAAGGCTAGGACTGTGGCTCTACAAATGCCTGAAGGCCTACTTCGTTTCGCAGCCACCCTGAGTGAAATTTTCAGGCGATTTGGAAGCAAGTCATACAAACTTGACAATGGAGACTTGGAGCAGAGGAGAGACGGCAATGTTTCGTCCGAAGTTGACATAATCATCCTTGGGGATGTAACCTACGGCGCGTGTTGTATAGACGATTTCTCCGCCAAAGCTCTGGGTGCCGATCTACTTGTACATTATGGGCACAGCTGTCTCATTCCTATTCAAAGCTTGTCCGTCTTGTAAGTTCTCAACACCTCTATTTTTACACAAATGATGGCGTAGGTACGTTTTCGTCGACATTGCGTTTGATGTGGCTCACTTCATTGATAGCGTTAAAAATGTCTTGCCAAGCGGTGTACCCTTCGCACTTTTCTCGACAGTTCAGTTTGTCTCAAGCTTACCGGCTATCAAAAAGTCCCTTCAGGAAAGTGGATTCAACGTTATCATTCCTCAGCGTCTACCACTTTCACCAGGAGAATTGCTTGGATGTACATCACCAAAGGTAGACGTTTATCTAGTTTCTCTTTTAAAACTTTCATTAATAAACTGTGTCCATTTTTGTAGGAACCGTGCAGTAGTTTAAATGCCTTTAGCACTTAATTTTTTTAGATATCAGGAGTGAATTTCATGGTCTTCATTGGTGACGGCCGATTTCATCTTGAGTCAGCGATGTTAGCGAATCCTACCCTGCCTGCCTACATGTACGATCCTTATAACAAGGTCCTGACACTCGAGTCTTACGACCACGCATCGATGCGGGCCAACCGTAGACGTGCGATCGAAACTGCTCAATCGGCTCAGCGCTTTGGCTTGATTCTAGGTACACTTGGGCGTCAAGGCTCTCCACCAGTAGTTCATTTGCTTCAGAGGCGAATCGAGGAGCTTGGACGGAAGTATTTTATTGTTCTTCTCTCCGAAATAACTCCAGATAAGTTGAAGCACTTTGGCAACAAGGTGGACGCTTGGATACAGGTACGTTTTTTTAACATTGCGATTTTCAAGTAACAAGTAAATTGGTTTTTGTTGGTGGCTATTTCACCCTTAGCTGAAGTCATCATGGGTCGAATGTCCGAAAGTCTAAGACATCAAGTTTGCGAAATGTCCATCCTAAGCTCTTATTAATGATCCGAGTCTTTCTAAAGTTATACGACCGACCCCGTTGTGAAACGAATCAATGTAGGCAGTTCGAAGTTTCAATTGTAAAGGCGCTTATTTGTTGAACGCAAATTGTACGCTGATAGTTAAATGGTAAAATTGATCAGCATGATTGAAGGTGATTTCCCTCATAGGGCTCGGTGTATTATATCTGTCGCCTCTATCATTGTCAAATTTTACTACCACGCTAGATTCTAACGTACAAAATATGTGTGCAATCATTTTTTTCCGCATAAGTTGAGGAGAACTGCGTTTGCGCCAAATTGTATTGTGCACAAATTAATTAGGTTAAAAAAAACAACATAATTGGGGCATTTCTGATCTAAAGCCAGGCACATCTTTTGAAATGGCCCAAAAGCGCTGACTACTTATGCTTGTTGAAACAATAAAAAGCATTTGGGCTGTGATGGTGGATTTTCCCTAGAGAATGCACTCACTCTAGGTGGCATGCCCGCGACTAAGCATCGACTGGGGAACGGAGTTCGAGAAGCCCCTGTTGACACCCTACGAGGCTGCCGTGGCGTTGGAAATGGTGGATGGCACGTGGAGTGATGCGAATCCCTATCCAACAGACTACTATGCCTACGACAGTCTGGGACCCTGGACACCTAATCATGTTGACAATCGCCCCGATGTCCTTCCACGGCCGTCCAAGAAACTCCCAACAGTCTCTTGTGATCATGAAAGGCATAATCAGTAAATGGTGTTTGTGGTTGATTCTTGTCTTGTCTTTATGATGCTAAAGTCAATTTAGGGCTCTTGATTTTTGCAACCATTAGGTAAAAGCAGCGTCTGTACGACGTTGGCGATAATGGCTACGGCAGTTCTGTACCCAACCCACAGCGCGGCGGTCATCCTTGTAAACATTTAGGCCGTTGGACGTCCCACGGACGCCCTCACCATTGAGCAACAAATTTGCAGAAGGGCTAAATTTTTATGTTACTTTGGAGCTTTCAGGCCCTACCAATGTCTTTCCGTGTTGAAGCTTTCCAGGTAATGGCCGAAGCATCAGAAATGTGGCAGTCGACTTTGTTGAAAAATGAATGCAGCTTACGATACTTTAGATTGGTCTTTCTTGGCTTTCACGAAATTAGCATATGGACTTGGCTTATCTACCTTTTGTGTATGCAGTCAAATTGTTCTTTCAGCGTCCCGAGTTTCGAGTTCCATGGCATCAGAGTAGAGTTATGCTCATATTACTAGCAACACTGGCCTTCTGGAGCCTCACACCGTTTGTAGCGAGGTTACTCACGAGCTGATGTGTTCCAGGCATTCAGTGTGGGTTTGAGCGCTACAATGAGATAGCGTGGACCCTTTCATCCCAAACTACTATTCTCTTTTACAGTGTGCCATGAATAGGGTAAAATTCCTTGGATCTTACCTACTTTGGTCAGGGAGTATTGGAACCAGTGTCTTTTCTAACTGTCAGCATATTTTGCTTTGTCCAAATTGCTCCATGTGTATAGGACCTCATGTTGGTTAATTTCACCTACTCTTATGATGAGACTATTACGGGTGATTTGCTTAAACGCTCATCGCTTTCCCAGAAGCTTGATGCCATCCCGAGAATATCGTTGCATCATTACATAGTATTCTAAATCCTCCGAATTGATTAAAACACTTCTGAGAGTGGCGTCACCTTTTTCGAGTGTGATTGACGTACAAAATGTGGCTGGCATGAAACGCATTTGACCCCATACCTAGGTGGATCTCCTTAGGTAGAGTTCATTCACGAGGCGGACTACTGCTAGTGAGATTAGGAGAGTTCTTGTTGTGATTTTTCTTTGGCGTATCAATTTCAAGCCACATGGCCGTTACGGTAACTGGTACAGGTATGTGGCATTTGGTAAGCTTCAAATTGTTTGGTGAGAGTGTGATCGCAATTCTACGTAATGCCTTTGCCCATCACCATAAAATTATTCGAGGCAACCCACACCCCCTGGCAAACCAAATGCAAAAAGTCAACAATATCACTAGTGTTTACTACCACAATCGATTTAAAAATAAATCTCAAACAAGTTGGCAGGAAGGTCAAAATCAAGCCTCCAGAGGCCCACCCAGTATCTTTGTAGAGGATGTAAGGGAAAAAAGGTAGTCGGTTCTTGCTTTAGAACAATGACTGAGTTAAGTGACATTCTGTTGGATCTCAGCCATTAAACAATGCGCTGGCGTGCTTAGGAAGTCCAAGCATGGGTGATACAACCCAATACCGTGCAAAGAAATCACTCCTTTCTATTTGTAAGAAATTGGACCAATGGTTAAATATTAACTTATCGGCTACACAATAACGGATGCGAACCTCGGGGCGATCGTCGGCTATGACAACAGTAAACAAGGGAAAAACAAGGTGCCGTGAATCCACTGCGTCCTGACGGAAGTCACGTCATAAACTTCATGAGGAAATCACATGACACAACTGGCAATGTGCGCATGTTAAAAAGCACAAGTATTTCGTATTTCAATCTGAATAAAGTACAATCAAATGCGAAATAATGTAGCACGAAGTAGTGGAACGTGATTTTCTTATCTTAAATAATAAACGAACCCAGATAACTGGTTGTGAAACAAAGGCACAAGGGTAGAGTATGCTTTATTCACCAATCATTGATCGTACAACACCCGTTAAAACGGTCAATAGGGGCAGATGACACTACGGCCAGATACCACTTTCAACAAACAGGATGTAAAATAAACGAAGCAATGCATTAAAAGCATAGAAAAGCCGCAATGATATCAACAGCAGAGAGGCGATTTCAGTAATTGAACTCACTTCCTCTTGGCAGCTTTTTGCTTCTTCACCTTGGAAGACCGGGGTTCGTTTAGTATATAGTAAATCTTTCGGACGCAGAAGATGGCAAAAGCAGCAAAAAGTATTGCTGGAATGATGAATACGGCATTATTTATGTTTTTTTGAACTGGCTGGTCAGGACCTGTCAGCTCAACCATAGCTACACCAACTCGGAACGCAACCAATGCTCTACAAAAGCCGCCCTTCTAGTGACCTAATTGTCAATTGTTATAAACGCAAAATAAATATAAACTTAACTATAAAGGCTTACTTAAAAGATTGTAAAGGGTACAGAAATAAATATACTGCTAGCAACTTGTAAAAGGCTGGCTCGCTGTGCTGCATTAAAGAATGAAAGACTTGTAAATCTACGACTAATGCACCAAAGATAAATCAAGTCTATTACAGCAACATAAAATGCCCTTTTCAACTTTCACCTCAAGCACTTGTAACACCATTGTTGGTTTTGCCCCCCGATTTAGGTTACAGTCACCTCGTTGGGCATGCTGCCTTCATCAGGCGGGCTAGCCTCTAAGCCATGGTATCAGCCCCAGTTGTAATAATTTGTTTGTTCTGAATGTCGTTTTCGGTTACTTGGATGGCCATATTGCCCTAGCCGTGCGGGCTGTCCTCCATCTTATTCTTTCTGGTTGCTGGATGCATATAATCGACCCTAATAACTGTGTCTTCTTTTGTCTTCATGGAAGTCTCGGGAAGCTACATTGGTGGCAGCGTAAATCCGACTATCTGCGTATTCTACAAGAAAGCTATTAACAAATCTGCTGTGAATCCCTCAGAAACGTTTCGTTGTGGAGATTTCCCTAACATACCTTTTAAGGAGACCGATGTTCTAACCTCTCCCTATGGACAAGCTGATGCTCAGCAGAGCCTCTTATTCTGAATTTAGTTTCCAAACCAGACGAAACCCCAAGTGCATTTAAAGTGCCTAGAGGGATCGGTGGCGTAGTGGCCGAGTGTTTCCGCAGTTTGGCTTACATTTCGATGACTGGCACGCTTAGCTCGTAGGTGTTCGTTGCATCTCTAAGTACGTTGTGATGGCTGGTGAAGACGACGCTAAAAGGAAGAGAGGGCTGTGTAATGCTTTGTTGATTCCGACTATCCGTTTCGGTTTCGGTCAATTGTGTGGCCATATAGCCCAGGTCATGTCAGTAGCCTCAATCCTTCTGGTTGCCAAATGCGTATATTCTGCTCTAATGTTGAACTTTCTTTTGGCTTCAAGGAATTCTCAGGACGTCGCACCATTTCTTTTCTGTTAGCCAAATGTAACCATTCCACTTAAGTATTACATCTTTTTTTGCCTTCAGGGATGTCTGGAGGGGCTGCATTACGTATTTGGACAAAGTAATAAATATTTACATTGCAAAACCGCTTTTTCGCATATTATTCATTTAACTATACCAGGTGTTTTGTTGGGTTCGAAACACTTGATTATTAGTATCGAATGGCTTAGAAGCATTTGAGACCGTATATTTGACAAAATAGGCAGATTTTGGAGGCGACAAACTACAGTACTCCGTTACTATTCCAAACGGGACAGATATCACAAGAAAAACAATTAAAACTAATTCTTCATTGTCGACAGTTCAGTTCAACCATCTAAAAATCAAAATTAATACTAATTAGCCTTTGTAAAGTTATTTTTTCTATCACATTTGCACTTTATTTACTCAAATATCGGAAAGCATAGAAATGAGTAGCCTCTTCGGTATTTTGCAAGTTATGGAAAGGAGACTAACCTTTCATAGACATCTCGAACTATAGGATTGGATGTGGTAATGGCATTGGGGAATTTGACAAACTGCCTTACGAGAAAGACGGTGGCGACAGTGATAGCGTCTTGGTATCGAAATGTGAAACCGTAGTATGTGTCCACGTGATGTTCGTGAAGGCCCTGGCTAGCCATGATAATGCTCTGTTGCATCACCTCTACCACTGCTACATGGGTGATCACTCGGTATCCCGCTGTGTCAGCAGATTCAGCCCCCGCGTCAAAGGCAACGGTCCCCTCATCTTGACACCCTGTCGCATCACACTCGTGCTCCTCGATTAGGAGGTCGCGGATCTGGTTGCGCAGCGCATACGCCAGAGTCACTCCCAGTCTAGTCTTCAAAATAGGAAACGTAATTCCTACTACAAAATTGTGGTAAGCATTTGTAATGCTTTTGTAGTTCGAACTTCATTCTCAAAATCAAGGTGCGTTCGTTTATCACGAAATGTTAATTTGAGACCCTAGAGTTCCCCATTTGCAGTTCAAAAGACCACTTTTATTTCTTCTAAGAGATTTCTAACTACACAATTCAAGCCGATGTTTCCTCTTTTCGAACTGTTAGTTAGGGAGAAATTTGAGTAAACTTAAGGAACATGCAACGATGAAAGGTAAATTTACAGGTTTACAAAAGCTATACGTTAAAAATCTCATATTGCTTCACGGTAGAGGTTTGAGCTTAGGCCAGTTGGGCAAATGAGTGGCCGTGGTTCATTGCTGCGGTATTCAATGGTTCAAAGTTATGTTCAAATGAGGCGTTAGGAAGAGGTAAACCTTATTAACACGTTTTACTGTTAGGCGAGCTGAATGCTGGGCGGTGATCAGTGAATTGTAAGTTGGTAAAGTTGACCCAAGTGGAGACCCACTCGGGCAAGCTAGAACGTACGCATTGCAGTGCACAGTGAAACCGCTGTTTTCCCCAATTTTTTTTAATAACAGTATGTTCAGCCCAATTTGAACAACTCAGCACTTACTAATGCTCGCATTGAAGGATTTAGAGGTGACTACTTTACCTCAGGTTGACAATCGACTTACGAGAAGACTCCTCGTGTTTGGGGTGCCAGCACCAACAAGGTCAACAAATTTTGCAATGTTTACAAAAAATTGTTACCTATGTATGAAATTTTTTGGAGACAATTGTTCCAAATTTATTTCAAATGCTTCAAAAGTGGTTAATGTGCTAACAATTTGGGGCCAAGTGTCCATCCAATTCAAAGCATTGAGTCAAATGGCACAAAGTATTCAAGAAAACCATTCATTAGATAAGCTTGAATAAAAATGCATGCCATTGTTTCGTCATTTTTAATCGTGACTAGCAAGTTTGAATGGATTTCGCCACTGGTTCAGCTACTTGGGATGCCAAATTCCCATCAGTCAATGGCCGCCTTTACACTGTCAGGAACGCCAGAAAAATGCACCAAGCAGGTGAATGGAAAAATATTATTTTTGGGTTTTGGGGTTGAAATGGCTTAGCGTCAAAGGTAAACTTTGCTTTCGAACCATTACACCATAAATGACCAAAAGAATTAACTATTTTATTCATCCGATCTTAATGAAGTGATCATCTTACCTTGTAAAGTTCATTTGACAAGTTAAAACAAAAGGGTTGGAAGCATCTACAGCCCTGTCAGATTTGTTGGATATGATTGAAAAGTGTTTGTTTCAACAAGCTATGTCGAATTGGGCCCGAAAACCGTAAATGGAGAAGGCGCGGTGAGTGTTAGCAGGACACACTAACTGGAAATGATTTAATCACTTGGATCGTTGTGAAAAGTCACTCATGAGTCAACACATCACATGGAGGATTTGTGCATGGACGTCAGTTCAGTCTCTGCAAGACCAAAGCGACAATAACAGCGAGTGATGAGGCAACTACTAGTTGCGTACATCAACTAGAGAGAGAAGACCGCGGAAGCCAAGCAAGTCTAATCTACCCACCACTACTTTCTCGCTTCCATTTTCTTCCACACGAGTTATACTTGGGTGCCACAAATCCCACCTCAGTAACCACCCAATTGACTCACTGACTAATTGGTTGACTGACTGACATGTGATAAGAGAGGGCGTTTGCATTCCACCATTATGCATATGAGAATATCATTGGCCAACCTTAAACGGTCTGCCAGTGGTGCTACTCACCACTTACTTCAAGAGAACGCATCAAGTCCTCCTCACAGGCTTATACTTGCTTCGAGCACCTGCGAGCATGCGATTGATAGCAGACGTTCGCTAAGACTTATTCACTTGTTGACGTTTCAACAATCATTACCACAACACAACTCAACACAGCTTGAAAGTACAATAAATAGTTTTTCTGGGACTAGTAAAGCAGTACGACGCTTAGTCGTAAGAGCGCCTCATATTACACCTTGGGATAGGAAAGAGATGCTGCTTCACCAACCTTCACCTCATCCTACTTCTCTCCTCCCGTATTGTTCTACGTTTCCTCACCACTCACGGCAACCGGACGTAGTTTAGGTGATTCAGGCACGCTATCACTTCTTTAGGTTCAATTCGAGCAACATGAAGTGTTTCATTTAATAGTAAATAAATCCTCACTTTTTTAATTTGGTGATATTTGCAACCCCTCATCATGTTAATGGTGAGCCTGGACAAAAGAGTCTTAACCCTTTCGGAGATACGTTGCACCGGTTGCAATGAGAGGTAGCCGGGGGCATTCTTCCTTCTCAGACGCTGTAGCATAGAGAACATGGGGCTCTTCTCCCGCGTATTGTCTCGACGTTCACGGGTTGGAGTCGCTTTTGTGTGCATCTAGGGAGATTTAGTCAAGGCAATCATAAGCTAGGCGTTGTTGTACAATAATGATCTGCTTGAGTGTATGTACTTCGGGGTAGACCATTCCAATTACTGATAGACTCAGTTTGTATAAACTCTTTTGTGTGCCTATTTAAGGAGAATTTAGGTCAGACCGAGATCTTTGGCACTGTACACAGGGGTGGATGTCAGATTTGCCTCGCAACTGTTGGTGCTAGCTGGTGCACTTCTTGCGTGGGCCAGTCAATTCCAGACACCTTCAATTAAAAACGAAACGGATGGCAACTGTAGTCCTACATCTATTTTCTTGTAAACGAAGGCATAGGATCCGACCCTGAGGGCATCCAATTACATATAAGATTTCAAGGTTATTAGGTCAAAGCGTTGAGAAGCTTGGCACTAAGTCAAGTGCTGTGCGTCTAGACTTCAATGGCTGCTGCTTGGCGAGCAACTTTTCGTAAATGAACATTTATCAGTTGTGTAGAATGCCCATCCGGAAAGATGGATAGATGCATGACTCTCTGACATGTTGAAAGACGAATCTTTCTGTGAAGATGGTGACAGAAAGTGTAACCATTCATAACCAGCATAACCAACTAATGTTAGCTGAATTCTAAAGTTAATGTATAAATATATCATATGACTGCGAGAATTTAAAAACTGCGCCTCTTTTCTTGAAATTTAAGCTTTTAAGTGTTTGAAAAACCGAAAAAATCCTGATAAGATTTAAAAAATGACCGTTAACATATCTTTTAGTAATCTCGGTCGTCGCACTTTCATTTAGAGCTGGATGCTGATCACAGTGCTAATAAAGAACCTACTTTCCCTTCACTATCGGACGTATCAATTTCTGAACGGACCGATATATTGCTACTGATAGAAGACTTTCTAGACGCCATGTGGAAACTGCTGATGCTTCGCTTGCGGAAGGGCCTCGATGCAAGAAAATTAGAGTCCTTTCGGGTCAGCAAATGTCCTCCACCACTTGTGCCGCTGTTCCTACCGCCACTTCTACCTCCGCTCCTGCTGGTGCTCCTCCCACCTCCCACACTGTGACCCATATTGCGCCGACTTTGCAGTGAAGTCGAAGCAGAGCTGATTAAACTCCCGTTGCCAGAGCTACTCCACGTGGAGTTCTCTGAGCGCCGGTGGCGAACGCGGTTTCGGGCAAAAAATAGCAAAGGAGAGCGCGAAGCGCCCTGTGTGGTGTGACGTGCAGAGTCACTTCCCTTTTGCAGTGCCTCCTTCTGTGCGTACTGCACCTCGGTAGCTTTGGCTCTGAGCAGCGAGGCCTTAAGCTTTGGACAGGTGATTACGTTATCTGGAGAGAGATCGAGGATGGCCAAGAGGCTGGCGGATTGAGAGCTTGCAGTGATTTCGCCGAAGTAGAGCTGATTGACCAAACTGAATCCCTTCCTTCTTCCCAGTGCCAGCAAGTGACGCACCCACTATAACAGGACAGAGATTTAGAGATCCTTATTTACGAAATTTTTGGTAATGTTTCTCAAAACTTATTTAAATTAATTCCAAGGATTATAGGTGATATAGAAGTAAGTATTTAAGAAACTTTTTCTAAGGGGAAGAAATATGCTTCAGTGTACTGAATAGGCTTTCACATGAACCAATTTAGTGGTTTGCCACTGGCGTCACGTATATGTGACGAACTGACTTCCTTGTGAAATTGTGCCCTCTTTAACAACAAATAATTGTGGCTATACTAAGTCATGTATATCAACACGATTCAATGAGTTTAAGGAAAAAGTGCCACTTTTTAAGTATGATTGTGTTTATTTTTACATTTGGTGTTTCATTAGAACAGTAAGTCATCTTGGCAGAAGCTTATGAAGGAGGCAGTGGAATATTCTAGTTTGATGGCACTAGTACAGTACTGAATTCTTTTTACTATTCTTTTTTAGCAATTCAAGGGCATAAATACATGGACTTACTCTTAAGGCAATGTAAGCAGAGAATATGGTCAACCTGCAAGAATGAAACGCCGATGACTCGGATTTAGTCTTGATAAGTTTAGGTGCCGACTTGTGCACCTCATGTGATGGCTTAATGCTTGCAAAGTTGAGTTGACTCTGATTTTCATCCTCAACCACGGTTAAAGCATTCACATTAGCCTCCATATCTTCCATATCGTCTTTAAGGCTCCCTTCTAGGCTCTGAGCCTCGAGTCCAGACCAAGGCTGTCGTGGTGGAAGTAGAATCGATAGGTTAATCGACGCAGGAGTTTTAGATCCCCTTAAGTTGGTTACAATTCGTCCAAAATCATATTGCGGACTTTTCACCTCCTGCTGACATCCCATTGCGGAGCTAATTAAGTTGAAGTTTGTTTGAACTCTCCATTCTCTCGGAGATTTGTCATCAACTTCAAAGTGGGTTCGTCCTCGAGGAGCTTTATCCGCTTTTTGGAAGGTGACACGCGGCCGAGCATATCGAAAATACTTGAAATCCGTCATACGAACACTGCTATTGTCGTTGCTGAAGGACGTAAGAAGTGGTCCGTGGCTACGCGACCACTGAATGAAAGTATCAATGGTTTGCAAGAGAGTTTCAATTTTGTCCTTTTGTTTCGATGTGGATGGTTTAGATGAAATAAGGCCATACAAACCAGACCTGATTTGACTATGTCTACGGCGTATCACACCTGACACAATTTGCAAAAGTGTACTTGAAGAATCCCGACGCTTGCGACGTTTCAACGCAGCCCTTCTTTCGAGTTGCCGTAGTTCTTTTCCCAACTTAAAAAGTTCAAGCGGTTGAGAGTGGAGAATGGAAGATACATCTCCTATTTTTGCGTCTTCATGATGTACCTGTGATTGTGGAACTAGTGCAAAACGTTGAAGAGTGCTCAAAAATCTCATTTTCTTGTATTTGGTCAGTGATTGTTTGAAGTATTGATTTAAACTTCTCTTCTTGTCCTCTACTTTGAATTGCTTGCCCTTATGCGAGTAGCAAAAGCAATTCATATCACAGCTTCTTTGCTAATTTTTCAAAAATTATATCCTTACTGCAATTCTACTTTTAGGAATCCTAAAGAGGATTTATCATACTTTTCCGAATTGATCACTCCGTAATACGTTGGTTGGTTGTTTACCCCTCAGTTTCACTTACGTTCTCTTGGTTGGCCACATTGCTTTCGCCGAGTGGGCTGGCCCAACCGAGTATTGTGTCTTCTTTCGTCTTCAGGGAAGCCTCGGGATGCTACACCATCTGCCGGGTGGAGTAATGCACAAGAGCACCACCCGTAATACCTTGTTTGCTCCAACTGCTGGTTCCGGTTTCGGTCACTTAGGTGGCCATTTTGCCCTAGCCGAGCGGGTCTGGCCTCCGGCCCATGCCAACAGTCTCAATCACTCTGTTTGTTGATAATATATTTTACCCTGGTATCATGCCTTCTTTTACCTTCAAGGAAGTCTTGGGACGCTAAGAAGGTGGCAGTGGAAAGTGCACCCCACTTCAATGGATTTCTATCCCAGTCTGTACCACTCTCGACGAACTGTAGTAGTACAAAAGGAGTGCACGTGCTATGGCTGGGTGAGTCTCTGACATCCCATATTAGAAGGACCGTGATCGACACCCACCTTTGGCATCTACCCTATTTTCGTGTTCTACAAGAAAGCTATTAACAACTGAAGCAACACTAGCCATGAAACACCTGGAATAGTTTTGTTGCGGAGATTTCCCTAACACACCTGCTTAAGGAGACCCGTGTTCTAACTTCTCCCCATGGACAAGCCAAATCTCGACAGAACCTCCCACTTTGAATTTAGTTTCCAAACCGGACGAAACTCCAAGTGCAGTCGAACTGCAAAGGGGATCAGTAAAGTGGTGGTCAAGCATCCCCTCTGTTGCACCCAAATTTTGACAACTGGCGCATTTTGATCGTGGATACTTCTTCCAGCACTAATTACGTTGTGATGGCTGGTAGGGAAGGTTTACTACGGTAGGCGTCGGGGTAGATGCTGGAAAGAAGAGACGGGCTATGTAACACCCTGTTAGTTGTAACTGCCGGTTTCGATCACTTGGGTGGCCATATTGTCCTAGCCGAGCCCCGCCAGCAGCCCTAATCCCCTTTTTTACTAAAAATATGTATTCTGCCCTAGTATTATGCCTTCTTTTGCCCCAAAGGAAGTCTCTGGGCGCTACAACTGACTTTGATGACATTAAAGGCATTCATTTGATAAACTTTTTAAATTGAACTCATTTGATAAGATTAATTGTTCGCCCAAATCAGGGCGTTAAAAATTAGTGGCCAATTGGACTAATTTGGTGAACGCGAGCATAGCTGGATGAAATCGGAATTGTTTGCTAGTTATTGTTCCACCTGACCATTTGAATTTGAGATGCATCAACTTGTCAGCCTGAACTATGGATTATTACACGTTTTACTTTCCAAGTTCTGTTTCAGAGAAACAGTAGTTGCCAGTGGCCAAACTTATCTCACAGTGTCAAGTAAGTGTAACGCAGCTAATCAGGCCAGGAGTATCCCTCGTAAACTCAGCCTTCGGAGACAAATAGTATGATGCAGCCAGTGGCCTTTACACATGCCACCTTTGGTAAAGCCAGAGTTGGGCCGGTGAATCTGTGTCCACACGTACAACGGTGTGAGTGAATTGCTATAGCTCCTCAAATATCACTCTTCATTCATTAATACACAAGTATATGAGTAACACTGCATTACTCGAGGGGCGTCGAATACCGTGAGTAATCTTGGGAAGGGTGCCGGCAAACAACTAGCTTGCAGCAGTAGCCCCCTCCACCTTCACCACCATTATATATGTGGCATGTCCTTATTGTAATCTCCCTAACTTTTCAACCACTTTACATGCTATTAATAGACTAGTATTCCCACAATACCTTGCATCATTGCATCCTTGTTGGTGGATCGGAGAGGTACAGTTTGCCTCCAAGTTGAGAAAAAAATTATTTCATTGCCACACATCGCTCTAATCAAACACTGAGTGCATATCGTTTTCGGTCACACCGACAACAGACTTCAAGATAGCACCCACTTTCTTCCAGTCATGACAGTTTGAATGCGGGTTGAGTGCATCAGACATGTATAGCATGAAATTACACGCAAAGATGTAGCGGTAGTAAACGCATCGCATGACAAACCGCATTTTCCAGCATTGCAAATCAGAAATTATCTTCATTAACACAAATGGTTCAGTAGATGTTACAAAATGAGTAAAAGTAGAGCGTGTTTTATAAGTGCAATCATTTTTTTGTACCCTTTTTCTTTTTCTTGGATGTTTTTCCTTTCGTTCCCTTGGTCGCAACTTTTAAGCTGCCTCCCTCCTCTGCACGTAATTTCCTCATCTCCGCCAAATGCTCCGGTGTGTAGGCGCGAGCATTAGGGTTGGGCAGTGCTTCCAGGAACTTATTGCCCGAATGGCAGACTACACAGTACTCCAAGTCGGTTGCTACACCAACAAAGTCACCGTGGAGACAGGCGGTGCAAATTCTTGTGCCACAGAAACGACAACGCTGTGTCGTATCGGTCTCCACGCAGTGGCCCCACACACACATGGCCTGTCACGAGCACCTGATCGATTGACAGTTCTTCCAGCCTATCAAGATTCTATCTGCATTCTAAAATGTGGAAAGGGCTTCCACCCACCGACTAGTGTGGGGATTGACTTCTCCCAAAATCATATTGATGGGGGCGTTTGATTCAAACTGCAACTTGGAGATCGCATAAAAAGAAAGAAGAAATTTCAAGAAGTACAAATTAAAAGTCTTTCCTGCAGGGTGCCTGCTGCATTTCCCGATTTATGTTCGACGAAAAACTGGAAAGCAGCTTGCGCACAGAAAGCACCGTCTAAATGGCTGATAATCGTAGAACACTTAGTAGCTATCCAAAAGCAAAGTCATTCAGTGGGCTACTTGAAGGTCTTTTATACAAGAACGACCACCGAGGTGATGTGTTGGAAATGTGGGCTACCGCCATGGCCTCTACGGTCACTAACACAAGACGCGCTTCTGGGGTCAAATGGCTGAGTATTGCATCACCTGACGGATATTCTTGATACTTCATTGCTTTTTCTGAAAGTACGCAGGTTCGCGTTTTACACCTTCAAAAAGAGCAGTTTCTATTCCCATGACATTTTGCTGCATTTAAGAAGGTAAATGCACAGCGCTACTATGTGAATGGGCTCATCTTGACTAAGGGTATTGGCAGTGGACTGCCCCACGAGGAGAAGGATCCATGCTGTAATTCATTTGCTTCCAAAGTCGAAAGTCTTGCAGAGGAGATTTAGCGCACTCTATTGTAGTGAAGTGATCTTCAAGGAGTGATAAAGGCTGAGAGAGACTGTTGGAGCGCGGACATATTCCCAATCCATGGAATCATGAGCACAAAAACGCTGGATGAGAATAATATGCGACTTTAAAGCAAGGCGGTATATCTTACACACTAGTCGGATTTGCATAAGGAGAGCAGACTCATTCCAAAGCAGCACTCCATTCTGTGAGGTAAATTATGTCCGCAAAGCCATTAGCATTGTCGACTCGTGTGTGACACCGCCTGAAACCCTTCGACTGCGTATAAGAGGTTCCCTGTCCCTCTGTCACTCTATTCCACCTTTGGTTGCATAACCTTAGAGTGAGAAGAGTGTGTGGAGTAGGGCATCTTCTATCCAGGAAGTACGATGCGAGCGTAGGGGTTATCAGCATCGAGAGGGGTCCACAGTTACTTCCCTCCTCTGAGGTCGATGGCAAATGGCTTAAGATGGACTTAAGCAAACTTCCGTCCTATACGCAGTCACTATTATCACACCGAAAGAGGCTATAAATGTACCAACCCATCCTTCCTTATTCGTATTCCTCCCTCACCGCATCCTATTCTGCGTGTCTAATAGACACGCAGACTCCGTGGCCGCCGCCTGCTACTACTATATGTTTGGGACTAAACCTAACACTGCGCCTGTCCGCCTGTTTGCCTGTCAACAGCATTCAAACAGCATCACTTTTTAACCTGATCAATCGGCATATCGTAGTTGGACATCAGACACTCTGTTACACACGACATGGTAGGTTCGCTGTACCCAATTCATTGTAGTTCATGTGCATTGTAAATACTACGGCAGTTGCAATGAAACTTTTGATGAGCATACTCCATTTTCTGTACAAATACGGGCAATGGTATCGCACCTGTCGTCAATGCCCAGGTACAGCGCCGATGAAGTGAAGTAGAGTGGAGGAACACCAAGGACTAGTGCAGGTAAGCGTGCACTTGACAAACGTCAGCCAATCAACTGAAATGTAACAACATCACCGTGGAGTTTTGAGGAGAGAACTACATAATGGTCAAACCTGTTGGTGCTATCGTTATCACTGCTACCAACACTAGCCTCATAAAAATTCTACCGGCATTCTCACCACCTTTATCATTAATATCTGCGAGTAGGTTGGATTGTCCTTTCAAATCTTATTCCATCCCCTACTATGCCCACTTTCTCCTGTTATCCTACTCCCTTTTTCTGTCCCCCCCCAATCATTCATAAATCACAACTGCACACTGTTGTTATGACCCTTTTTACCCATCTCTCTTTCATGCAGGCTTAAAGGTGGACAGCCAATTAGTGGAAGACTTCTCCATCCCAGAGTGGGGCAAGATGACAATGACAGCAGCTAACTTGGAAACGCGGTAGGGATAAGACTTTGCCGACTACGCCGCCCTCTCGTCTCCGAACCTCTTTTTCAGTGCCTGGTGGCTGAGTAGGTGAGTGGGCTCTGATAAACTATGCAATAAACTTATGTATCATACTATGTCCTTGATAAAGAAGGGAACAACTCTACATGCAATGCACCCCAATCTTTGTCGTAGAGCTACGACATCACTGGCCGAGAGAGCGGGGTGGATGAGTGAATACCTTCCTCTCTTTGCTCTCTATCCATTCATCCATTTGCCTACATACTTACCTATCCCATCATCTGCACAACTGTCTTGCAAGCCGACATTTTCCTTTCACCTTCATCAATGTCGCTCCCCTCCTCCCTTTCCACAGTCACTTCTCTGACTCTGGCTCTAATAGTCAGGTTCGATCTAGATTTCATCTCTACACTTGCAACTACTCTTAAGAGTTCCTAATTTTGTCGCCTTTTGTCTCATTTGGTATGTAAGTTGGAGACTCAACAAAAGTCCCCTCGCCTTTTAGTAAGTGAATCATCATCTACTACTCTTCTCTTCATTCTTTTACTGCGTAGTGCACACTGCGGGAAATAGGAATTTTATCCTCACTCTCCTCCATCCTTCCTCCCTTTTTTTCAAGGGGAAAAATGCACCCATAACAACGTTGAGTGGTCGTTACGTTGTTTTGTTGTTATTGTTCCACTTACACACTAAGTGGTTCATGGGACGGAATGCATTGCAGGGTGCAGAGAACACAAGACAGGGTGGAATGGAATCGAAGAGAATAGATGGTACTGTGAAGAGAAGGGGTAAATGGAAATGGGACAGCATGTGTTGAGATGGAGTGGTCTGTGCGGGCTAGTTGATAATGCAAAACATGAAATGCGACAGCAGTGTTGCACAATACTTATGACTCATCATCGAGTTTCAGCACCACCAACGCCTCTGTAAGCATTCAGTCTTCATATCCTGCCAAAACAAAGGCAGACCGTGGAGGAAACAACCTCAACTCTGCCAATGCCACAATGGTGTGTAGGCGTTGTGTCAGATGCCTTTCAATTGGCTATCCTCAGCGTAACCAAAGTCTTGCTTTCAAACAGCGTCATGCAAGGCACGTCGTATGCAGCTATCATGAATACACATGCATGTAGGGAAGGATGTGTTGCTGCAATAATAACCTTTTTTAGTGCAATAATATTTGAGCCTTGGGCGGGTTGGTTGAATTATCGCCATCCTCCTAAGTCCACGTGCTCAAACAGAGCAGCAGTGGCACTCCCCATATACGATGGAATCTTGCCTAAGGTTTCATGTTGAGAGTCGTCTAATTGGATAGTGATTCTGCATTTAATGCCCTGATATTCACTAGATGTGCGGGAGTAGAGAGACACTTTCGCCTTCATGGCCTACCATGGAATGATGCTGGATGAAATGGAATTAAAATTGGAAGTGATGTGGTTTAGTGTAGAGTAGAAGGCATGAATTGAAAGTAGAGTGATACGGTGAGGGATGGTTTTGTATACAGGTGCTCATGTAGCAAACCGATTGTACGTTAAGTTCCAATGAATTGTAAAGTGAATACCTGACTGGCTCAATCTTGTTGGAGGAAACACGTTTGTTAAACCAATGAACAAGGCTACCGGACGGCATCTATGGCCGCAAGCCATTGACGGAATGTACATCTGGATGGGATTTCCAACTTGAGGCAATGCTAACCAGATGGGGTAAGGCAGGCGACTGTGCAACAACCGCGGTGAAAACATCGATCGAGTTAAACCGTTGCCCGCATAATTGACAGCCAAGTTTGTTTGAACACATCCCTTAGATGACAAGCGGTCAGCTTACGCCACTCACATAATTGAGTGGACGCCATCGATCCCTGAGGGGGAAAGTTACTGTGACCTCCTATCATTGCTGATAACCCCGTACGTCTTGGATAGAAGATGCCTTACTCCTCACACTCTTCTCATTCTAAGGTTATGCAACCAAAGGTGGAATGGAGAGTGACAGAGGGACAGGGAACCTCTTATACGCAGTCGAAAGTTTGACATCCTCTTAATGACATCATAAATGGCCAATGCTGACGGCTTTGCGGACATAACTGACCTCACAGAATACAGAGCTGCTTTGAAGTGAATCAAATGCTATTTCTAAGTCAAGTTCCTTTTTTCAATCAACATATAAGTGTGTCCATTACAACGATTTAGTCTTCCCCTGCAAATATCTCTCCTGGTTCGACTAGGTCAAATTCACGTGGTCTTAAGCACTTTTCCCTGTCACCTTTTTCGGTTGATACTTATTGTCCACTCTTAAATCTTCTTTTTGATTGCTAGAACTTCTGACCCTTCCTGTAGTCAATTACCTCCCGCAAATAGCGCTTAATTTGTGCTCTTTCAGAACTCGAGAATTTATCTCCTCCACCACGTTGACGAACACGTTGACCTAAGGAGCTCTCCAATCGTTATATCTACTCTATTTGATAACTTTCTGCATAAGCTAGGCATCCTACTTCGTAAACGCATTTCCGGGAGCTTTGAGACTCCCTATTTTTTTACTCTAAGAAGTTAGAACGCTTGTACGACTTGGCATGTAGATCGCACTAAGAGCGAGCATCAGATGAGGTGCGTTACCAACTCATGGACCCGTGTTGTAATACCACCAGCTTCAGAAGACATTGCAGATCAGCATGACCACACGTATGCACAATCGCGTAATTGTTCCCTAGCAGCTGTGCTTCAGCTACTTCTGATCCATAAATGTAGCAGGGGCCATTGCCTCACATTCCCACCCTTGCCTCTCCGACTCTGTCTTTCGTACAGTGGAAAGCATGCCACCTAAGTGTATCAATGTCTCATTCCTTTTCATCAAGATGGGTAGCACAGAGGCAAACGAGGCTACTTCGCACGCTGAAAAAGTCACTTAACAAAAAACAACGGCAAGACCAATTACAAACCAAATAGACACCTTTAAGATACATGACTGCCTCCTCTCCGGCAACCCAACTCGATAAGGGACCACCAAGCTATGTATATCCCCAAGGAAAGATGCAAACGAGACGACGCGACCCGACGTCATTAAATACGTTTATAAAGAGCGAATGAATACAATGGTACCATTTTTTATCAAGAAACGAAAGTAGAGGACGATGAACAGAGATGATCCAACAGCTGACGCAGTTTTGCCACGGCCCTGGAGCGGTGCGAGATGGCGTTTTTCGCCGCCACCGACATTTCCGCGAACGTTTGCCCCTCTGTCGCCTCTATCGGTGCGAAGCAGGAATCCCAACCGAAGCCTCCGCAACCACGTGGGGATACAATGCGACCGCGGGTGACGCCCTGCAACACCTCCACTGCCTCCCCCTTAACTCCGGATGAGTACGCAAACGTGCAGATTGCTGAGGCCCCATCACATAGCCCTTCCTCATTCGTAGTCTTGAAGCCCTCCAGCATCTTCCTTAAACCTGGGCATGTGAGGAGAGAGGAAACAGATTCAGACAGTACCAAATTGTAGAATAAAGCTCTTCAATTGTTAATTCCTCAAGTATTCGTTCTTCCTTTGAACAAGTCATTCATCTACTTACTTATGTTATGGGTTCCTAATAACTGCCGCGGGTGAATAAGTCGAAAATGCACCTCACTTCGCATCGCATTTCAAAAACCCATTTTGTTAAAAGGGCTGGACAATGCAGAATAACAATTTATTGTAATTCATACCGCAACCTTCTTTCTGTGTAAGGAAAAGAATATAAACGCAAGTTATCCTTACTTTCACAAGTCTGTCACAGACTCAGACTAGTAATGGCCCTGGTTAATACAATCAACTTAGCAAGCGTCGACTACCGAAACACTTCAGCATTAAGGCGAAACGTATAGGGGAGGAGAGTATGGAATGAAATGTGCACCGGGACGTGTGACACTTACCCTCAGGCCCAACGGCCCCGAGAAACCACTTGATGTAGGGACCGGGAAGGCCCTTCAAGGCGTCAAAGGCAAGGCAGGTGTCCTCCACTAACACCGGTCCGCCAACCATCCTCACAGCGTGTTGACATTTGAGGCGAGCGATCTCCTCCGGACTGCTGCCCTGGTACTCTGGCAAGTCCACGTCCACCTGCTTCAGCTACATTATCAAATTCACCGTGAAGAAACAAGAGGCTCTAACTATTCTAACTAAGTGAACAAAAGGAACCAACCATTCCGGCGTACTCCTCGCCAAGAATTTCGATGGTTTCACGCAGCTTGTTAGGATTGCTGGTAACATAGGCGATGGGTAATAAACGGGGGGGAGAATCGGTGTCAGTGGACTGTGCAGTGTCAACCCCGACCACACAGTCACCGTTAGACGTTGTGGCGGCGGTGCAGATGGGACAGCACCAGTGGTCCCCACCAGACTTAGTGGCGTAGTCCTCAGGGCAAAGGTTGGAACACTCTGGATGAAATGCGGTGGAACAGGCGCAGCACAAGATCCTATCTGATTTGATGGGAAATAGGCAGCCAGCACGACCGCAGTTGGCAAGAGGCATCCTAACGTGTAGGACAACCTAGTAAGGAACTAAAATAATAGTCTAATATCTCTTTTGACTGTGCGCTAAAATGCGTGAGCACTTCATTTTCTCAGGGTTGTGCCACCACTTTCCAGAATAGCCACTTAGGCCGTGAGTTTAAACCTCCCGTTCCCCTTCTACCACCCTCTGATCTGTCTCTTCAAAGACGACTCTGCTTCCACCCACTTCTGGCTAGTTATTTCGTGCAAACTCACCGCCCTAAAAGCGTAAGATCGAAACGCGACACCTACTCGATATAACGCGGCTTCGATGACTACAAATCGTTAACACTTTAAAAGGAGGACACCCACTACAGATGAATGCACCTGAGAAGACTCCTAATAGAGGAGCCAAAACGACTTCCACCTTTCAAAATCACCTCAGACCCATGTTCTGTAGAAAATCTGTTCACAACTGCAGCAACACCAGGCTACAATTCAAGAAGTTCATCTGAGAACTGCCTACGGTACCCAACAGGGATGCGTATAGCTGCTCATGCGATTGTAAATGGGTCATCCACCAAATCACTCGTGCCCGAGTACAACTCACATAGGCAGGAGCGAAGTGGCAAGATGGAGTGCTGCAGAATACCAGCTCCGCGAACATATTTCACATTTTCCCCAAAAAATGGTAACATTATTTGGCTGATGTTCCTAAGATTAGAGATCAGTACACACAACACACACGTTGTGCGACATCGTCCAGCTTTTGGCAATATAAAGCCAGCGAGTCTCCGATTTTTCAACTCCAAATGCAATGGAGTCACCAAGATGCACGGTTGGCATCGTGATTCAACATCCTCTCGTCTACACTATTAATTTGTGGCAGCCATTGCTACCTCGTAACAGTGGCTAAAGCAAAATCTGTGATTCCGTTGCGGACACAGAGAATGACTCAATAGAGCGCTGAAGGCGTCCCTCTGACAAAGGAGATGAACACCTGATTAAATGGCATTCCATTTGAATGCGTGTTCAACAGTAAAAGCATCTCAGTCATCGCGGACTGTACTTCCGTAGGGCAGAAGGGCCCTCCCAGCACGCCTCCTACCCCTACTGCATGTGCACGTCCATAACAAGTTCGCCTCTCTGGTAGTGCGATCCAACTCAACTTCAAGAAACAATCATCGCAAAAGGATTGCGCTGTGTCGAAGCAAAATCCCCCAAGCATTAATAGAAAAATCACGCAATGAGAAAACACACGCAAAGCATCGACACAAAATACAAGCACCCTTCAAGCGACATGTACGACTGTATGAAGGCAAACGCATTAAAAAGGCACATTCCTTCAAAAAGTTCTGCAATACCTGATACTTTACGTTTCCATACAAACGTCAACCCCGGACTGCAGCCCAAACAGACTAACGGAGCTAACCGCGAAGCACACCGAGCGTTGACCTTGAATAGCACACTTCAAATTTGTTCCGGAAACAAGTTACGCCCAAGGAACTGTTTTCAATACTAGCTAGAACACGTTTTAATTATGCTTGTGAAGATGCAGTCATTATAAAAATCAAAAGTTAAGGTGAAATACGTCTAACGTAAAATAAATTTTGACGAATTGGCAATCATGGGGATTGACTAGACTGAACAAACAAATTTACATCGTAGAATATGTGCATGTCGTTGCAACCGAGGAATTCCGCTGCCAAAGACACGGATTTTTTTCAAGTGATGAATCTGAGGAAATTAACAATTCACTTAGAAGTGTAGACACCGTAAAGTATTGGCGAGCTTAGTTGATTGTTGTTGTTTAGCGGAATTTAATAGTGTGATTTACACCAAACGCATCGAGGTAGCATCTCTAAGTATCAACCTATTTAAAAATACATTTAGCACTGTTGTTTTCCTTATGCAATTCGCTCAGCCGTAATGTCAGCAGCACTCATTACTGTGTGCAACTTTCTCAACTATTTAAGAACTTTAGCGTTTGATAAAGCACTGCGTTTGATTTATTGTTGGAGATGTCACAAAATTTCAACTTGCATTTGTTCATGTGAACATCCAACTACAACTGTATTTCAAAAGCGGTGAATTCGTTCTGGTCGGGGTCTGGTCTTGTTTCTCGTGGTCATGCATTCTGTTAGTTCTTCGTGCTTCCACCTGTATCACTGTAGTAGTTGCTTGTTTTTTTCCCCCCGAATGGTGTTTTCTTCTGCCCCATTTATTGTTGCCGATGGTATATGTTGTTTGACATGCAACAGTTTCGTCGCTTCTTTTAGCGACTGTTTTGACTGTGCTTACACTTGTGTTTTGTTCTAGGACGCTCATTTTTTTCCCAGCAGTGACACCACATCTGAGGTTCATATCAAGCAGAAGGCTTTTGAGCGTGATTGGAATGCATTTCTCGCCAGGGTGGATGTACGTGACTAGAATTTTAGTCATCCGGTTTGGTTTAGTCTTGTCTAGTGAACACTTCCGCTGAGACATGTGCGGAAATTGAACGCTATATCCATGAAGTGTATTTGAAGTTCAATTGTAGTACATCAATAACTCCCCTGGGTCAAATACACACCGCCTTGTTGCTTGGCGCCGTCAACACATCTGATCACATGGCGTTCTTTAATAATCTGAAGGTCTATCTTCTTCGAAAATGTGATCGCGTGGCCATTATCGATTGCAGTATTAAACCTCTCACTGCGAACCATATTTTCGTCTCAATACATCAGCAATGCGGCTTTTCTCTACTGAACTCTCTACCGGTGAGTTTTCATGATGTGAAGAAATCGTCCTAGAGCACTACTTTCCTGCAGTAAATCTTTTTTTGTCTCTTTTGTTCACTCCGAAATTGCCTTACTAGTACTTCTTTCTCAGCATCGGTCGACAGACGCGAGATTGGCGAAAAGCTTGAGAGGTAGTTTTGTGGTTTGTCTACTAGCAACTTGTGAGTAGCATTACAAGACCCATGTATTTTTCAGGCCTTTCGTTCACTCCATCGGTTTGCAGGTCTAAAAGGATGGACCGATCAAAGGCTAACGTTCGTATGAGTCATCAGCAAATCAGGCCAAACAATCACATGGTTAAGCTATCCGGTGAGGAAACTGCAGAATTTCTTGTTCATTTGCAAAATTTCCCTCAAATTGTCATTCGTTCAAGCCGTAATGTTTTCGGCGGCTGGTAGTTAGAGGCAATGATAAAATAGGATGCACTAACCATTTTTGGCACTGTCCTATTCTTTGTAAGGGGATCGCTAGTCTCAAGCATGCTTTACTTTGGTTACCTTCAAGATGTCATTGGAATTGTTATTAAGTTCTGTTTTCTGTTTCTAGAGACTAAGTCTCACACTGGGCCGTTGGTAGTGCTGATTCCTGCCATCGAGAATGTGCCGGCCAATGTTTTACGAGAATTCGTACAGATCACTTCGACGCGAGTGAGGGAATGTCGAGGTCTTTCTATTTTCTTTGTTTTTGGTCTCACGAGCACCGAGGATCTTGTCCTGGAGTCTCACTGCGACGCTCAGACTCTGTCTTGTCTGGTCACGAAACGCTTTCGTGTACGGCCTCCTTCCGTCTTTCTAGACGCCGTTTTTACGGAGGTATAGCAAAAATTTGGGTATACATGATTGTGCTTATCATTACCGCGCGCTACTACATGTAAACTACATACGTTGCCTGCCAGCTGGATTGGTAGGACTCTCGTAGCATTGAGCGCAACTCTTTTGCTGCAACCATAGCTTCTCCAGGGTCTTTCAAATTTAGCTTTTCTGTTGCTAAGTAAGGGGTTTTAAATGACGGCTAGTAAATCTCAAACTGCTTTGAGGGCTAGGCTTAGTATTTTGAATTTTTTTTATTAAGTTCAGCCTTTTTACTTAGTAAAAGCTTAGTTGTCGGTCTCTACAGATGATGGATTTAGATCCTTACGTTGGATATAGGATCGGAAGTAGTCACAAGTATCTTCACACTTGTGTAGCCCCCGATCTCCTTCTGGAGTCATTATAGGCTGCGTCGAAGGTATTAGCGGACAGAGGCACTGAAAGGCTATAAGCGGGACCGGAGGATCCCGCCCCAAAGACGGAAGTCCAGACCACGGCGATAGGGGGCTTGTGTGGCTAAATTCGTCTTTAAAATACAAACCGTTCTGTAATGCTGCCTTCTCTTACTAGTTCATAGTGAAGCTTTGTGTTTATCGTATGCCAAATAGATTAGTAGTAGGTTCTATTTTTGCACTCAGGGAGGACATGATGTTTTTGTGACAGACTCATGCCACGAAAATCTTACGCTTCTCAGGGAGACTAAGAATAACCCAGCTCTTAATGAATTCCTTTCTACAAAGTGCTTGGTCTACTTAGAATGCTTGAACGATCTTTCAGCTTTTCTTTGTACCGGGATTTCGTGCGTCGCAACCGATCATTCGATACCTGATTGATAAGATCCACAATTGTCTCGATTATTCAGTCAAGAATCTACTCGGTCGTTATAAGGTGAGGTTCCTTTTTGGGTTTTCTATGTTTGTTGCAGGGGTAGGCTGGATCGATACTTTGAATTAAGTATTCGGGTATACTTCTCTTTTTAATATTCAGGAGAAAGCCAACCGCCATGGCTCAGCTATCTTGTCCTCATGTGGCACTGGCGCTCAAACTACCAAATCACTGCTCAGACTTAAAGTTGTAGTTACTCTCCCCAGGTCAATGATACCCCAAGTCTGCCTCTATTTTAAAACCGGATTGTTTGCGAGCAAGCATTTGCCATAAACTTACACGAAGCCCATGCCACATAGTTGCGGCGTTGGTTTTAGGTGGGAAAATCTGAATTACATATTTGGCATTGTCAGCGAACGTATCGGAATAGAGGGCACCCAGGCGTTAGATGGGTTAAGCTAGGCCGGCTCTCGGCGCCATTTATTGTGATGTATAGTGAGGTTTAGAAACTCACGCACATTTCAGCTGGCAATTCTGAAGCACTACTTGACTCTGCCTCATCCGCAATTACTGGCGCCATTGGATGAGGCTGACAAGTTTATATTCTCCATCAGTGATTCGGAATTGGCGCGCCTCCTTAACACCTATCGTTCCCTTCGCCCTCTCGTGGCGCACACGGAGAAAGACCAGGGCGCTCATGGTGTGTTAACTCGACAGAGATTGTCCGACTCCCTTCTCAAGCACTGGCTCATTCAACTCATTCTCCCCTTTGTGATCAAGTGGGTGCTTGCCCTATTTCAGGATCTGCACAGGCATCCCACGACCGGAAATGTGAGTTTCGATGACTAACTGGTGCTTGAATTAATGGTCGTCCTCACCTCTGCCTTTAATTATATAGATGGCCCGGCTTTATTGCGATTGGACCGTTGGTCGTCTAACAAGTGAGGAGATTGTTCGTAGGTTCAAGTAAGCCATTAAATGACCTAATCTGTGGTTGTTTGATTATGTAAACTTAGGTCACTGCTGGCTAGTTTGTCGAACTTAATCCATTTACTGGTAGCGTCACAGATGTCTGGATCTACCTTCCTGCTTGATACCGGTGTCACAAGTGTTAGACATGTGTTCTTTATTAATTTACGAAAGCTGTCTGTGTCAACCCGTGTGCCGCAAACGTTTTAGCTGAGCTTAATGCAAGAATAGATGCGTAAGGTAATCCCATGATTTAATGTAGCATCCATGATGAATGCCAAATGCCCTTTTGTGCGTGCATACTACTAAGTACTATCCGTTGTAATAACTGCGTTCACAATGCAGCACTCCTTTCCAAGGAGGCACGAGCTTGCATCGAATTCTACCTTTGGTAAACACTCAAACTCTAGAAACTAAAGTTTACTCTGTCCACCTTAATCTTCATCTCACTTTTTTTCCAACCACGTGGCATGTGATAGCCCAATTTGACGTGAAGGTGGTGATTATTTGAAGCCGAGAAAAAAAAAGAGGAAAATACGAAGTATTAGTGCTCTTTGGATAAGTTTCGCAATGTGTGGTCTTGCATTGCGTTACCTTCCCAAGATAACCAGTTATGGGTGTTTCGAAAGTGGTTCCTCTTGTACGTTCGGTGTATTGAGCCGCATGGAGATACCAAAGGTGATTGCTTGCGCTTTTGCAAGTGAACACTTTTGTCTTCATCGCGCTGCACAAAGTAGGCTTAGTCTTCCAAAATGAAGTGGTGTCTTGAAAGTGTGGCGAGGATGTTGAGTCGTTTGAGGGTAAATAAATCTTGCAATTTCCAAGGTCTCGCCATGTTTTTATTTTGGAGGTTTATGTTTCGTCGTGTTAAGCTTCAATTTTTACGCCATTGCGATGCGCGATTTGTGTCGGATATACAGCAGGGGCTTCTTGGACTTGAGAAGCATTGTTTTCAAGCACGTCTTAATTTTGGAACAAAGATACGTTTGTTGTTACGTAGTCTTGATTCATGCACACCGTATCTCCTCAAAAAGCGGATGCATGAGTTGGACGTTGTGGGTAGGCTACCATAATCGACTCACATCTACTATATGTGCTTGCGGAAGCTATATACTAAATCAAGGCCTACCCATTAGGTCAGTTAGAAACAAATGTTTCACTCTTTTTGTAAGGAGGACTTTTGACAGTGAAAGATTGTTTCCATTATGTCGTTCTTGTTTTAATCCATTTCCTCTTATTGCATTCCTCATGAGAAGTATGGGCTGCAAAGTACACATTTCATCTATATTTCACCCACACATAAGCGTTTTATCTGATAAAATAGCTCATTTCATCTTTTAAAACGACGTTGCTGCTTGATTGCTAAAATATCGGCGCTATAATCCTTTGAGATTATGGCGGCTGACGTGTTGAGGACATCATTCTGTAGTGTTTGGCGATGTCTGACATGAGTTTGAAGGACCAGCGATTGTGGCCTTCGGTGTCCTCCGCCACTAAGGTCTCGAAGGGAGATTCACCACAACGGCTTAGGTTTTTCAGTGTTTTCACATGCGTACAATTTTTTGTACCTAATTCAACTTATATCTAATGCGTCACATGTTTGGCAAATGGGCTCAGGTTTGTAAATCCGGGCACCGCATATGTGACTCAAGTGGTGATCGTGGGCGCGAAATGCTTAGGACTGTTGTCGGTGTTGATTTAGGTGGTAATATTTGTCATTCCTCCTTAATTTTTTTTTCTAGAGCTCTCCCTCCTACACGAGTATTGAATTCAGTCGAGGCGTCAGTAGGCAGTATCACGGCGTCTTTGGCTATTCTCAACGTGGGAGCTCGGCAGAGGGGAGTCACTCCACCCGTTGATAGGATGATGAGACGTGAACGTGCTATATTAAAGGGCGTTTCAGGAAGTGGCTTCCTCTTAGATGACCCTCGCTGGGTGCCTTGCTTTCAGCAGGCCATTTCCGTGCTCACAGAGCTTAAAAACGCTGTCTGCGACTGGCGACATCGTTTTGCTGCTGCTTGTGAGTTGTCGACTATGTTTTTCAAAATACCTAGCAGACTTGGTAACTAATTTGCCTACATATCTTGAGCATTCCTTTGATTTTATCCAATTAATTTTGTTTTCATTGCGGTTATCACCACCATATTTATCAATGTTTCCATTGCTGAACTGGTCAACTATTAGTGAAAGTAGTAGAACACACTCGACACTTCCCACGGTGCTTTACATTGATCATTCATTTAGAATCAAAAGCTTCCGGAAAACTTGAAGTCAATGTACCCTATTTTGAACTCACTGATAGTAGTATCCAAACTTTATATCCTCTTCTCTAAAAGTAGTTAAAAACGGAACTCGATTGAGTTGTCATCGCCATTGCCACCGCTTTGACCACAGACACGTTGATAATTGTCTAAATTCACCCCACTTGCCCTTCCTTTGTGTGTGTGCTCCCCACCCCTCAATTAACGTTGGTTTTAGAATTCGGTTGCATGATACGCAAGGTTGAGGTAGGATTGTTGGCTGCTGGAGTGACAAAATGCCAAGGCGAATTGTTTTCCCTCCCCTTCCCTTAATTTGTGTGGCTGTTTTTTTTTCGTGCCCAATTAATTTGTAGGAGCGCTTTACTCAATCGGATATGTTATCCAATCCTCTCACACAAACAACTGTGAAATCAGATCCCGACCGAGCAGACTTTCTAAAGCGAAAAATATTTGGCCATTTAACGGAATGTTTGAAAGATACTGCGACCGAACCCTTCTAAAACGGTCTACTTCACTTCATCTACAAAAAGGCCCAAAGCTGTCATGAAGTTCAGCCTGAACCAACCTCCACACATTAGAAAATTAAGAGTATGCGAATGTACAAGTTATGTTTTTTATTGTTACCGCTCTTCGATTTGTGCAACTTTGTCCATGACATTTACAGTAATTCTTTCGGTAGAAGATGTCTGCGTCTATTCTTCCAGTAATTTTACCTTTCAGATGACCAGTGGGTGTTTTAACTCATCTTTCCGATAGCTGAGGTTGGACTAAAGCAGAGCTGTGGGGATTACCACATCTCCGCATGCCTGTATATTAGTAGGAGAAGGTGGATGCGGGGCTTGAATGCCTGGAAGTCGTGTTGTCTTCTACGAATTCATTTCTGTGTTGACGATAACGGAAGCTGAGAAAGCTCCTCCCTCTCTAGTGTTATTGTTTTATTCCAAGTTATGGGTGAATGAGGATGTCGGGTGTCTGAATCGTTGCCATCCTCCCGAAACCGGTACTAATTGTTAAGTAAACTGGCACGTCTAGGTGACAGCTACCCATGGGAAAGAAGGAGTGGAGACACTTATTAGACAGGTTATCATCACATATAGACCTATTTTTGCTGAGACGATAGTTCACCTGGTGTTACAATGGTGTGTTTAAGTTACCTATTATTTTGTAGAGAGATGGTGTGTCTCGGTGCTATAGCCACCGACATTATTTATCATTTAACTCCTAAAGCAGCTGTATTTATTCTCAGTGCTATTTTACTGATGAGGTTGGCTTCCGTGAAGCATTGATGCGGGCACTGCACCTCTTTGTCCGCTGCCCTTTCTCCTTTTTCCTCTTTTTTTCAAATTGTGTTGTTGAAAATAACGTGGTTAGTTGCGCAGTCGGCTAACACAATTTACCCACTTCCGCAAATGGGTGTGGGTTAAGTGATTACTTAAATAGGAGCCTTCGCATCCTTGCTTCTGCCTATTCTTAACTTTGTGGGGGGAAAAATTTTTTTGTTGGATTTCCATTGTTGGCGAAGTGTCATCATCATCGCTAGAAGGACAGGGTAGTCTGTGATCGCTTTTGATATGCACTTGCATAAAAGCACTGATTCAGTTCTTTGTTTCATGAGTATGATCACATTTACCAAACAGAGTTACCGTCTACGTCGGTGATTACCATTTTCAATATGAGGAAATTTGCTAGCATCGCCTCGTGCTTCATGAAGTATTGGTTGCAAAATTTGTGCAGTCCACACTTGGCATCTATCCGCTGTCTACGTAGTGTCGTAATTCAAGCTAATATGTTTTTTCTGCTTTAGTAGAATCACAGACGGCGGCTGAAATGGCACATACAAAATCTGGTTCGAAGGCAGAGTCTGCCACCTTGGAACTCACTAAACGACTGACCCTTCTGGAATTGCGCGAGGTGTGTTCGCTATCTGTTTCCTTGGCTTTGCTTCTCAGATTAACATAAACAATCCAGCTTTCAGGCCTTTTTAATTGCATATTTCACTGTGCGGGATGTGCACTTTATTCATAAGTACTGGTCCTTTTTCGTATTCTTTTGAATTTCCTATTTTTCTAATCCGCGTAGAACCCAACTATCAACCTTTATTTCTAACCCCATATTTGTGTAGCATTATTGCACACAAGTTGATGTGATATCTTACACCGCGACTGCAAATTTGTTACTAAAAATAGACATTTCTCGCGCTTATCATTTCTCGACATTTGACAAGGGCAATAACTGGTGTGGTTGTACATGATCTGCCTTGAACTGAAACGTAGCTACGCTTTTGGGATGCTAAATGAAAGGATTGGTTTATTTTATTCGTCGTTTAATGATCTTTACTACATGGGAACCTTTTTGCTTATTAGTAAAGTTATGATTTCACGAACAAAGCGAAGTCATGAGGGCCATTTTTGGAATCAGCCGATCCGTCTAATTAAAGTATGTAATGCGTATTGAAAGTCAGCAGTTCAAAGGATTATGCATTCGTATAATCGTCGAATTAGTTGGGGTTGTGCTCTTTTAGGATCCCTCCCTTAATTAAAATCCGCTGAATTAGTGATGCCGTTAGTCCAGTGTCGAACTCTATTCTGCTGGAGAAAATGCTGTTTTCACTGTGGTTTTAAACCGTAAATTAGTTTTGACAGTGAAAATTGGTATTATTTTGGGGCAGTTTATTCCGCAATTTTTTTTCTACCTTCTTCAGAAACTAATTAGTTCTAGGTCCTTATCGACATCATCTTCAACGTCTTCAATGTGGAAACAGACGTTGGAAGAATTTGAGCAGTGGTTATTTGTAGTTCTTTCACCCGATGACGGTGATTCTCGCAGTCTTGTCCCTGCACCGCACAACCTGCCTTTCTATGAGGTCTTTTACGGGCCAGCTGAGGAGGCGGAGATCATGAGGCTCACACGAAATTTCGATCCGCCTCTGACCAAGAGTGTCCACCATACGCTCTGCAATTCCAATGACTTCTTTCCGGTAAGTTGATGCCTTAGAAGGCATGGCACTGTCAGTGAACGTTGTTTGCTCAAGGTGTGTTTAGATTAGTCTATCCAACTCAGAACGTGTCTTTTTTCCAAATCAAAGTTACTACAGCGTCTGTGTGACCTGAGTATTGTGGCGATAAAATTAACTCAGTTGATTGTACCAGGTTTCTTTAGGATTGTATTTTAAATAGGAGAAGTCCCTCATCGATTTCATCTCTAAATCTTCAATATGTTTCGAACTTTTTGTTTGTGATTGTGAAGAATTGTTTGGGGGTGTTGACTTGGTTCCACGATGAAAGTTATAATGAACTATAAACCATAACATGCGTTTCAAACATTATTGCTCCTTCGTTTTCATAATAATCGAAATCAGGGAACAAACAGTATGAACGTGTGGCTATTACCTCTCAAAACTTTGTCTTTCTGTGACATCCAAGTCGACCATGAGGTTCTAATTTCAAGGATAAAAGGATTACTACCATGGTGCTCCTGCACTACATTCACCGGCACTTGCGTCGTGGGCCAAGCCCAGCTCAGGCACTATTAATCAGAATAGCAGCCAGGAGTGCTTTGGTTCCCAGCCTATAGCTCCGACATTCATTCTTGTGACCATTCTACCAATGTGCGAACCATTTTATCAATGCAACCCGTCGAGGGATTATGCAAGACGCGTTTTGCAGTAGGATTGATGAATGTAACACGTTTATTCACGAACACAAGCATCTGTAATGACTTGATGACAGCTTTGAACTTTTTATTGACGTCGAATTGGGTCGTCCTGGAAAACTTCAGTTGCACTGACAAAACTTTCAATAAATGCGGCTTGTACTGCTTGAAATTTGCTTTTAACTTTATTGAATTACGAATTCTCTGTTGAGCCTAAACGACCGTTTTACTTACGACGGACGAATTTCTGCAGTACACTATGGTACTTGACCCTGGTAACTTTGGTCAGATGCCTTGTGTTTAAATAGTTGGAAGTGGATCTTGTGGTTTGCCAATCATAAGAGTCTCAGTTAACGTTTTTGCGATATTTCTTTTTAGAAAATGAATGGTTTGCAATCTTTTGTGGCGGACCAATGCATTGTTTACAAAATCTACACGGAGAGCGGCACTTTTATAAATGTTCACGATTGGCTCATTGTAAGCTCTTTTCTTTGGTTCCTAAATGGATTGATAAATAAGCAAATGGTAGTAACTGTGGTGGTGGTACAGCCTACTTTTCCTTCATAGAATGGGCACCACGCAAACATATGCTCGTCTCTGATCCCAGGGGAATAAGATTCCTTTTGAATAATCAAAGAGGTTCTTTTCTGTGGTTAATTTCCTTTGGGAATAATCTCTTGGCATAGCTCTCTTGTCTTTCTCATCTGCCTTATCGTTACGCAAAGACATGAACATATGCCGGCTTTGTTGACGTAGCTCAAACTGATTCGATAAAGCAGGATTTGCTCTTTATTCTTATAGGCTTTTGAGGCTATTGTGGAACCGTCTTCAGGGCGCACGGACGCGAATCCAAGTCAGCTTATCCAGTAATTTTAGCACCACTTAATCACTTTCAGCTGGATGGGTGCTGTGTTTTGTCAAGTTTTGAAGTTTTACCATTTAATTAATTAATTAGTACAAATTGTTTCTAGTTTTTCCAATGTCCTGTCTCATTAATTTTAGTGGAAAACGATAGATAGGAGATTTAACTTCATTTTTGTGTGTTCCCTAGGTCTCGCTTCCTTCGTGCTGTGGCTGACTTGGAACAGATGGGATTGGTGCGACGCACTGGCCGTAGAACGGATCATGCACAGAAGTTGCCCCTCATGGGCTTAAATTTCATGCTTTAGGTCCGGATTTGATGCCACCTTTTTTGTAGCTTCAATTATCACCTTTATAATTAGACTACGAATTAGGCTTATCAAACGCTTGATTATCCGAATACGCCTGCTCTGAACATGCAAATATAATTATTGCCTCTGGTGTGGAAAAGTGTGCCTATTTTTTGCCATTATTGAAGAAGTATGACCACTTATACATATAGTTCAGTGTTCTGTGGGGAAAGAGATAGTCTGCTACATTGATCATTGTGGGGGTAGTGGGTCATCAATCTCCTCTGATCAGGAACGCGGCTGCTCTCCATGCTTCCGTGCCAAGATCTGTCATTCTATGGACTCTGTTGAAAATGTGGTGAGTGTAGCAATGCGTTTTTTTTCCCAAGAGATTGCCTCTACGATAGCAGAGTTATTAAAAGAGTAAATAAATTACGGTCCCAAGTAATTGGAGGGGGAGGTTTTGTTGTGTTCTGAAGGAGTTGTTTCCTGATTCAGATTTACGACGATCGTTTTCTCCACTTTACAGTGCAGTGTCTAGGCGCCCCAGCGTGCCAATATATCCAACGCTTTTGTGAAAGTTGGGATCCTGTGGAAGGCATCTATTGCAATGAAAGTCCGTCTTGCCTCATTATAGGCTTGTTAATCATGCATTTTGAGTAAAGATATGTAAGTCAAGCCACAAAATCACGGTATTTCTGGAAGATCGCTTAGCTGTTGCAAGATTGGACGGGTTCTAAGATCTTTGTATTATTCCTCGGGAAGGCAAAATCTCTGAAAGAAAACGATATTGGTAGGAAATTCTTCCTTTTTACCCCCCTTTCCCTCCTCACTGCTGTGAGAAAGTTGGATGTTTTTAGACATTTTTATTAGAATCATGCGGAAGATACGCGGTGAACGACCAGGTTTCAGTTGTCCTCGCACCTCTCATCTACAGAGTCATTTTTAAACAGCATTATTATTACAGATATTATATAGCAGTGGACGGCAAAGTTGCTTCATAGAAGTTGTGTTGCTGAGTCATACGGTTTCCAGTTGAGTTGTTATTTCCGGCAATTTTTTTAGTTAATTGCGGATGGCAGAAAAGTCGGTTTGAAAGTCGGCATCGTCGGTGCTGAGGACTTTTCCATCTCCTTTAATGCTGACAAAGTAAAATGCCAACCAGGAGGCAAAGTGGAATGGATCCACGCAATTGCGCCTACGAAGTATCGAGTGGGGTCAAAGGCGAGATTACAGCCATGTGAAGGTTAAGTGGTGCTCCAAGGATGGAATGTGAGAGAAAAAACCGGTTTACTTGCGAACAGTTTGGAGTTTAATAAGGTTAGCATAAATAAATCACAGACTTCTAAATGATAACTATATTTTAAAAAAAAGGAAGTAATGTCAAACGGAGTTAAAAAACAACCCATTAATCAAGCAAGACATCGTAATATTTAAAAAAATAATTATAGGCAAGAAAGACCTAGGCTGAACAATTTTTTTGGATCAGAAGTGATAGGTGTTCACATACGGAAGTGACTATGGATAGGGTGGAAAATTAATTCGTACTTGCGATTAATTCTTCATTTTCTGCCAGAAATAAGACTAAAAATGAG
>MIEF01007467.1:0-165332 GCA_001870725.1 Taenia solium | reverse complement strand
CCTACCTACCTACCTACCTACCTACCTACCTACCTACCTAACCCTAACCCTAACCCTAACCCTAACCCTAACCCTAACCCTAACCCTAACTTTTTGATTATATTTTGCCAATGGTAAAGTGCAAATCTACATTTGTGCGTCCAATCTACAGATATCTTTTTTACCCATTTTTGGAATGCCTAATTTGGCGCTATTTTTCTCGCCTTTGTTGCGCCTTTTAGGAACCTAAAGGAAAAATATTTCATTGATATTGCAATTTATACATTGGGTTAAATTGATTTATAATATTGCAGGCGGCATCGATGGGAATAGGCAATAACTTACGGGGTTTAAAGCCCACTTTTAGCACCGCCGGGTTTGTTGCCGAGGATGTGGACATTGTATAAGGCGTTTAGTTGTTCCAGAATGATGAAGGTGAGTACGGTGTGAGGTCCGATACGGAAAAGGTAGGGGGTGAAGCCCTTCCACAATGCCATCACCCCCTCCGACTTCACCGTGCGACCCAAAACGTCCTAGGGTGAATAAGAGGGAAGAAAAGAAGGAGAATGCGACATAGCTCTGAATAGGTATGGTGGACCTCACGCCTCAGCAAGTACACAATCTATCCAGGAAATTTGTAAAAATTCTAAAAAGGACGTCTAATGCAAAAGTAAAGTTTTAAAAATAAAAATTGAAGTGTTGAAAACAAAGCAAAACACCTAGTGATCGCCTTTAAATAAAGAACAATTTCATTCCTCCAACCAGATACTTATTAAGGTGCATAAAGTGTTCATATTTACGTTTGAATCTTGGGTAGACAGGTAACTTACAAAGATACCGGAGTACTCGGGACGGCCATTAATTGTGCGCATATTTTGGATGCGTGTCTTGGCGATGTCCACGGGTAGAGAAGCGATGGTGGTTATGAGGGCAGAGCACATGCTTGCCGTCAGGTGCACTCCAAAGCCGTCATGCATTAGCTCTACCGAGATCGAAGGAAAATACTACTAGAAAGGTGAAGTGGAAGTACGTCAGGGAAATGTGGCAGGTTGGACTTCATAACTTACTATTTTCTAGAATGATCTCCTTGAACTGGGAGTAGGAGACCAGTTGGGCCACGTTCACCACTGCTGCTCGACCCATAGTTGGTAGAGCGCCCTGTGTAGCAGACTCAAGTTATTGAGGAACTCTTTCAAGCGAAATGATTCCGTCATAATCTCTTTAGCTTTAAGGAAATAAGCTAAGAGTCGTAAGATATAAATAAAGTGGGTCAAAGGAATACCAACGTTTCACATTGTCCCTTAAGATTACCGCAAAATTCCTTTTCGCTCATGTCAATTTCCTTTCACGGGCTTTCCCAACCTTAAAACGAGTTGGATCACTGAATTAGAGACTCCTTTTGCTAGATTTAAATTTATCGTTACAAAAAGAAACAATAATAGCTCAGTTAGGGATTTTCTTCTCAAACTGCCATAGTAAAATTTAACCTTCAAGTGAGTTATATGAACCGAAAATCACTGCGACCGACGAACAGTAAAAAAATAATCATTTTAAAGCACAAAAAAAGCGACTCAAATTTGTTAGTGCAATAGCTGGGAAAATTTTCATCAAATTTTAGTCAATGTCAAAAGTCCAAAAAAAAGCAACAAGGAAATTCAACGGTTTACTTAAACGGGATTGTGTGGAGAAAACCAAGCATTAAGTGAGGAAACTTTCATTAAAATCACCCATCCATCGAATACTGGCGATAACGTTAGTTGTAACGAATTCCGATAGAAAAATAAGATCAGTTTGAATTTGCCATTTGTCTTTCCATATAGTCCTTAAAGTGTACCGCCACAACTACAAAATAAAGCTTCTAAGGTCAAACATTGTATGCCACGTGTATGTGATGGTGGTAAGAGATTTCACTGAGATAAACCGAAATCAGTTGATCTTTCGCAGGTTAAGTGAATATTCATGGGTAATTATTACACGAAGTGGGTGAACGAATTCTCCTGATAAAACCTAGAAGAGGTAAATTATAACGATGAAGCAAAAAAAGTACAGCGGCGAACATCGACTTCGTGTCTATTAATGTTAAGATTGTTAGAATAGCAATGTTTTACATGAAATAATTCGCAACTTTTTGTTGCAACACGACTTACGTAAAGACCATTCGGGAACAATAAACGTTGCGTAATTATGTAATTTAGAATATCTATTTAAACACCTAAAGACAAGAAAAGACAGATTGATGGGCTCACCAGTAAACAAGGAAGGGTGGATGGTACTTCCTATCCCTAATAAAAACCCATTACCTTTTCTCAAAACGACGAACAGTTATACAAGGAAAGGAAAAGGCAAACATCCGCCACCGCAATACTGAGGTCACATCCGTGATTAATGGTTAATTAATTTTTTAAACGAGTAGAGTGGATTTCGAAAATAGTTCGGAAAGTCACAGGAAGATAGAGCATCAGTGCACATTACGCCAGTGGGACAAGGGCAGGAGATTTATTTAATTTTTATCGATCAATTAGGAAGAGCGACGGCACCCCAATTAACCAGAGAGGACGTTCATAAATTTAACATTTGCGCATGAAGGTGATGGAGATGACGCACCCTCCAAAGAGCGAAGAGACCCTCCTCTTTGTAGATTCGGTAAAGGGCGTTGAAAACATTAGTGTAGTTCCTTCGTTCAGCAACTGGAAGTCTGAGCAGGAAAACAATGAAGGTAATGAAAGTCGGTTTTAATATCGACATTCCAAATCTAGCTGATGAGTAAAGTGAAAGGGCGAATTCATAAGTTAAAAAATAGTGGAACTTATTTAATGCACTTTTTAAGAAGACTATTAAAGCTCTGCATTGTGGCAAGCGTTAAGCACATGTGATCACTGGGCACTTCAGTAGACTGCTTAACCACCACCATGGAAATGGCAATCCAGATCATGACTCACACCAACTTTTCTATAAATGCTCATTCACTTCATAATTCGTGAGTCATCCATTCGGGGGTCTGTTATCCATGAAGGGAGAACAGATAAAAGCACCAATTTCGGAAGTTCCTTTTATAGTATTACAGATGATTAAAAGTGGGGAAGAAAAGGATGAGTTCACCAAAGCAACACGAGCTAGGGATCGGAAAACACGCTTGAGTACCTGTTAATAGCTAAGCTGTGGCAGCAATGCAAACGGACGTCTTTAGAATGAGCCAATGCAGAACCCAGCATTTAGTTCACGTCACATGAATATGGTTTGATAATGAAACAGGCGAAAGTGAAGTGAATCTGTGCAAGTCTCAACACACTCATAGGTTTAAGTAAACACATGGACAATGGAATAGTGCCAAACATAGTGCACCGTCCACGTAGTGTCGCAAACGACCACCTTAATATAAACAGTGAGACATACAGTGAAACGATTTATTAATGGTGTAAAGCAGCGAAAACCACACCAACGATCTATCTGCAAACTAGCGGTGGATGCGAAGGTGACTAAGTAGAAATTACAAATGTTGAAATGTCTGTCACCATACTAAGATTCAAAGAAGGAAAATTTCCCATTTCTGGACTCAAAAAGATTGCCAATATACGAGCAATAATCTAGTCGAGCTTACACTCAACTTGAACGAAGGAAGAAAATGCGAAATTTTCATGGCAAATGTCCTCACATCTACGATTAAAAGTTAAACGGGCCGCGTCAGAAAATGGAAAACACTACAGAAAATAAGATCAAAAGGGGATAAGAAGTTGCTAGGCAGCTTGTAAACAAGCCCCAAGCGATTAAACGTTTTGTGCAAACCGTTAAACTTAAAAAAATATGTCAGTTCAGTCAAATGCGCCATTTCAGAAAAGTGTGACGACGCGGAGTGGTAGTTTTCATGACCTACACGTTGCACTATCATATGAAATTTAGGACAAGATGACCTGCCTAACAGACAGTGAGACTGCAGTTGCTTGAACGCCACTCTACAACCCATCCATCTTCAATAATGTGCCAGTAAATGAAAACAATGTAAACTATTGAAAGAAAGCAGGAACACTGATGACAGAAATTAGTAATAACAGTATGCAATAAAAATAACAACCGGGACATTCTGTTGGTAAGAGCAGAAAGGATTGGATAAACTGCATTAGAATGCAAGCTACCACAGCTTTCTGAAGGAAAGCTTTTCAATACTTTCAAAGAAGACGTGCGGAAGAGAGAAACGTACTTGCCGTCAGCAGTCATGCGGATAAGGCAGACTTCAGTTGGGGTGCCGACGAAAGAACCGACGACACCAGCAGTAAAGCCAATGCTCATCTTGGCCAGGAAAGATGGTGGGCTGCCCGACTGCGAGCGTGAGCTGATGTACTCAAAGAGACTCGTGTAGACGCCCAGTCGAGCTGTCGTGTATGTTGCCTGTCTCAATAGCGCTGCCGACAACCTGTGGGAGAGAATTGATTAGAAAGCTGTGGAGAGCGGCATACTGAACCACTAAGTGCAGTTACTTGGCATCTGGGGGGCAAAACGATTCGCAGATTTGGAAATTCAGATAGCCGTTTTTGTTAAAAATAGGCTCGATCACGAGATTAAAAGTCATTAAATAATGCTGAAAAATTCCAAAATAAAGGCCAGAAATCGCCCGCATTAAAGGTCATCAATGGTAAAGAACACAAATTCAATTCATTGTATGCTAAGCAAAACTCTGAAACATGAACAAGTATTGAAATATATGCTCTTTTTAAAACTCTAGTAAAACATATTGTCCTGCAATCACTAGTACAGCTTCCACATACACAAGAAAAGAAAAGCAAAATAGAGACCAGCAATTAGGCTGATGTCTGCAATGATTTAGCTAGCAAAATTAACAGTTTATATCAACCTTTAAGATACGTCAGCAGCATCACTACGGGCACTTGCAAGTATAAACAGAGAAGCGATCGAATTTTGATTAAGTGAACTACATTCAACGCACCAGTTCGAAACTCACAAATACATCAAGCTGTGCAACGGCCCAACCAGCACCATGAAGGGACAAACATTACTGACCCACCGGGCTACAACCACATTTATTCCCAACTAATAAACTTGGTGGGTTATTCACATTCACAGGCGCCCCAAGACTAAGCCATGTATCAGCAGAACGGTGAAAAAACAGCCCACACAGTTGCATTGGGAGGGAGGCGGCAGCTATAGGCCGTTAAGCATAAAGAGGTAAACTAACCCAGTGTAGAGTTTGAGGGCGCCCTCCTGTCTGACGATGGTGCGGATAGCGTGAAAGGTGCTGTTGTAAATTTTTGCAGCGCCACCCTCGCCTACAAAATAAAATGGACATTTTTGCCACCGTCATCGCCCTTTCTTTTTTTTCAAATACCCCATATTCTCCCTATCAACAAACCATTAAGTCTACAGACCAGTATCGGGTAAGCACGCATTATCAACGTGAAATTAGAGAACATGAAGGTGGAATTAAGATTGCGGGCAGCAAAGCGCAAATGCGACGAACGTACAATGTGGCAAGTAAGGGTGGAAGATCAGTTCTATCATGGGTACGAATGACATTGCAACGAAATAAAGTGAGGAAAAAGCCTTAGTCACCATCTCCCCAGCAAACACTATGAGGACTTTAAAGAAACCCTGCGATGTAAATGCGATACAATGATGAATTATGTAATAACAACCAGACATCCTAGCTTAAACCATGTAATATTCCACTCATTTGTGACATCAATAATTAAGATTAGATTTTTAACGGACTTTCGTCACGGAAAATAGACGCACAGAAATAATGGCTTTGCCTTCTTAGAACCAAAAACAATCACGAATTGTTATAACTTACCGCTTACTTGGAGGCGTGTCTTCACCAGATCAAGCGGCTGAACGACACATGTTGCCATCATGCTGAAAACATTGACAATTTTAACGGTAGCATATCTTCTTAAACCAGTCGCGTGTCTTGTACGTCAAGTTTAAGCAGTAACTAATCTGCAATCATTATCATTTTAAGAGTGATTAAATCAAACTCCCTAATGCATAGGAGCATGTCCATGAAAATCACCCTTTTCAATTAGTTAGAGACTAATAGTGGCGGAATGAAGCATACTTTCTGCAAAGCAAGTAAATACTTTATCATAATAGGACAAGTATGGAACGTGTTAAGGCAAGATCAGCTAAATTGAGCTGCAGACAATAACGATCTCAATAACCGCAACATACTACAACTATGGTTTGTTAACGTCTTACTAAGAAATCAAAGGTTATATACCCAGCAGAGCCGCCAAGGATGAATTTCATGTACTTAGGGATGGGTTTTTGAGGTTTCTCGGCCATCTCCACATAAATCAGCGAAAAAGCCGACGTAAGTCAAATGCTTGGGAACTCCTTTAAAAAGTAAAACAAAGCCGCTTATTAACTTGGCTAATTTAAATCGCCTTTAAAAAATTTTAACATAATTATTATTGACATTATTATCACAAAAACAATGAATGTTTAACGGCGAAGTTTCATAAACATCAAAATATTTAATAGGAACGATAACAATAGGGACAATCAATTTCACAACAAAATTTATAAAAATTGCCTTCATTACAGACTGTTGCGCGGCCTTTTTGGACGACCAAAATAATACATTAGGCTTCTTCAATGTTATCAATTTTGGGCTGGATTTTTTTAAGGATTAGGGCGTCGAAGATGTCAAAACTTTTCAAACTTTGTTATTTGGAATCGTAAAGATATATGGTTGTTTTACAACAAAACAAAGTACTAAGAAGGAATATATAATGTAATTGTAGCGTCCCAGGATTACCTTGAAAGCAAAAGATGATCTAATACCAAAGCGAAACACATATATTCTGTTAACAGAGCGATTAGGGCTACTAGCATGGCCCTAGAGCCAGCCAACTGGCCAGTACAATATGGCCACCCAGGTGACCAAAACCGGAAGTCCAAACAAACAAAGTATTGCACAGCTTCTCTCTTCCTTCCAGCACCGCCCCCCACGCTCACCTCGATAGGCCTCCCGTGTCAGCCATCACAACGTGATCAGTGCTGGGAGAAGCACTCACGAGTTAGCCGCCCCAGTCATTGAAATTCGGGCCCATGTGTTCTCGTAGTGCTATAAATGCCGCGAATCACTCGGTGAAGCGAAGACGTATTTCTGACTTCTCCTCTCTCACGACAATGTGTCCCAATGAAATGATGGAGGTGTGAATCAAAGGTTTCGAATGGATCGAGACATACGCAACACATGCTACTGTTCCAGGCTTTTTGATGCCGCGGGATAAAAGCGAGGGTATCGTAGAACCCTGAGCAAATGGGGCAGTCAGGCCTCATAGGAAGGCCTCCCCCACATTTCACATCTGTAGATACACATTTTGGCAAAGGAATGCGAGTTGCCCGAGAACCTGAGACAGAGCTTACGGAGGATGCTTGACCACAGCGTCGCTGATCCCTCTTGGCAGTTCCACTGGACTTGGAGTTCACGGCCAGTGCCGCTTCAGTTGCTAATAGCTTTCTTGCAAAACACAGTGGTGGGATGAATGCTGAAGATGGACGTAGATTTTAGCCCTTCTGTTAAGGAATGTCAGAGATTCTCCCGTCCATAGCACATGCACTTCTTCTACAATGCCAAAGTTTGCCACAAGCGGAATAAATCAGAATATAAATCTGTTAAAGTCGGGTCCGCTTTCCGCTGCTACCATTTTAGCGTCCCAAAACCTCCTTTAAGGTGAAAGAAGGCATAGTATTAGTGCAACACTTTGTTCTTTCGGACCGTAGGTTTCGGTCACTTTGGTAGCCATATTGTACTAGCTGCTCTTGCTGGCCTTAAGGTTATGCCAGCAGGCCCCAACCCCTCTGTCTACGGAATATATGTATTCTGCCCTAGAATTATGGCTTCGTTTGCCTCCAAGGAAGTCTCGGGAGGCTACATATACAAATAATACACTGGTCAAGCTCTGTTTACCATACAGTCAAGCGAAACATCACTCCGCTGCAATTTTAAGATCCCACAAGTGCACTCCAACAGCCTCTACTAAACTTTTCATGCAAAAATTTAGTAGTCCATCATTTCCAATATAATAGGGAATGTACTTAGAGCATTGAACTTTGCTAATAGATGGGGAAATCACTTGTGCATTTACTTTTATCGTTTTGCAGGACTTCCGTAAGACTTCAACATGCAATTATGATGCAGTTTTAAATTCCACTGTCGGCTTAGGTAACTTGGGTGGCCACATTGTACTAGCCGGTTCGCCGACCAGGCCGTGCCAACAGCCCCAATCCCTCTGTTTCCAGAATATATATTCTGTCCAAGTATTATGCCTCCTTTTACCCTGAAGGAAGTCTCGGGACGCTACACCATAGCTTACTAACTAGTGTATTTACTCAAAAATCAAACACTAGCAAACTCTTGTGTCTCAATGACTCTCCAAACCCTAACTTTGAGTCACGTCTACCAAGAATTATGACATCGCATTGCTGCGCTATATCTAGAGATTGTGACACCAAAAATTTGATGATCCACTATTAGTTTAAGGCCATTTTTAGTTGTAAAATAAACCAGTTTCAGGTTAGCTGACACTACTTAATCAGGATACTGTCATCCCTCAGTACGTATTTTCGACACCCACCTGAAATCCTATAAATAAAATCGCCGATAATATAGCATAGCACCTCAAATGAATCAGATAAAGAGGTTCAGACCAGACAAAAGTCTAACTTGAACTTGATTTGGAGAATAGAAAGTTTCGGCATCACCTATGATGCTGTCACGCGATTTTAAATATGTTAAGTACGCAACCTACTTACTGCATCACATGTAGCTTACGAAGTCTGCGTCTTTTAGCATCCAGAATAAGCTGACTACGTAAGACCTTTTCGTCATTAGACTAGGCGATCTCCAGATAAAGATACTTCTTCACCTTGCTCTCACTGATTCTAGCATAAAGTTGCAGCTCTAAATTTGGCAAATGGGAAGTTATAAGTAGAAATCGTGGAAGTGTAATTCGAAACCGGAGTAAGTCCACACGAGATGAAATTAGTTCACCTCCATGGGTGGTTGTTTGTCCAAACAGATCGAACACAGAACACTTACATTTGCACTTACGATTGAGAATGTTGTGCAGAGTTGGAATGTGCTAATGAACCCATTTTCAGAAGACAGATAATTATTTGGACCTGAGATAATTTTAACCCTTTGGTAAGCAGTGCTATCTGTAAAGGAACCTTACAAAGGCTTATTTCTATGCAAAATCTCTGTCATTTCCCAAAAAGAAGCTAAGTGCTCATGAAGATTGCAGCTATTTGAGAATGATTACTTGCTCATCACCCCCACAACTGATTTCGTATGGAAACATAAATGTGGAAGCTTGCAAATTTTCAGTACAAGTATTCCTTACTCACATTAATTTTGCCATGCACGCCTTAACTTAAAGTGAACCAGCTGTCGTTGATTAGGCTTTAAAATGCTGCTCAAAGAACTTTTATTCAAAAGGTGCTTGGCTCCAGCCCACTACGAAAACAGTACGCCAACGCGCGTAGTTGGATTTGGATTAGGGCTTGTCGAGTTATCTGGCGCATCAGCATGAGAGCAAGTTTGTGGTCTCAGAACCGCATTTTCAAATTCAAACAAGATTATGCTTTTATGCACATTTCACATGCTTTCCCACCACATGCCCTTATACCCCGTGATTGTTGTGATTCACCTTCATCACCACAGTCGATCTGCGTAATTTATGCAAACGTGATGTCTGCCTTTCAAAGAGGCGGTCGTACTTATTACCTGCATCTTTAACTTTATGGATCCAACAATAAAGTTCCCAAATTATACTTTTATTGTATTAGCTGAATTCAAGGAGTAAAGGCAGATCATTCCGCCTTTATTAAAACATATGTGGAAATATATTGTATGCATTTGTGTGTCTTATAGATTGTAAAGCGAAAGTAAAACCAGCACCCCAGACTTCAATTATGTGGGGAAAATTCAGTACAGCCCACTCCATTGAAACCCTACAATACTCACCTAATCCAAATAGTAAATGAAAAAAATGCTACCTTTTTCTTACATATTTCCGTTTGACCTACCCATAATCTGCTTTTTCTCCGCGAATTTTGAATGTTGGGAAAAAATCTGCTTAAATGCTATGATTTACTTGTTAATGAGGTACTTTAACTTATGAAAGATAACCGCTAAATGCGCCAGTGAACGGACTCGTGGAAATCGTCAAGTCATGCTCCAACTTGCTCATGTGATTGACAGTCTGCACTAGTGTGGGTTTTAGGCGCCTTTAGTCACTGAATTAATATGCTTCATCTCATTCGGAATTTCAGGGTAAATTAAGCTTACAAAAGGGGTCCCATTCAAAATTCGAGGTCCATGTACTGGATACACTCCAAGCAATATTTAAACTTTGATATCGCGATCAGTGGGTGTGTCATGGGAGTGAACACGATATCACACTCGACCACGCCTTTTACTGATTCAGTAGAAGCAGTAGCGGGCCCCAAAATCGTGAAGTGCTTGAAAGAAGAATATCACAAGAAGATTCGAGAAAACAAAGAAAGCATGCAAAATGAGGGTGCTACAAACGGTTTTATCACTTCAAATTTTACACAAATTGTTCTTACTAAATGTTAAGTGTTTGAGCGGTTTTTATTACCCTGTTTTCAGTCGCATTATTGTTCTCCACTAAACTAACACAAAATTTTAATGACTTATTCCTCGAGTAGTGGGCCTGGAGAATAAATTACTTTGCCAGAGTAATGATTTTGGATGTCCCACAACATCGTGCATTCGTTTTTCCTGTGCCAGTCCACCGACCTCCTGGCCCTTCCTTTTTGGAGCACGAGATGTGGTCTTCCTGACCGCTTAATTAGGTAAAAGTGCGCCACTACAGGTTTCATCACGACTGGTGCCGCCTTCGAGTGTGCACCACCCGGCTGATATTTTAAGCACCTCTCGACAGTGTGCAGTGGTAAACATTCCTCCCTGGCTCAGGAAGGGCAGCAAAATCCGCTTTAGAGGGCAAAACCATTCAGTATTCTTTGATTTCTGTTTTAAAATGCACACACTATGCACTACTAATGAATGCATTAGCCAATTACGCTTCCTAGTAATCAATTTTATTGCGAAATGGGGAGCCAAAATATCCCCTTAGTGAGGTAGACAGCACTAAAGGAGCTATGCGCAGTGGATATGACGCTAGTGTAACAAACATTAAACTGCTTGAACACTCACATCCCTTTGGGTGCTTACCCGCACCAAGGCGCGAATGCTTAAGGAAAAGGTTTTCATTATAGCTCGATTAGTGATAACAACAGTTGGTTTGCTAACTTTTGTAAATATTTTACCATTCCAAAGGCCCCAGTCCCTAGTATTCCTTAAAATGTGCAGCACATTCTGAAAATTTTCAATCCGAGGTGCATTAGAGATTTGTGATAAATCTAGACGTTATCAAACATCAGCTGGTATCCTCAGAAAAATTATTTGATTAATATCGTAAACTAAAATTATTAAATTAGAACTGCTATTTATTTTAATACAAGTTCAAGAAGGATGAAATTTGCACATAGAAAATACCAACTTATTAAGTTACTTAGGGGTTAGTTTAAATTCACACGTTTTTGGAACGAAATTATGCCAAATTAATTATTGTGACACCACTGTTTCCTTTGGTGTTCTACGGTTATGGCCCGATTTGACTTTTCTCTCAATTTAATGCAAATTCTGCTGCTTCGATCCTGCTGCAAGAGAAAATGTAAGTTTGTTTTTTTGGATAAGGGCTGCGCACAACACGTGGCGGCGTAATGCACTGCATCCAGCCATTGGTGTATTTTGCAGGAACCAATTGAATCAGCTCAAGGTCATGTGTAAACGCAAGGCCTGATTTAAACGGGTGGGTTCGCGCACCCAAACATCAGGCAAGATGACGGGTTTAAGCTACTACATACCAACGACGGCTGAGTGGACTGGCTCCAGGCGACCCCAGGCTTCAGGTCAATGTACGCACGCACCGTGCTTGTGCATGGATCAGGAAATATTCGGCCAAGTCGCCAGAATCACAGATCACCTCTACCTAAGTAGCCTTCAGGCTCTCACACCGAACCGTCTGCGCCAAATGGGAGTGACACAGCTGATCTCCGTCATGGCTGACCCAATTCCTGGCGAGGTTGTAGCTCAGGTTGAAAGGCACACGCAGATCCCCGTGGAGGATATCGACTATTCCAACCTACGGAGGCATTTCGACGAGGTGGCGGATCGGATTGACCGCGAGGCGCGTCGTGGAGGCAAAACGGTGGTGCATTGTATGGCTGGAATTTCGCGTTCGGCGACGATGGTACTGGCTTACCTAGTGAAGCACCAGGGCATGAGTCTCTATGAGGCCTACGAATATGTCCTCTCCATTAGGCCGTGCATTCATCCGAACATTGGTTTTTGGAGGCAACTAATATCCTATGAAGAGGCTCGCCGTGGCTGCAGATCTATGCGAATCACTAGTGATGGTGTCACTCACTCATCCCAGGACCCTGCATCTTTAGGCGGAATAGACTGGGTCTATCCTGCCAATAAACATCGATCTCGAGGTAGGAAATATTGGAGCAACGATGAGGAAACTTTTTAAATCTGATGTGGCTTATTATGGTGACTTTTTACACTCTACTCCCGCTGTCGTGACAATCCGGGCGCTAAAACTTTGAATGAGGGTTTAAAGGATGAAAAGAAAAAGCACTTCATCTTATATTTTTGTATAAAAATATGTCACCTTATTTACATTCTCTTTCGTTTTGAGTTGCACATTTACACTTATTTAAGTAATATGTTGACAAAAAATTCTCAATTTTCCGGGATTTTATGCCATTCTCTGGCGTTTTCATTATTTGCAGATCATTAAAAAGACTTCTTCTCGCAAGTACACCAAAACACAGCATTCATAGCGCTTTTCTGCTACTGCGCTGTCAAAATTTTAGCAATAACAATGCATCTGACCTAAAATTTGAAAAATAACATGGGATTTTGTGCACGATATTGCTTTTTGAAGAGTCTGTTGATTGCCTGCGTCCGCTTTATGAATAATGGGATCGAAAATTCAACACAAAAAGTTTATTTAACACAGCTCAAAAGTTGTGGAACGCTAAAACTCTATAATAACTTTTATCTAGGACTTTGACGATATGAGTTTTAGGCTTTTTAAGGATTCGCTGCATAAGTTTGCAGCTATTTTTAATCCTTACTCCCGCCTTTTAGCTAGTATGCCGATTATGCTTCGGATTAATGAAGTTTAAGAAGTGTTGAAGCGGTGCTTCGAGATGAGTATGGGCTAGCCTTAGAAGGACTTTTTATAAAGGCAACCATAAAACACATATTTCTATAAAAAAATATACTGGGCAGTACAATTTGTTTATAAATTTCTAAATGAGCGCGTATAAAACACGAACCTGATTTCACACCATTTCCTGATAACTTTACGTCTAAAAGCCAAGGGACCTTGCGCATTTCCCGAGTTTTTCCCAGAAAGCGTGGCAATGGTACTGACGAAAATAAACGTGTAATTGACATTTCGCACTCGGCAAAGAGTGTAATATGTGAGGCCGTTCCTTACTGCGGAGAAAGAAAATTTTCTTTTCGAATTGGGGAGACTAAACTTTGCATAAGATCGACACATGCCGGAGCAAAAGTCCATCCTTACCTCATTCGGTGAGCTTGAGCTGCGGAAGTGCGTTTCACTTAAGACCGGGACTTACTGAGATTTTTACGGTCATACGAAAGGTAAAAAAAGAAATTTGCGTCTTTAGCTTTTAAAGGCTATTATGTTGGAGTGCATAGTAGCAAAGTCAACACTTTTGTGGTTTACAAGAGGGTCATGAAATGAAACCTTTTACGCAAGCTTATTTTGCCAGTCCCAAAGTCCAAACGCACTTTTGTTGGTAAACAAGCCATCACTTGTGATGGCATAGTCCACGCACTTCATTCAAGGTGCAGTGATGATGGGGTGGAAGCCGTCCAAGAAAAGAAAACACGCGTCGACCTTAAGGAAAAAGCACCAACAAACTAACCGTGCCGTCCATCGGATTTATACAAAACCGTGAATGCATTTGACTGCATCGGCAGTGATTTCTCTCATCGCTTCTACTTATCTGGAGTTGCAACCTATTTGGGAACTGTGATGGGAAGCCCATCACTATTCGCAGGAACACTGGCCTAAAAGTAGAGTCAAATAATAAATCAGAGAACTTAATATAGTTACTTTGGGATGAAGTTTTGGTGTCTGTTCCTCCCTGCCATACTATTCTCACTTCTGAGCTGCTCAATCTCATCTGAGCTCTATCCAACTAATTGAGAAGTGAAGGGATGTCGCGAATTTACATAATTCATACCGCCATTCAGAAGCAATAGTCCACAACAACTGTTAACAGCGTTCCCGCAGGCCATATCACTGGCAGAGACGTCGAAGGTGAACAACATTCTCAGCCCTCCTGTCAGAGGCTGTAGTAGATCCCGCCAACAGCAGCATACAACTGTCACTTGTCACGTGAAGATTTAACATTCAGTAACAGAAATCAGAGGAGTTGTCTCTCCCAATCGGTGTGGCTTTTCGCTGCTTTCACGACATGCTAATGACCTGCTTTTTTGGGGAGCTAAAAGCACGTGGGTTACGTTAAATAGCCATTCCATTCATGTCACAATTTACAGCAAAAACAGTTGAGTTAGATTGTGGGAAACCTATGAGTGGTCGATCCAATGTTTTACATACACAAAGTTAAGTTTGATTTGGGTGGTGAAATTTCATCCGACCTTTCAAAGATCGCACAACGGTTGCATCCATGTATTGCTTAGGTATAAACGTATGTACGCAAACAAAAACAAAATAACTCAATGCTGTGAAAATACTGTGAGAATAGGTAACTTACCACTACAAGAAAAAGGTATGACTGATGGATGTGCATCCGAAAGCGAGAAGCCTTTTGTGCAAATTTGAAGTCCCAAGACAACCTTTCGTCTTATGAATAGGAGAGACCAAAAATATACTGGTAACTAGAAAATGTAATTACTCAATAGAACAGTTGAACTTGACCTAAGAGGTGGAGGAGAAGAAGGGGATTGGTGGCTTGAAAGCGGACTCAAAGTCACAGAATCCAGAAAATGTGGCACAGAGGAAGAGGCAAGAATGCGCCTGGTTATCTGGTGGAGTACGTTGTGGAAGGATGATGGGGACGGGGTACGACCTAAGGAATTCTAATGGAAGGAGTTTGGGTTCCGCTAGTACTGGCGGCGGGGTGGGACTCCGTCTGCACGCTCACCGACAGCGCCGCGTCCACAGTGGGTGCTCGTCCTGCTAGCACCGTCGTTGTCACTGTCGCCGTTGACTGTGGCTGCGAAGCACGCAGCGGTCGGGCCATAATGACACCCTCCTAAAGCGAGTTCGCAAAAATGTCATCCCGTGCATTCAAAATACAAAGACTTGGTGTAGTTTTAGTGAATCAGATTGGGAACGAGGTGGTACAACAGAAGGGTGGGTTCAATTTTATCATAGAAAAGCTCCAAAAGCTTTTAAAAGACTATATTTTAACGCAGTATAACCTCATTGTCCCGCACAATGTCCAAGAAATTTTACCATAGGTTATGTATGAAAAAGAATTGACATTTTTCACCCCTTTTCACCGCTTAAAATCAACAAGAAACCTCGACAATGTCATCCATGCTGGTCCAAGGCCGACAGCGTGGAATTCCGATGGGTTTAATTAGAAAAATTGAAACGATCCTACGACTGCTCTTTGAGTTGCCAATTTAAAGGCATATCGTCTCGAGTGACAGCGATTTTTCACGAAATAATCCTTAAATAAACGACCGTAAATATTTATGCGTCCTAGATGTGAATAGCATGTCAAATCATTGTTGATTGCACAACGTACGGATGACACTGAATAACTTAGGAACGTAAACAAAAGTTTAAGCCTTTGAATCCCATTTTGCTTCTAATGGTTGTCCGTAATAAATTGATGGTGGATGTAGAAGCGAAAAATGTTTTCCATGGCTTTTATAAGCACTCCACACAAATCACCACCTAGAGAACAAGCCAACATTTCCGAACAACTCCCTGGCCCATTTTGAAGGGTAACCTAGGAAAGCACTTGGCTGATTTATAATAAATTAAATTCATTGGTTGCACGTGTAAAAACGACACGATACTAGCACATAAAAATGTAGACGCTGCTGTTGTTAACCTAGTCTATTTATTTTCAAATAGGGATAGTGCAAAAAGCCAGTGTCCATCGCCATGACTTCGTCCCTTAGGGTGGAAACAGTCGTGTCCTCAGGCGGTCGCCAAGGTGACGGAGCAATTGCGCCTCTTTGTGATGCGCTCGCTCTACTCAACTCAAGCGCGTGGGCTCAGAAAACTGTTCGGTATTGCATTGTAAAATTTTCTGTACTTAATTGTTGCTTTCCAAATTCCCACTTTTATATTCGAGAATTGTAATTCTGGAATGGTATCGCAATACTGTACACGTATTTTGATAAACTGAGAACGTCTTTTAGTTGTTGTCATTTGGTCCATGGTACTAGTCCATTTTTACATTATTTTCCGCAAAAATTTAGAACAAATTGTTTAGATGGAATTGAATATGGGGTGCAGCGACAACACCCTTGCGCAAACAATGCACAGCTTACCGGCGAATTGACGAATTCTTGCGGATTGACAAGAGTTTCATGTGACTGAGTCATTGTGTGGGAAAGATGACTTGTGGAGGGATAGTGCCCGACTGATGGCGAAACAATGGGAAGCCGGCTGGTTGACATATAGAGCTGACGTCTGTTCGCCTCATGGGACAGTTGATCGTTTAGCATTCGTATCTGCAATCCAAAACAAGTGAATACTGACCGTATCACTTATCTGGTTGCTCCATAATGCTTCATTTCATTTAGCCAATCTGCTGAATGAAGAGTTGACAAATCTAGCATTATTTTGAGCTATCCTAGTAGAACTCCGAGTTTTGACAGTTCAAATTAGCAAGAAATAGACTTACTTGCTCCTCCAGTGTCTTGACCCTTTGGCTGTGGCTCATTTCCTTAGCTTTAAGGGTCTTTTCGCATTGTATCAATGCAGCACATTTCTTCTCTAGTTCCGTTTCCATTTGAGCGTTGCGCTGTCGAAGCAATTCGTCCATGCGACTAGCGTGTGACTCTTCTCTAAGTGCTAATTGAGCCTAAATGGAAAAATCTTCTTAATTGTTCTTGCAACTATTATTTCGCAGAAATTGTACGACCTACACTTAATCGTTGCACTTGACGTCTGTAGTCAAGATTTTCTTCCTCCAATTTTTGAGTCCGCTTGCGCACATCCTCCTGACTTGAAACAAGAACCGAATTCAACTCCTTCTCACGAAGTCTTTCACGCGTTATCTATCAGACACATACACCCGAATAGATGGCCGTCCAGTCGGCTGCAGAGCAATCCATCATGTAGTGCACTTCACATGGTAAAATTTAGGCACAACTTGTACAGTTAAAACCCAAAAGGCCAGCACTAAGTATTTTAAATTCGTGTAATGTAGAATACTATTCGAGCGGAGCATTGGAGGCTTAAATTTAAATATCTCTGTTATGTAAAATACGAAACCAGAGAATCTTGTCAGTTTTATTTTATCATTTGGGCATGGCAGGCATACCTCAACAAAATATTCGCAAAGCTAGTTAATGACCTGAAGTTAATTAAGTTGCGTAGTCAATACCAATGCTTCAATTTCACTATCATCTTACGTGATCAAAATTTACGTGCAATTCCTTCAGTTTCTCCTTTAACTCGTTGACCTCAAACTCAAGGTCGCCTTTCATTTTTTCCCACTCCTTTTGGTTCTTCAGGAGATTGTCCAACTTCGTCTGGGTATTTTCTTTTTCAACTATTTAAATGAGTAAAGAAATGGGTAAATAATTAGTTCCCATCTACTACACAACCTACGCTTAATGCTTATGATTTGCTGCGTCAGGTCCTTTTGTAGCATCTCCTGGTCATTTTTTTGCCGTGTAAGTTGACGATTCTGGGCCTCAAGGTCACATCGAACGAGATCTGCCTCTGCAAGTTCGCCCTGCAACTTTTGGATGCGAGCGTTCACCTGTTCCAACTGTTCCTTGCAATCACATAGACTCGTCTGCGTATTTTCAAATCGCTCCTAGGGCAGAATCACATCGACTCCATTAGAATGGATGAGGGCAAGAGTAGTTCATGTTTAGTCACAGGAGCTGGCAAGAAAGTGTGGATTTCAATAATACTAATTGCGCAGATGATTTGAATTGTGAAGGTTGTGTAGGTTGGGAATGCTGAAAATGCTAATTCAGTATTCGTCCATATGCAACTTTTACATGCATAAAGTAAATGAGCTGAGAGGTAAGATTTGCAACCAACTATTAGCCAGGCAAATTACTATTCGATTCCCCTAGGAATCTCCAGACAGAAGTAGTATTTGCGGATCTAGCTCCATTTATAAAACACGCATTAATTTGTTACGGGTACAACCGTAAGTCCACATCTTATTTAAATTCGATATGATTGATATTAATGTAATGATAACTCAACGACAAATTAAATGACAAACTTAATATGCTAAAGCTTTGGACGATTCTGCTAAATAGAAACTTTACTTACATGAGAAGTTGAGAATTTTCAATATCTTCAAGTTTGTAGGGGGTAAAGTGAGTGTAGACACCTACCCATGAAAGCAATATTCACTTTGCAGCTAGTGAGCATTAACGTTTTCCCAACGTATATCCAATAGATTATCACTTCACAGGTGGAATGAAGGGTTCATTTGACTGACTTCATTAAGTAAACTTTACCTCCAAGGCTATGACGAACATATCAAGGTAGTTGGGTGGAAAGGAGGGAGGACAGAGAGCACAAACCTGCATGAGGCGGTTGTCGTGGTCCATGTTGTTCATGAGACGCTGGGCGCTGCTGAGGCGCTCTTGCAGCTGTGCGTTCTCCTGCTCCAACTCTGTGACGCGTTCGGCAAAGCGCTGAGCCTTGGTGCGCGCCTCCGACTCGCTCTGAGCCGTGTGCTCGCACTGCTGGCCCAGGCGATCGATGGCGACGCTCGCCTCCGCCAGCTTCTCGTGCAGGCCCGACAACTCGCTCTGCGTACTCTCCAGTCTCGACTTCAGCGTCTACAGTGGTCCGAGAGAAAAAAAACCATTAACCAACTTTATGTTCCACAAAAGCTAAGGAAAACCATCTCACTTACATCATTATCCACTGGCCCAATTTCTCTTTACCTTTACCATTATTGCAGGTGGGACTTAATGTAAAGCAACTTATTTCATTAGCACCGATTCTTGGCTTTTTGGTCCTCAATGGTTAAGTGGACTCCATTTCGGTTATTTTCCACCATTTTTTTGCATCCATTTTTACCACATTTTGATTTTAGTTCAATCATTAGCCCATCGTCCAGCATGCACTCTTTAGGGTAAAACTTGTGAGTAGTCTCTCAAACGATGTGAAACAATGGACGTTTGATTTCATTATATAGGTGTTTCTTATTTATTTTATCCATTAAAGGTTATTTTCTTCATTTATTACTTCAAGCAATCGCCCCTTCCCTATCGTTGTCATAGGTGCTATACATCAATATAGCATTAAAGCACTGTAAAAATTGTGCTATTTACGGCACCATTATTGAATGGCAAGGAAGATATGGAACAGAACTTAACTGGTTGGAGGTTTTGATGTATTTTAGCGAACGAAAGTTCTTCAAGCGGATTTTAAGAAAGACCACAGCGTTCATTTTTGAATAGTCAAGCTCCAACTGTGCAGGGATAGAGTTCAAATTTGTTGGTATTTCACGCTTTACCCCGAGATCATTTACAATTTAAGCAAGCCATTTTTATGTCTCAGGTATTTTTAGTAGTAAGCTTAACATCAAAGAAACTAATGCATCTTTAACAACAGATCCCACCAAGGAAATAGTACTTATGAACCATATTTTGCCATTTAAACCTTTAAAATTAGCTGATCACTTCAAAGAAACATCTAAACGGAAACTGGAAAGCTAGTGAAACACTCATTTTATTCAAGTGTTCTAAAAGTTAATCAAACCTCAATTTCAGCGGATTTATCAGAAGTGATCACTTTCTGGCGATGCAAATCCGCTTGTAGAGTTCGTCTAGTAGATTCTGCGGTCACCAGGCGTGCTTCGGCTTCCTCCAAAGACTTTCGAAGCTCTCGTCTGTGTTCCTCGGCAGCCTTTGCTTCCTGAGTCTTAGAAGCATTTAGCCGATCCTGCGGAGTCAAATTGGGTACAATAGTTGTAGAAACGATTGTGGGCGTGTTTTGCGTAATCAAGACAATTCACCAACCTGGATGACCTTGCATTCTTCTTCCATCAATTGCGATCGACGTCGTAGCTCTTCGACACGCACAACAGCGGCATCGCGCTCCTTCTTCATTCGACGCAACTCTGCATCCTTATTCAACAACTCATCGTGCGATTGCTGGAGCTTTTCTGACAGTGACTTTTGCTCTAAAATGAGATTTAAATGGCTTATCATGAAATCTCCACTACACATATTCAAACTTGGTCAGCGTTCTACCCTCTTCTATAGAGTGAATTATCTGTCTCAGTTGTTGAGCTTCATCGGATTTCTCATTGAGTTGAGAGGTGACATCATTGAGCTTTTCCTCGTTGATGCGTTTTGCCATTACTGCATCATCCCTCTCCTTCTCTAGTTGCGCCATCTGGCGCAGCATCTCACGCAGAACGCAGCTTACTCCGTCGGGTTCCAGATCAGCGCCTTGACGGGGATGTGGGGAGGTCAACGACGTGCGCCAATTGAGCGATCGACCTAGCGAGTCCGATGATGATGAAATAGCTGTTGTCCCAGTGGTATTGGTAGTGGTAGCGGCGGTAGCGGCTACAGTGGTCTTTTGAAGTGCTCCACCTTCCGCCTGCGCCTCTGACCACGTCGCTGTCGATAGACGAGCTCGTCTTTCAGCTGAAAGGGATCTGGAGCCTAAGTTGTTTTGCTCTATGTTGCAAGGTAAACAGACACTATAAACGCAGGAGTAATGATGCAATGCGTTTGTCTTTTAAATGTATTTTGCAGATGAAATTAGGATGCTTACACAGCTTTCGTTTGAATTGGAACTAAACATATACAATTTTAATCTTACCCGAGTTTGGAACTAACTGTCACGGAAGCTAACAGTCTGATGATGAAGAGTGATTGAAGGAATGGTGACTCACTTTTGCTAGGTGATATGGACCTGGGTCGTTGATCGAGGTGGTGTTTGTGATTAGCTTGATCATATCCTCTGTCCTCAACTAACGCAACATCTTCTTCGTCAATGTCGCTCATTCTTTTCTTTGAGTTTAACATTAGCACGGGCGAGGAGCCCTGACGCTGCCGAAAACCAAGATATTGACGCAATAGAGAGTCAATGGAGGCCAGACGAGACTCGGCATCCAGCCTCGACTCATTGGAAGCCGTAAATTCCAACTGGAGAGCTTGAAGCCGTCGTTGTGCTGAATTAAGATCTGCGCTGAGGCGAGCATTTACCTGCTCTGAGGTATCCAGCTAAGGGCAGTTTACAAATGCAAAATAACCAGTTTGTAGCAATCTATTACACCCAATCTGTTCTTATTACTTAGGCAAATTTTGTTTATTTCCCAATGAACCAATACTATTGTGACTGATTTGAGATTACTTACTTAAAACAAAATAGAATGCCTTATTCACTATCTGATGACAGCATCATCAAGCGGTCGAAGTAGGCTTTTCCTTTATGCTGGCAAAAGTGCCTAAACAGACTCATGTGATAGTCAGGTTTTTGTTAAAGTTATCTTAAACAGTCACATTCCAGTCTCAAAGTAAATAATAAATGCTAGTCGCGTTCTCCACAAACATTCAACACGCTATTTGTGCACACATTGCTTCAATGTTTCAAACAGCAGGTGTAATCCTCATGGAATTTAGGTGATCGTCTCCTTCTAGTGTGACATAAAACGTTGCATTGAAGGTGCTTTTTCAGACACAACTCCAAAATAATACGCAGTTGTTACCAAAGTCATTTAGGGAAACGATTCTTCCGCATTAACTACCCATTGCATGGCAATTCGTGGATCATTTAAAACGCTTAGTCAGTCATTGCGGTCTTCGCAAATTCCCATTGCGTTTCGATTGACTAATTCGATCCACATACTGCATCTTCGTTTCGCGCCCTTTTTGGACTTTGCGTGGGAAAATTGACCTCACGACAACCACGATATTTCTATCACCACCTAAACTTCTACTAATTGGCACCGCAAAATATTTCCCACCGACTATCAATCATGCGTTCCGCCATTGCTGCGTTAATCCAGCATAATTTGGCAGTGTGCTTGCATTCTGGTACTCCAATCTAGGCATCCAGTTTATACTTCTTGTAAAACTTATTCAAGGATAGTTTGGCTAAGACATGTGACAAGCGTTCCATCTTACACGTGACTGTAGGATGCGCTTGACTTCCTCGAGGCGTTTATAATCTCTGCTGGTCTCTTCAGTCGACAAATCGGTTGTCCACTCATGAGCTCGAGGATGATCTTCAGCGCCAGCATGATGACGCTGAAGGCTGCTTAATTCGGCCTCCAAGTCGCGCCTTACAGCCTCTTCTTCAGCTAATTGTTTCCTCAGCATCACACATTCGCTAAATTTAAAATAGCACATAATAGTGTCATAGATTTTACAAAGCTGAAGCTTACCGTTTCACTTCTTCCAGATTTGCTATTTCTTCACCAAGGTTGGTCCTCAGTTCTGCACAGTTCTGTTGAAGTTTCGTGTTCGCAAGCTCACATTCGGAGAGTTTTCTTCTCAGCTCTTCCATCGCAGAGTTATCACGTGACTTGGAAATTGCTAGAGTGTTTAATTTCTCATTTCGGTTGCAATGCTCACGTTCACTGTGCTCTAACCGTTCTCGCATCTCGTTAAGAATGCGACTCTGTCCACCTCTTTCCGCCTCAAGCTCACGCATCTTATGGCGCATCTCCTGGATGGTTATTTCAAGCGTAGATTTGGTGGATTCAATCTCATTCAGCTGTTTGCGCAGGTCCATAACTTCACGACGAAGATTGTTACGGCTTTCTTCGGCTGAAATGAGCATGAAATACTGAAAAAATTGAATGAAATTATAACTGCTTTACATGGAATTCTCATTTAGCTAGAAATAAGATTAAAATGAGAAGCTGTGATTGTGAATGCAAAAAAGAGGAGGAATTCGACGCGATTCATCAATCGCCTCCTACTCTATGTGCCACAGATGTTATTGTCAGGCCTTTCATTGCTTACTGTGAAATTACTATTCAACAGCCAACAAACCTAAAGTAGTAAAGGCTACTGTTTTGCAGGTTTCATCCGTTTAAAGGTCTGTTGTAAAACTACCTATGGCACCTAAAAAACCGCGTGTTTGCCCCTAAGCCAGCATTAAAGCTAACGCAAATTTAAGCTGATGCAGGCTATCCAATTTATTTGGATACTATTTGGCAAATTTTAGAACAAGTGGATCATTGGGCTAAAAGGTGCTTCGTTTTCAGCTTAACGAACTCTGTTTTTGCATTCGGCAATCCGTGTTTGGATCATTCCGACAACATATGTCGCTTTACTTAACAGATTCTGCTGGTCCATTCACATATTCAGATTGGTTTGCCGGGTAAAGTGAAACACAAAGCCGCCAAAGTGGACAAAAAAAGAGGGAAATGAAGTAAATAATTGGAAATAAACCAAGCCTATCATACCTTTTTAATAATTTCAAAGGCTTGTATTTACTTCCCCTTAGTGGAATACCATGTAAGAGTGAAAAATAAGGTGTTGTGTCAACCTACTTTCCCGAAGAAGTTTTGCAGTTTCGGAGTAGTCGGGGCGATTGGTGTGGCGTGATCCCTCATACACCCGAAGCTGGAGTTGAACTTCGTTGTACTCGTGAACAGTACGTTCAAGGCTTGATTCCAGCGCCTTTACCTCCGCCTTCAATCCCAAAACCTCCTTCTCGCGGCTAGCCCTTCAAGGAAAAGTGGCCCTATCTTATGGTAAAAATTAATTCCAGCGATCCTACGAACTCACCCGGTATTCAGCCTAAATTGTTGGGAATATTTTTAACAAAACTAGTGGCTGAACCTTATAAAATTGTCTTTGTGATCGCACTGCGGTTTCGCATGCGTTTGCAATTGTCAGCTTTCATATTGTAAAATGAAAAAGGCAGTTTAATTCCATCGGAATTGTAAATTACTTTTACTTATGGTGAGGGATTTACCAAGGTAGTGGAAATGCAAAATTTAGGTTTCGAAAGACCAGACATCGTAAATCTGTTATTGGAAGTCCAAATTCACCACGCAACATGCAGCCTCCTTTTACACGGGCAGCACAAGGCTTCAGATCTGAGGTTGACCAACAGGCAGCTTCTTGACTGCAGTCAATTAAATGAAGGAATAATTGAGGAGCGTTTTGCACATCAGGGAGCCTGTCTACGCAACTTTTAAAAGTGCACTGAATCATGGTTAAGTGTGTTCCATTCAGCCACCTGAAATTATTCTTGAGATAGTGATCTCCGGTAATTAGCGTGGAATCATCAGAATACAATGCACCTCTAGTGCAAAAAACAAATCAGTTGTTCTCATTGACTTTAAAAAATAGGCGAGATTTCTTCAGCAACACGCAATTTTTATTCATATTTTGTCATAAAAAATGTCATCATGCACTGAATTCTAACGGCACTGTGTCTGACACCGGTCCACTCTTTTGTTTGAGTTTGAATTTGCCAGACTGAAAATCAGTTCAAAGGCAACCAACTCCTGGCAATGCTTGTGCAAAAAGCAAACTCACTTGAATTCCTCAAACTGCTCCCTGCATGCACGCAGATCTTCAGTGGTCGCCTTCAGTGCCACATCGTCTTTCTCTGCCCTTAACGTCGCTTCGCGCCGCGTTCGATCAAGATTCTTTTCCAAATCCGCGATCTGTAATGTAGTAATGTGACTTATTGATGTTGAATAATCAAAATAAGCAAAATAGTTATCCAAAACAGACGCACCGTCTCTTGTAGGAGTAAAATTCGTTCCCTCACAGTTGCGTGGTCTTCTGCGGCAAGGGCCAAAACTTTCTGGCGCTCCTGCTCAGCTCGCATTAATGCGTCATCTCGTTCTCTTCAAGGGTGATGAAATTAAACTCGAAACTATCAAAATTCTGATTTTTGGCCAAAACAAATAACCCTTAGCAAGTATGCCCTGAAATTTGATGGTAGCTGAGGATTCGGTCTTTCATACAATTAATCAAGATTCTAGTAAACATAATGAGTATGATCTAATTGGACCTACGAGTCTCCTTGTCAATAAAGTGTGACTCAAGTATTCGTGGTATACACATTTAGTGGTTTTCGAAATAACGTGTCTGCCTATGTAAATAAGAGCAGACTTTTGTTGAAATTCGTTCTAAATGACTTAAAGATTGTTGTAAAGGTACAAATCAAGTTGCCTCATTATGTTTCCCGAACTTTCCAGAGCTGAGGTCCAACAAATTATTATAAATGAAAGAGTAATGGTGTTACTCCATAATTCCGAAATTTATGGACCAAATGTTCACTCTTGGGTAAAAGTGGCAACGATTTTCAGCTAAAAGTTAGTTGAAATGTAGTTTCAAAAGAATCAGACACATAACCGAGTTAACTTTTGTTTAAGAATGTCTTAAACCCACTTATGATAACTGCGATCTTTATTGAAAACAGTTACTTTGAGTATTTTTATGCAACAGCAGGAGAACTTGCCTCTGCGCGAGCTTGAGTTCATGATTCAGTCTCGCCTGTTCCTCCCCCCATCGTTGCAACTCTCGTTCACTCATCCCAAGTCGGTCTGTCTCGCGTATGGAAGCCTTCGTTGCTTCCGCAGCAGCTCGGTCTGCCCTCATAACTGCCTGCACCGCGGCCTCTGAAAGGCGATGCCATTGAAAATCACCCTTCCACTATCAACTACTGATTTAACTGAGAGTAGCCACACTGACTTACCCTCAGCTTCCGCTAATCGTCGTTCAGCTGTAGCCAGACTAACTCGCAGTTCTTCCACTTCGGCCGTGTATTTAGCTCCTAGACGGTCCCGCTGACGCTGGATTTTGCTCAGCTCCGTCTCAAAGTCACTTCGTAAGCGCTGCACTTCAGCTGAAAAGATTTTGACTTCATTATTAAACTGTGGAAGAGTCGAGGAGTGGTTAGGATCAACTGACATGCCTTGAAGGGTGTTTCGGCGAAGAGTGAGGTTAGCTATATCTGTTTCCTGCTTTTCAACCTTATTCTTTAGCTCAGTGATCTGACGTTGAGCCAAAAAGGCCTCGCTGTCCAAGACCTCTCTGTCCGTCCGAAGTTTAGACACTAAATCCGAAAGGTGTCTGCGTTCCCTCTCGTTCAGTGATAGCTTTATTGAAAAAAAAGGTTCAATTAATGGAAAACGAAAACCAAAAAAACACCAATCAATGCTGTGTTGATAAGCGCAGACCAAAAACCAGTAAATATGTTGGATAATGTTTAAGGAAATCGAAGTTCTAAAAGCTAAAAATCATCATATAACCGACATTAGAGTAATTTTTTCCAAAATTCTAGAGGGATCACTGATTTCCCTGACTGCATGATTTTATAAAAATGACCACAATCCTCACTCCAAAAAAGCCAATAAACTGCCGTGAATGCATGACTATTTCGTTTAACATTAGGCAGTACGTTGACTTATAAAGATAGAATGATAACAAATTACCTAAAACTATCCAACATATTTCTTCTAAATGTCAAGTAAAAGGGACTAATTGGGTTGCTATATGATTCCTAAAAGCCTGGAGAAGAACTGGGTTTTGAGCAGGTAATCATTCAGACAAACACGTAAGAAGTGAATAATTTCGCCGTGTCTGTTTAAATTTCCATAGGTAAAAAGGACGACTGTATAGCCAAATACCGCATATCGTGCCTACTCGTGAAGAGAGATCGTCCTTATCTCGCATCATTTCCTCGCGCTCTTCATTTAGTCGAGAGACGATCCCCGCCTGCTGTCCCAATTCCCTCTGCAGCTTCTCCGTCTCTTCTGTCAGGTTGATCACCTGCCTATTGGCTGCGGCCACCGCCTCAGCGAGCTCCTCTCTCTCCCGATTAGCTCGCAGTACCTCCGCTTCAGTCTGCACGTGCTGCTGCTCTGTTCGCGCCAGGGTGTCCCGCAGACGCCCCAACTCCGCTGAACTCATTTGGAGCTCCGCGTCGGTACGTGATAGCTGATTACGCAATTGCTGCGTTTCAGCACGTAGGTGGTTGCGCTCTTCCAACGCTCGTGTCTCATTGGACGTGGAAAGATTGAGTTGTAGTGTCAAATCCGACCGCTCTCGTTCCCTCGCCTCGATTGCTGATTCAAGACTGATCGCTCTATCCTGTATCATCTGTTTCTCTTGTTGAATCTAAAATGGAGAAACCATTGCAGTAAAGCCTGCAGTGATGCGATTGGTACTGCAGTTCACGTCACTTCCTTTAATGTTTCTTTACTGGACATTAAACTTTTCCTCAAAGTTGAATGGAACTGATTAATGTCGTTGAATAAACACCGGAAAACTTGTACGCATGGAAGCATGAACATGTTTGGAACTAAGTGTTTAATTTTAACAATTTCGTGAGGCAAAATTTTGCTTTCATCCAACAATCTTAGACATGGCTGGTGATTTCAACTAAAACTGCTCCACACTTACTGGCTCTAACGCTTAACGCTTAATGCGTGGCTCGATTAATAGTTCCAAATCGCTGCTCTCAGGAGGGGACTCACTGAGTCAAGCTGCTCATTGAGCTCGCAGATTTGACGCTCTGCTCGTTCGAGTTTGCCAGTGACTTCGCTGTAGTCATTGGAGAGGGTCGAGTTTCTCTTCTCCAGCTGCTCTTCCTCGCTGCGTGCAGCGCTCAGCTCCTCCCTCAGCTGCGAAATCTGCGTCTCTGACTGGTCCAGTGTGCGCTGGAGGCGAGCGGTCTCGCGCACCTGCGGGACATATGCGTCAATCGTTTGATCGGTTTGGGTGTGAGAGCTGGTATGACTTTCGAGTTGAAGTCATTCACAAGAGCAAATAAATGAAGTCCTACGTTGAGCCTTAAAGCCCTATTTAAAGCAATCGTCTCCACTGATGTCTCAAATAAGTTTCCCATAATCTAATTTTTAATTCCTGGAATTTCAGCTTTATTCTATCTTTTGCTTGTGATTCCGACCAAATACACCCAATCTTTTTAAAATGGGGTAAGTGGCACCAAATTTATTCAGCCTGGTAAGGACAAACTTGATTAAAAGATTGCCAGCAGTTTTCCTTTTCTGAGAACCCAAAGTTTCACAGCCAGGTCTTAGATCTGTTCCACTGGAAACATACAATGCAAGCAAGTTGTTGAAAAACGCAAGTACTAGACCATCGACAAGTTTTACTCATATTATAACCACAATGACAAAATGGATTTGATAACTCAGTTTGCTATACGATTGCTTTCGATAACCAATTCCTTGCTTTCCCCTTTTGATGCCTTGACTTCTTCTTTTGGGCACACCACTGACTTTCCTGGGTTGACTTAGTTTCAATCAGTGAAGACATCTCAAGTTAACAGATGCTTTACAGACGTCAAACTTTGACACAGCCTTTAGCAAAATGGCCCTTCACCATTTGGCCACCCATTATAAGTAGTTGTTTATTTAAAGAGTGCAACTAACAAAGCGTTTAATGAATAGTAACAATGTTGGCTTTATGAATTTCTCCACGAAATTCTCGACCATCTCGTTACATTTGGACCTGCCCTTCACTTGAATCGTAGAGCTCCCAATCTGTGTATAGGTATTCCATGATGATGTCGCTTTACCTCAAATACAACCGGTAATAAAACCACTTTCATCCTTCTGGCTACATTTATTTTAATTTCATTTTATGTTAAATCCGACATCAACACAGACACAAACGGGTGTCCGCTATTTAAAAGAGGAAATTTGTAAATAATGTGTTACAAGAGGACGACAATGACAACAGCTTCCACAGTAAACTTTAACAATGGGTGGGTAGCAGGGGTTGGGGATTGGTGAGTATGGAGTGCCGAAATGTGATAAACGACAAAGTAGCCTACCTCCCTCTCATATTCAAGCTGCTTGAGGTTGCGTTGCTCCACGAGACTATCGCGCTCCTTCGAAGTTTCGTGAAGGAGTTGTCGAAACTGCTCCAACTCCGTCTGAAGCGAGTTAATTTGCTCCGTGTTGGTGGTTCGTGCTCTTTCCAATATGTTCCTCTCCTCCATGGAAATGCTACGATTAAAGAATTCTAGGTTTGCAAGCTGTATTTTGATCTTTAGAACGCCTTAAACCATGGAAAAATAATTTCGTTTAGAAATAAATTCAGTCCGTTTGTATAATGTAAGAGAAATATGCTACTACTCATAAGTAGTTTCAAAGGGTGAATTTGTGGCGCCTCCAGTACTGACAGTGACCCACTGTTTTAGCTGGGGTTCTTGTCGTTTAGAAAGGAAAACTTGCCTCAGTCATATAGAGTGCTTTTAGCATTCACTCTATGTGCCTTAGCACATGAAAGGCTAAGTTTCCGCCTATTTGGTTTTGCATTCCTGCGAAGCATTCACAAGTGGGATTTTGTTTCAGGCTATAAGGGTCACAGTTCAAACCAGTTTATACACGTCTGCACACCTGAGAGAATGTTTGGTCTTGTCCCTCTCCACGCGCAAAGCGTCAACTTCTTTGCGTACGAGGTTAAGGTCAGTCCGCAAGTTGCTGACATGCTCTACAAGACGCGTTCTTTCCTCTTCACTCTCCTCAAACCTCTTGTTCATCCCCTCAAATCGGCCTCGCAGACTGGAGAGCTTCAGCCGCAATGCCTGAACCTAAATGACATTTCCAAAATAACCATCGACTCTATCAACTGGAGGAGGCGGAGGAGGAAGGAAGGCGGGACTCACTTGTGTTGCACGACGATTTAGGGCTGACTGAACTGCACTCACAGCAGTTTCGGCTAGTTTAAGTGTAGGTGTAGTGGAGGGCGATCTTGGGAAGGCGGAGAGACGTGGAAGTGAGTGGTGGTCGTTTGACGGAGAGGTGGACCTTGGACGCCTGGGGCGTGGTGTGGCGAGGACACCGGCCTCGTCTTCCATCCAATCACCGGTCTGCATTTGATGCTGGAAGCTCACCATGAAAGGCTCCTGTGACTCATCTACGTCGGCATTTGCTGTGTCCGCAAGGACTGTCTGGGAAGTATATGATGTTGAGAGCATGTCTGGTAAGTGTTTTTTGTGTAAACGGTATCGGCTAGCTGTGGTGCTGGTACAGTGAACCAAGATCTGTGGCTTTTTACATGGAAGTGTATTTGCCTTCAAGAAAATTAAATGCGCAGATTTATGTGCTTATGAGGTGTAAAATTATTGAACATTATCTATTTCATTGGTATACACAGTACTACTTTTCATTTAATATATCTGAGAGATTAGAATAATCTAAAAATGTATAACTGTGCAAAGATCGACATTACAACGACGCATTCCACCTTAAAAACAACTCATACTGACCCAAGTCTAACACTTGCATCCAAAAGTCTTAAAGTTGCAACAGTTTCATCTCTGTTACGCGATTTTTGGGAAGCTTAGCAGCTTTATGTGAATTGACTTCTCTGACAAATGTACTTTAATCATAAAGACCCTACCCACGGCATTTTTGTAAAACCCATCAATTTGTTTCCACACTATTGCTATAGCTAGTGGACAAAATCATTGCAAATGCATTTAAAAATGAATCTGTGAAAGATAATGCGTTCTAACAGTACCGAGGAGTTTAATGGCTCCAGATCAGAAGGCCAAAAAATGGGAACAAAAGTAACTAAATAAGATATTGGTTTACTGGGGAAGGGACTTGAATAGAAGAAAATGTCAAGGAATTAAACCTGAGCAATTTGAGAGAGCGCCTGATGCATTGCGCGTGTTTGCTCAATTAAGCGTTTTGTCACCGTCACAGGATCCTCCCCAGTCGTCTCTTCTTCCGCATCCGAATGTTTTGGGGAAGGGAATGATGCTCGAAGTCTTTGCAATGTGTTCAAGACACGATCCCTATCTGCAACCTGTTTAAATCGACCAAACCCGGTTAAAAAGGCTTCAATGGCTAAACAAAAATAACGTATTAGATACACTAGTGAGAAAGGATACTCACTTCCGTCAAAAGCTCTTGAACGCGTCTGTTGAGCTGCATGATCTGATCCTCGGCCTCCACTAAGCGGGCTTGGCTGCGCGCCAAAGACTCGGCCATTGATTGGCTACGCGCTTTCGCGTCCGCCTCCTCAGCCAATAGCTGTCGTCGACTTTTGGCCAGTGCATCAGCCGATTCCAATTCAGCGGCTTTGAGGTTATTGCCCAATGCCGTGCATGCCGATTGCAGTGACTGACCCATTCGCATTATCTCACTGTTCATCTAAAATGCATAGACGCTCATTAGGAATCGGAGCAAAAAACTTTATTGCGTATCAAAACAACTTTGAAGTCTATCAATGTTCTACGAGTCTAAATAATTAGAAAGGCCGATAACCAACTTTAGCACAAATCCCCAAAATGGTTTGATTTCATTTAAATTGGTAATTATCCCACCTCTGCTGATAATTTGTCTTCATTTCGTGGAGAACTTTGTTATCATTATTAAAGACCGTGGAACATTGTGTGAGCCTGTGCTCATGCATTGAACATAAATGAATAGGAGGAAAATCTTACGGCATACTTTTCTACCAATTCTTATTTTAACAGTAAGTGACAGTGAAAAATTTAAACCAGCTGGTGGAGGACTTTATCCGTGTATACCGGGAAATTACGCAAAATACGAGTGTCAAACTTCTGGTATTTTACCACTGTTTGTTTATTATCTGGCTTGCGACGTCAAGCAATTTAAAAGAACTAAAGTCCTGAGAAGAAGTGGCGAAGTACAGCCGCATTAACCTAAACCGCTTCATTCAAGGTGTTGATAAACATTTCTGCTTCCTTCCAAACTCTCCAACTCGCTTTATTTTCTAGGAATCCTCCGAAAAAGACGGATTACGAAACAAGATTTATTAGTGAAATTATAAACCTAGAGACCAATAGAGAAGTTGTAGCATTACCTTTACTAAGTGCGAATCCAAACGCAACGAGGATACTTATGCTTCTGGTCGTATTCGGTAGAGCAAGGACTTCACGCCAATGTGATCGGAATTAAATGATGCGACTTGATTACTTAGCATGACTACCCCAAGTGCACTGATGGTCCGCATGATTAGGATTAACCTCCACTAACTGCGCTGAAATCGCAACGCCCAAACGTAGTGCCAAGATTCTGTGAAAATGGCCTTCAATCATTGTAAATAAATGCATTAAAAAGAAGTCCCCCTAATGACACAGATTAACTTCGATAAAGATGCTTCATCTTCTGACGAATCGGTCTTTCTTTGTTTATCGTAAGTAAATTTGCTTAAAATCGGACACAGAAAAGTCTTAAGGATCGGAGGCAGAACTATATCAAAGTTGAAATAAACTCTATCTCAGAAGCACAGAAATGCAAGGACCTGACGCATCCTTAAGCATGATTAGTGATACAGAAAGTGGAATTCACACTGGTGAATTAGACTTGATTTAGTCGGGTCGATGCAAAGAAGTGAATAAAAGAAATGTCTCTTTTGTTGAGATGAAGTGACACTTAGACGTGAGGGGAGGAAGTGGAGAAGGAGAAGCTCACCTGTGTGAAGTCCAGGGCCGTCTGGTGACGCAGCTCAGCGAAGGCACGTCGCAGTCCAACTACCTCACGCCACAGCGCCAGTAGACGATTGTGCTCTGTTGCAAAATACTCGTTGAACGCCGTCTCCTCATTCTGCCAGTCGATCTCACGCTTCTCCAACTGCTGTGTGGCCTGTCGCCAAGCCTGAGTCAACTGCGCCACGTCTCTACTCAAACCCTTTGCAAATAGACCTATCTTATACCATCGCCACTACTGCACATACACTGTTGCAAAAGATTTTTCATTAGTTCACTTCTGCAATGTGCATGAATGCATGATTCCCACTTTTGCATTTGGGAAGGGAAAATGAGTGGGAGGTGACGCTGGCCTGATGCTAAATGATATCGCATTTATTCAAGTCCACATAGCCATTTTTAACAATGCTACTTCCTTTTAAGTTCAAGCATTAAACCAAAAGTCCTATGAATATTAGGTAAGTAAGCAAATCAACGTTTTCACAACACTGAATATTTAATTGCACCGAGAACCATTATGTGTAAATAGATTACATTGGACAAGTTGGCCAGCCTTAAACACTTACACTTCCATCTGAATGTCATACCTGATTTGCTGCAGCAGCCTCTTCTAGCTGGTCCTGCAGAACCTCATTGGCACGTGAAAATTCAGCTGACCTGCAGATAATGTAGGAATCATTTTATGTTATGGCACTTAATAGCGAGAAAACTACCCACTTATTTCGTTCCGCCTCAAGCGTAGTGGTAAGATTTTCCAGTTCTGCAATCAAACTTTCCTCACGCATCTTAGCCATGCTTTCGCGTGCATCCAAGCGGCTGTCATGCTCCATCTCCTTGGACTGTAACTAATACATTTCATAACACGAGCACTTTACTACTCATTTTAAATCAGTAGGGATCGGTTCAAATCTAAATCAAAGTAAATATTACCTTCTTGGCATTCTTTTGAACCTCCAGCTTAAGATCTTCCACCTCCATCTCCAGGTCGGTATTCTTGCGCTTGTATTGTGTCAGCTAAATGCAACAAGTTTAATGGTCGCTCCCCACTTTGTATTCCAATTTTAGTGCAAATTGGAATCAAATGTATAGATTTGCCTAGCTCTAAGGCGGCTCAATTTTTCCATCGACAGACGCTTATGGAGAGAGGGAGTATCAGTAAGTTTAGGGGAAGAGAAAAATCAATCAAATCTAGTGAATCAGCGGCGCTGGGAACGCCCAAGGCGCGTGGACGAAATTGGGCGTTGTAGCAACTTCTCACGCCCCCTTTTTGAATATTTCAACAGGATTTTGTGATGAATGAACGTGCACGACAGCGACAACGTTCGGCGCCATGCATTATCGCATTATAGGGATAGAAAGATGTTTGCAGGTATTAGCAGTGTCCAAATGAACTTAAATTATTATTATCTAAAATTTTTTACTTTGTTGATTGGTCAAGTACTTGCAATGGTAGCAGACGGCCTTCACCCTAGAGTTCGCCCCATGAAATTCAAAGAAACGATCCTGCTGAATGCTCCATCCAAATAATCTGTGCCATTCCCTTGTAAAATCTTAAGAAATGCATAAACAGATGTGTGGAACTCGACGTTAATGCAGCATCTTGCAAGGAGTAGTGTTTAATTAAGTTTGGAAAATGTAGCCCAGATCCTTGTTAGACTACTGTAATGCATTAAAAAAAAACTTCACAACCAATAAACATAGTTTCAGGCGGCTTTCTTGCTGGAAACTGATGTGATAAAATCTCGCCTTAAAACACAGATATTGAAGACAGATAAAGCAGCAGCGCAGGTAAAATTATTCGCTCGAACAATGCAGAAAGCCCAAAGGCCGATCTGTGGAATATTCGTAATTTGAGCAGTGATTCCAAGGTGATTACCCCACGAAAAGCGCACACTTTCGTGGAATTTTGTTAAAAAATCGGAATGTATCAGGAAAAATATTTTTAAAAGTAATAATCTAATCACTTCGCATGAACTCTATTTGACTGCCTTTAAGCCTTGATTAGTTTAACTTCCAAGAATAAACAAAAGGACCCAACCTACCTGCCCCTGGAGAGTTTGAATTAATCTTTGATGACGCTGATTGCTCTCCTGCAAACTTGCGACTTTTCGTTTGTGCTCCAACAACTCGGCCTCAAGAAGCTGCATTCGAGTCCTTGTCGGGGAAGGCATGCTTTGAACTAGAGACACTTCCGGCCTCTGACTTGGCGATGGTAAATCCACACCCTCTAACTAGAGCAAAGAAGAACTCTTGTGAACGTCAAAACTGTCCAAATAAGGTTTTCTCGGCCCTGAGAATTGGACTGACTATTAGAAACCTATGGTTTGGTGGTCAGAACGGGTTGATTCTTCAGTGGGTCGTTATAGCTACTTTGAGTTGTGCCTTCCTTAAAAGGGCGGTTTAATCGAGCAGCGTCAATAAGATGCGTTCATCACACCTTCGACGACAAAACACGCGAAGTCAACAGTGAATAGAAAATGTTCAATCATTCAGGAAACGTTCTCTAATGAGAACCATGCTCTCCCCGGAAATTGCAGAGATTTTGATAATTAAAATCCTACAACTGCGTGAAAAAGCACATCCTTCCTCAAAAGGATAAAATTTGGCTTTCATTTTTGTACCTTGCGGCAACATCAAGTGTTAGCGATCTACCAGACCAGTTAGAATACCTCATCTTCCATTTGAAGTAAAAATTGTGTTGTTGATCTTCCAATTACCTTACTGCTATCCGTTTAGTAAAAAGCACTTCGACCTGTTATAAGCCGTCAATTTTGAGGTGCTTTAGCTTCTTTTCCAAAGGCAAGGATGGTGATTTCAACTGAGTCAGTTTAACATCCCTGGATCGCTCCGTTCGTCAACACGAGATCGTTTGTCATAAGCAGGAAACAATTTTTCACATAGTTTTGTGCCAATGAAGTCTCACTCGGTGGTGAGTTTGATCGCTTTTTGTACATAGTTCGTTCCTCTTTCATCTCGTCCAGAGTCCTACACAACAATTGCTCATTTGTGCTATCCTTGAAAACCAAATGTACAAAGTTTGTGATCGCAATAAATCTGGTCTGCTTTTTACTGCACAAACCCTTAGCTTCTGGAAAAATTCAACGATTTTTTTCGCGAAAACAACATTTACTGAATTACTCTGGCTGCTGGAGTGCGAGACTTACGAAGAACCTTTAAAAACCCCTTTTAAAGAGTTGTTTTAAGATGATGTATCTTCCAAAGTTTTAAAGCATTTATTTTGCAAGCCCAGTATCTTTTGCGTTGAAAAGAAGGAGGTAAATTATCTTGATGAAAAATAAGAATTATAATTTGGATGACTGTTTGACGAATGCAACTAAAGATGATCCATTGTTACTAAGATCTACAATATGAATAAATGGGAAAAATTTTAACAGTAGATTTTTAAGTAATCATTACAGTTAACTACAATTTTGAAAGCCAACAGTTAAGGCCAAAAAATCAAAAGTAAGCTATTTAGATCTTTTGTTTGCGAAAATAAAGTCCTAGTTGTTAGTTAATACATCCATAAATGCATCCCTACGTGCATGTGTATTATTAGCCAACTTTGCTCAAAAGTGCTCGTTTTGACTAACTGCCAAGTTATTGAATGAGGTTTGCACGAATTCGCTTTTCAAAACTTGTGACACCTTCAATGATTTCCTTTACGGATACTCTACATTGGGATGAAACTTGCCTCAACAATCCATAGTCATTCCTTAAACGCGACACGTGCACATCTTACATCACTCCAAGCCTAGGTTTGGTACTTTATGCTATGCAATCGACCACTAGAAACGTAATTGGGACTTAAGACTTCTATCTCTATGTGAACAAACCGCCTATTTAAAAGTAGTTTCCGAATCAGTGGACTGTCAAAAGGAGTTCACATATGCCACTTGGAGGTAAAGATTACCACCGCCTTCCGTTAGCTACACCATTTGATCTAACTGAAAGGCCATATTTTATTAGCAACAGCACAAAATATGTATGTTTGAAAACGCATCAACCACTATCACTATTCGGTTTTCTTTGGCATGATTATCAGTAATGTCAGTGTTAATTTGTGTCCCATACCATTTCAATGCGCAGCATTTCACGTTGTAGTCGTTGAGATTCCACCAGCAGGCTCAAAGGCTCAGGGTTATTTGGCGGAGAAATGGTGCAGTTATCAGTAGTCTTGGCCTCTTGAATTGCATGTTCCTTGGGTGTAGCAATCCCTCCTAGCTCTTCCTCTGTAGTCAGTGTTTGAAGTGGTGTACTATTGCTTGTCTCACTAGCTGCCATTTTTCAAATCAAGGACATTTGGACAGAGCTCTAGGGGAGAAAAATCATCTATAAAGCCAAACTTTACCTACTCAAAACGTGACGATGAAGCGATTTAAGAATTATTAATGTTAAAGCAAAAATTGGATTGTAAAGATGGTTATTACTTGTTACAAAGTACAGACTTTAGATTTAGTGCACATGGTAGGCTTGTAAAAGCATCCAGTGAAAGAGCTTTTAAGGCCAAACATTGGATATATTTCAAAAAGCAAACATGTAAATTAATACTTGATTATTTGCAAGTCAAATACCGAAAGTAGTACTAGTTAACCTCGCTGTTTCATATATACGGGCGCGTACAGTTGAGCGTCCAATAACCAATGTTAGGAAATATAAACTGACTGAACTAGCAAAGGTAAACTTTAAAATGAAGCAATTTATCAGGGACAAAAACCGTCGCAGGATTAGTCGAAATTTTAGAAATCTTAAAAGCGACCGTGAAAAAGTGTGCAACAAAGTTCGGAATAGTATAGCAATTTGGAAATGCATTTGCGGCTATATAAGTTTATTTACAACCCAATGAAGGCTCGTAGGTGAATAACATTACAGCTGCGTGGTTTAGCGGCTGCGACTTCTTTGGTTTCGTATCGAGCACGCAGGTATTAGTGAAGATTAACTTCTTGCAAAGAGTGGGCGCGGCGCATCTACGAGTTGTAGTAGCATGCCAATATGGTGTGGGGGGAAGCACCACTAGTGGACAGTGGAGAGAGAAGGTTTTGATATGGGAGTCATGCCAAATCAGCTGACAGAAGTATGATTTTCAGAATAAAGACTTCTTATGTACAAGAGTCTTGTAATACTTTGTTTGTTCGAACTGCCGGTTTCGATCACTTGGGTGGCCATCTTGTACTAGCCAGTTGGACGGCCTTTGGGCCGTGCCAACAGCCCCCAAGCCCTCTGTTCCCAGAATATATATTCTGCCCCAATACTATGCTCTTTTTCACCTTAAAGGGAGCCTCGGGGTGCTACAAGTCTAGTTACTGAATTGGCTATTTCCTGCTTTATGCATGAGCGTGCAATCTTTTGCACATAAGCTTTCGCTTCCATGCCATTTACGGTTGCAACTCTGGAACACTTAGTCATTTCAAACCTGTATTAAGGGATCTAAACAGGGCCTGTTTTTTAGCGTTGTGATTCCTAGAACTTTTCTATGTTTATTTAGGTCACCTACTGTGTTTAACTATACTGTTTGACTTGCACCCACATATTGCATCCAATCAAAGTGTAATACATCTTTGGTATGTTGTGACGTTTAGTCCTAGCGTCATTTTCTGCTGGTTGGTACAGAGTTCCACCATATCAACGATTGATTTGCAAGTAATAGTGCGTAATGCCCCTAAGGGCGTTTTTTGTTGCACCTGGCTCTGCTAACCCCTTGGATGCATAGTTGTCCCCTTTTGAACATTACCCAGTTAAAGCTCGTATTGAACTGAAAATGTTCCATTTTATTATTGTGGATGCTATTGTGTTTGCCTTTTTATCTCCTTGGACAAAACTTTGGGTTTTTCGAATTATGACATCTGTTTAATATATCCTCAACTTGCTTTGCGCTTGCATTTCACTATATATTTCACCATGATTAATGCGTAGGCGGTTTTGTGAGGACTGTGTGGTTTGCCTGTGCATCTAGTCCATTAGTTGATGTAGAGAATGCTTCTGGGGAAGGTATCATAACCCGGCCATTTCCGTGGCAGCTCCAATTTTTAATAGAATCTGGACGATTTGGTGTTTTTGTAGTAATAGGGTTTATGTTTATAAACTTCCATCATCATTCTCCCTTAGTTCGTGAGACCAATGGGCGATTCCTATCGATTTACAACGCTTGAACGGTCTCTCAACACCCTCGGAGTCAACATCGGCGTTGCTGGTACCAGAACCTCTGAGTCGAAAAGGAAACGAAACAAAAAACGCTCTCAAAAGACGAAAGTCGTCACCATCTCCACTTCTGAGGATTGTGTAGCAGTTGAGGTTGCTGAAACGACTGATGAAGGATGGATACCGGTAGCGTCCAAGAAGTCCAAGGTCACCTCCTCTTCTAAAGAGGTCAATAATGATGCTCCTGCTGCCCTAGCCATCACCCCTACTAGCACAGTCCTGCCTTCTCCTCAGCCTAACCAGCTGTCGGAGTCTGCTAATTCGGCAGCTAAGAAGAAACGTCGAAGATCTGGTAGTTTGATAGTTCTGTTTTTGCTCCTCCTATTAGTGATATGGTTCTCTTCGGAGAGTTTTTATTCTTTCTTAGAAAAAAACAAGGTTTCCGAATCTTCCGTTAAAGCGTCGGAAGTAAGTCCGACCACATCACCCACGCCACAGGCGTCAATGGCGAAGGACCTTCTAAAGGAGACACCGCAACTGCCTGAAACAGCATCGTCCCAGTGCTCAGCCAGCAAGACTCCGAAGGATAGTGAGAAAGCTGATGCTTTCTCCTATGCTTACAGATTGGAATACCTGGTCTCCGAGGCGCTTGGCCAGGAGGCCATCATCAAAGCTCGCGCAAACTTTCCTAACCTCATTTTCTCGCAACCACCTCCCGCAGTCACTGCTCCCAGTGATCCCGAAAGGGTGTGCTTCTCTTTCTTCATTCTCGCAGTTTTGCTACCTCTCATAGCCAGACATTGAAACTTTTTGAATTGGGTTGCTCTCATGATCCTAGATTGGTGTCATATTCTTTGTCCTCATCATCTCTTTCAGTATTAACGGGTAACTAGTAGTCAACGTTTTCAAACTTGCCACAACTGACACGGATAGTTCTTGCAATTGTCTTTGCTGGTAGCACTATTTCATTTTCCAAGGCAAAAGTTCTTACGTAATTAACTAATTTCGCTCTTTTTGACTCATTTCATTAGTTGTTTTTCTAGGCTTAGCTGTTGCCTATTCTATTGCATTACCACATTCTCCCTTTCGATTGATCACTTCGTATCTTTTTCCCTGTTCATTTTCTCACTTTGGAATACGTTTATTATCCGCGCTTTCATTTTCTATAGCAATTTTTTTTCCTATCTTTAATCCAGGCAAATGCTAGTCTGCCATTCCTCGCTTTTTAATTTCCATTACCACTTCCATCCTTCCAATGTCTACTTAGCCATTAGATCTCATTTGGCAATGTCTTAAGGCCATTTTTTGGAACATTTTTATAGTAGAAAAATAAAATCAATTTGGGCAACGTCGATTGATAGCATTTTAGTGAAAAATTTGTGCTCTTTAAAATGGGAAGAAGCGATATTTGCCTACAGTTTTTTGTCTCCTTCTTAGGACCTCTGTTGGTTGGATTTTATTCAGATGAAAGCCACTCTTCGTGCAAAAGAAGTCGAATGCAACGTGAGCTTTCGATAATCTTTGTGTGCCCATTCATTGATTTCTGTCAAAGATGTTACCTTACTAGTGGCTTTCGGGTGTGTTTATGTATAAGGCAATCAGACTTAAGCACCACTTTAATTCACGGAAAATTTCGCTAGTGCTTTCATGTAAGTGCAATGGACTTAGCATTTCGACTCTCATTATGCATACCTGAGTGTGCATTGGCGTTCGAGCATTTGATTTGAAGCGAAAGGGAAGACACTCATTGAGCGTTTCGCGTGCGATGCTTCCACGCCCATACAAAACCGATACTTTGCCCACAACTTCTTGGACCGAGGTAAACAAAGTTGATAGTATCAATTTGGCGTGATTCAACGATACCATTTCTTGTGTTTGGAATGCTGGATGCAATAGGTTTTCATTGTTTAACATGAATGGGACAGTGAGTCGTTTTTTTACTTATAACTGTAGTAGTCGATATGCCACTGGGAAGGTCAGCTTCATGTAAGCAAGGTGGGGTACTTACTGCCTGCTTCATATGTAAGAACTCACTGATTTAAGGAGTCGACTTTTGTTTCTCACTATTGTATTCCGCTCTCTATACAACCTTTACAATTTCAATTTCAATAAAGGTTTTATCGTAATGAATGGATTTCGTCTTCACTACCTCTTCTTTTGGTACATAACCTTTTTGCAGGTTTTGCGCGAAGAAGTTATTCGATTGTACCCGCTAGTTAATGGCGAATCTCGAGGTTCGCCTTCCATGACCACTGGATCGCCGCAAAAGTGAGTGCACAACGCGATAAGACTGACGATGGACTGTCTCCTTAGTTCTAACCCCTCCTTTCCATCTACTCATGCTTACATGCATAATTCAGACCATCTGCGGAAATGCCTAACGAGCAACAGAAGAAGCTGTCCGTACCCACTGCCTCGAAAGACGTGCAGTGTGAGATCGAGGCTCCAGCTCCTCCAGAGGTAGAACCCGCGTCATCACCCAATTCTATGGAAGCCAAGGTGATCTTGTCCCTCCAGGGTGAGATCGCTCGTCTCGCCCGGGAGAACACTGTCCTCACTCAACGCCAGACCGTGAGTATCTTCAGTGCTAATATGTTTCTACTGTCTTCAAGCTCTTGTGTGGAGGTAGTATACTGTGAAGGTAGAATAGGACGTTCCCTATTCCAGTGCTCAGTTAGTTATTGCTCTAAGGCATACCTTATGATAGAAAATGCACTTTATCACTAATTAATAAAGCAAAAATGGTTATACGGATCGTAAAAATTAAAACAACTTGCATTTATTTGTGCGCTATTTGATTTCATCTAAGGGCATTCGGGATTAGCTGTCGCTGATTCCGCATGCAACCTGGAAGTCCTCTCTAGGTTAAGACGAATCAAGAGGGGCTTTCTCATGTATCTCTCACATTTTTATATCGGTATTAGCTTTACAAAACTCGAACTGGGTCATCATTGCTACAACTGCATCGTCTTCCCGACTAGTTGCCGCACGAATTGTACGTGTTAACTGGGGTGGGTGTTTTCGTACGTGCGTGTGTGTGTGTGTGTGTGTGTGTGTGTAAGGGAGAAAAGCAGACTGACCAGTCCTTCTTTCTACGAATGCCGCGCACAAACACTTGCGTTTGCTGACCCAGATACTTCAGCCAAGGGCCTGCCATAGGCGTGCCCTCTAATGTGCTGGTGTGCGTATTTGTAGGTGTGCTATTTGGCCGAATCCCGGAGAGGCCTTGTCCAAAAACAAATTCGGTCGATATTCCATGCTACCCTGTTACCATAGATAGAGCATTCGTCATCTGACTTAAGAGTCTTTAAATGTGTGGATACCGTTTTACTTTATTACTTTGGGCTCACTCCTAGCCACCAGAGGGCTAAATGCTGAGAATCAATATTACAGTGCAATTGCCAGTCCCCTGGCTAGTGTATTAGGGTGTCTGCGTCGGATAATTCTGTGCCTTCCATTCTCTCGTGCAATCGGCGACACGTCGACGAACCTCAAGAAATCAACGCGACCTCGTCTAAGGCCCGTCTGAACGTGTATGTGCCTAGAGCCCTTGCACGTGTGTAAATGTGAATGACAACAATCTAATTCTTGTCACGCGAAAAGGTCGGTTTATACCATCCATCAGATGTGGCTTTGGAGCAACGCGGCTACTTTGCAGGTACTAATACAGCTGAAATTTGTGTCCATTCTAATGGCGTTCTTTTGTTTACAACCTTTCTCTTCCCTTCTGTGCATTGTTTATGCATTGACATACTTCGTCAGTGACGATTACACGACGACACAGGGTTACCCGTTCATTTCCAATGTGTATCTCGGTTGAATTATTCTGGTAACTATTTCTATTTCTCGTTGAATTAGAACCTGGAAGGTCGCCTTGAGAATGCCAAACGTCAGACTTCAAAGTTGCAATCTGAAATGCGTAAAGCCACCTCCGCTGCATCTAAGGAGGCGGAAGCCGTAGTTCGCCAGCAAATGGATGAGATGGTCAAAAAATTGCAAGTGGAGGCAACCGAAAAGAAAGAACTCCTATCCATGAAAACTACTCAACTTGAGGTAAGTCGCGTTCTTTGTATTGTTTTGTAGCTAACCGGTGTTTACATTAGTAAGGTAAGTGTAATTTTCGCGGCGTTCTCTCTGGTTAGTATGCTTATCTTTTATTGGTTTCAGTTGGTAGAGCAGACAAAAGACGAAGCCCTCCAACTTTTACAAAAAATTCAAGCGGAGCACAGCAAGCTTATGGAAGCCAAACGCGTGAGTGCGAAGTCGATCTTTCATATTCCCGTACCCTATATTATGCATTGGATCCATTTATACATTTGGTTTGTTTGATTTTCGCCCACCTAGGCTGAGGAGCTTCATCTTGCAGACACTATGAAGGCGTTGGAAAATATGCAGGCGGAGAGAGATGAAGCAAAGAAAGAACAAACTCTTTTGGATCAAAACCTTAAGCTGGCTAGATCATCCTTGGAGGCGGAGATTGACGGCCTTCGTCAGCGTTTAGTGGAAACAGAGGCATGTTCACCTCCTTTCTCCCCTTTTATGTCTATTTTCCTCTCTGGTTTCCACTCATGATTTTCTCGGTTCCTCTTGGTAGGCACATTTAAAAACTTCGCTGGATCAGTCTACCCACCTCAAGGAAGAACTTGCTTTCACCAAGTCTGAACTGGCTGCCACGAAGACGGCGATGGCTGAGGTAGCAGCGAAGCATGAACATGACATATCTGACGCAACAGAGGTATGTCCATTTTTATTCTTATTTACATTTATCTGCAAACTCCTCCATCCTCCACTCTTCTCGATAACTTTCTACAGGCCCGGTTGAAGGATGCGTTGGATCGGTGTGCACATCTCGAGGAAGAGCTGGCCTCCACTCAAGACAAGCTAGTTGCTGCCAAGATAGAGGTGACTGAGCTGACAGAAAAGCATGCTCACGAGGTGTCTGCTTTGAAGGCGCAGGTGGTAGAACTCGTTGCAAAGAATGAGGAGTCCCTGGAGTCTCCAGCTCCCTCTGAACTGAAATCTTCCATGTCCAAGGAGGTTTGCGGTAAGTGTGCGCATCAATCGGCAGAGGTGGTGCGCTATCAGGAGATCATCGCTTCGACTGAGGATGCGTTGTCTCATCTGCAGCGCTCCGTCAGACAAGAAGAAGAGCGTTGGCGGCTCGCCCTTCAGAAATGTTGCGAAGAGAACACGCAGGTGAGCTAGAGAAACTGATTTCCTCTATCTTCCTCGCTATTTAGTCTGCTCTCGTTTAACATTCTGCACTTTGTTTGTATCGCTCTAGCTTAAAGCCAGACTGAGTCAGCAGGTCTCGCAGTCGGAGGATAGTAAGGTGGGGTCTCTTCGTTTCAGTAATGTCCTTTTATTTTACCTTTGCTCATCCAGTGTCTTATTTTGTCATTCTTTATGTCTGATCAGGCTGTTTTTGGAAATAAGAAGAATCTGGATAGTGAAGTCGTATTCCCAAAGGTAATCTTCAATCCTGTTTCTGCTATGTATGCATGTAATACTGCGTTTATGAGGCAATTGCTAATTTTATCTGAGCCTAGAACTAAGTTATAATTATGAACGCCTAACAATCGGATTTTCCTCTGTACCAGGAGGATTATTTGCTTCCTACTTGAATTCTTCTGCTTGATTTGGGGATTTCTCTCTGAGCACATAACTTGGAGCCCATAACAGGCGTGTTTTCTCATATTTTTTAGATGATTGAAAATGGGGACAATAACAACAATGGATTCGATTTCTCTCCATCAGTTGTGGAGAACGGCGGATTTGACCAGGAAGTCGATGCTTAAACCTTTTCACACCATTTATCTTCCCCCCCTTCATTCTCTCATATGTTTCTCTTTCAAAAAATCCTTTTTCTCTTTGTAAATAACGCGGAATTGACGTGGTACCAATTGCTTGGACTGTCCTTTTTGTGTGCGTCCGTGAACTGAGGCAACGCGACGCCTCCCATCTTATTCCCTCTCTCTTGATATTCCTCCTGCTATTTCACAATTCCTAAATTACTTTTAAAGGCGAAAGTAAATGTGGTTTTTAACTATTCTTGAATAATAGTTTTGATGTGGAGCATGTGTGCATTCTAATTTGGTTCTCGCCCCCTTACAGAGAAGTCGGCACTGTTGATTCAATTCATAGATGTGGCATTGTTACTGCATCGCTGTTTTCGACACCATCAGAGCGGGTGGTACAGGTGTCGTGTTTGTTTTTTCATGTCCTCAAAAATGACAGCTTTCGGTTCAGCCAAAATTTTACTGCATGTGTTTAGTATCTGGCCTTGATTAAAGGTTTTTTTCCAAGACTGATCATCGGATTGAAACAGATGCAACACTGTGAACATACTTCAAATTCAAACATTGTGATGATTGGTGTGGGGGCTGGCCGCGTGCCAGTCCACCAAACAGCGTCTGTTCCAAGCGGAGAACAAGGCGATCGTGGTGGAGCGTTGTAATGTTAGTGAAGAGGTGCACTCCACTCGTGCATGTTTACAGATGACCTATTTTGCGCATATGGAGGCTTGTTTAACAAAGCCAGTCTCTCCGGGATTAACGCTTGTTTGCACGAGGTGCACGCTGCTTCTTGTGACCCTCGCACCAATGGTGAAGCTGCTTTTGTGGTGAATTGATCGTGTGCACGTACCGGTGTGTGCTGACGTCGACGGTGTGTCATCTCCTTCCACCTCTGCGTTTTTCCTTCCCTTAGCCCTACCCAAAGGCGCATTCATCAGTTCTTCACTGGGCAAAAAACTCCACTTGTGGCTTGCATCTCTTTTGTGAAAATAAGTCATCTATTTTGCGTATCGAAAGTTGAGAGTGGTTGGTTGAATTATTTCTATCATCAAATGCTTGCTGGCGCACTAAGTTCCTCACATGTAACTGTCAGCTTCATTCGGTGTGAATGGAAACATTTCTGGTGTCAGTTAAGCACGAATGTGGGTGCAAACAGCCTTACAACGCAACACTCGCGATGAAAGACGTTTTGACGGTAATAAGGCTCCATCTGAGTGCCAACACACCCACAACAACCTGTCACAGCTGCATTTGAAAGCGAATCGAACCATATTTCGTGGTGATTCCTACGTAACACATTACAAATGGTCCAAAACCAACGGCAATTTAATTACCACTACACAAGTTCGTTTTGTTTTTAGTACCAATACGTTAACCTAAAAGGAAACCATAAGTTGGTTTGATTAGTAATTGAAGACCATTTCGGGAAATAAGTGGGAATTTCTCTTAACTTCAATGAACTTTTAAGGTCTTTATTCAATCTAGAGTCTGAGTTTGAATGAATGTTGGGACACTGACGAAATCCATTGTTAGGTCAAATTCCGGGGTGGGATTGCAGTCTTGAGAGCGAACGACCGATTGATCACACTTTTATTCCTTGCCGCGTCTTTAGCTCGTGATTTCGTCTGTAGGATTTTGGAAATTAGTTTTGATAGCAGTTGTTGGAGCGAATCTCCATTCGGGTAGAGTTGAAACCTAAAATACAACTGTCTGGAGAAGAGATTTAATTGTCGGCTGGATTACTTGTAGTCCTCTGATTTGATTAAGTAAACATTTGGGTGCCATTTATTTACCGCTAAGGTAAATTACCTCCTCCATTGTGTCTGAGTTTGGCAGGAACCCTTACCTTTATGTTGGCTCCCATTCTTCCTCCCCCATGGTACCAGGGTCCCAGGCGACCTTCCTTTCGGACATCCTGCACTGAGGGCAAGGCTATTCTCCAATTCCCTATTGAATGCTCCAATACAACTTTTTAATTACAGGATTTAAAAGAAGAATCATGCCAGTGGTCAGGAACCAAGTGAAGTAAATCACATCCTGATGTTAATTGTTTTTTTTTTTGCATTTTAATCGGTAAATGGTGAAAGAAACGCTATTTACAATCCAAGATTTCAAGTTCAGTTAAGCTAGGAACTACTTGAATTGATGCTTTAAGTTTATTGTGGAATCCTTAATCCACTGTGATGAAGCCACTGTGGTTGCGGATGACAAAGTACTGGTCTCAACTTGAATAATTTTTGCACTAGTGTAGCGCCCTGAGACTTCCTTGAAGCCTTCCCCCTCAAAGACCGTATTTCTACTGGCATAATCTAGAGGCCACGCCACCGGTAGAGGTACAATGATGGGACCGTAAAGCGACCCGTTACTAAAGTGTCAGGTTTAAAAGGATAAATAAGGTGTTACACAGTCGCCCTCCACTTTTGATCATCGTGTTCAGCGCTCATCCCCCTGCGTCGGTGTTGCAAGAAAAGCATTAACAAATTAGCTGTACCAGTAAACGAATTTGCGTACAACTGAGAGGACATTTGACCTCACCATCACTGAATGCTCTTGGCAATTCTATTGGATCAGGGGTATCATCCCGTACCGGAAATAAGTCGTGAGAGAAGGGGGAAAATGTGCTGGTTATATCGCATGTTTATAGTTAGTCGTATGACCACTGGCCTCAAGGCGAAAAAACATGACTAGAAATGGGGCCTAACACACTTATGGAAATAACGTTTCACGTCCATTCCTCCCTGTCTCTAAACCCTCACTTCAGTGCTGCCCAGCCAAATCGACCGGAGTTCCTTCCACCAAATGGAGAAATGGAAGATGTATCTCGTGTTCACATGATTGATATCGCTATGCCCTTACAGTATACAAGCCCGTAACAATTTTTTTTTCGGTGGTTAACGACTTGCGTCGCTTCAGTTGTTAATAGTTTTTTCACAAAGCACGAGACTAAAGTGGTTGCCACTTTCAATCCTTCTGATAGAGGCAGTCATAGATTCTCCACCCCGCAGCATATGCTTCTCTTCCATCGCGTTAAGGTTCAGGATTTAGTGATCGAGATCAGTCTATCGGTATGGCCTAGAGGTCAGGTCCTAGGTGGAGGTATAATGGTGGAACTCCAAATACAAATAAACAACTGAAGCATTGTACATATTTTTGTTTATTCTGATATCAAGATTTTCCCAAATGAAAAGGGGTAAAGGGAGCGCCTTGCATTAAAGATTTTATCACATAAAGTGGCTGCAGATTACAATAATTAAAAAATAAAGAGATTTTAAAGAGCTGCAATATTCCGCTTTACCCCACTGTTTTCTAGTTACATTCCACTAAGGATTCCGGACGCAATGTTAAAAACTGAATTACGTCGTTCGTATTGTACTAATTCAATTTAAGTAAAACTACACTCTAGACGGGCTAAATTGAATAAAAAATAAACAGACGCCCTCCAGATAGTGTGAGGATCAAGAAACGCACAACGCTTAACGATTCGAATAGCAAATTAAAATTATGAAATAAAGGATTGAGCCAATATTTGATTACCGGCTCATCAGCCTCTGTGATTAGTTGGACATGAGCTACAGCATTTGCTTACGGTGAGCTGATGATAAAGTACTCATGTTGAGTGTTGCGGCTTACTACAGGTTCGAAGGTTATCCAGAATTCTTCACTAAAGCCCGGCGGAGTAGCGAATTCGTTTGTAATACTTCGTTTGTTCGAGCTGCTGGTTTCGGTCACTTGGGTGGCCATATTGTGCTAGCCAATTGGCCGACCTTCGGGCCGTGCCAACAGCTCCCAATCCCTCTGTTTCCAGAACATAAATTCTGCCCCAGTACTATGCCTTCTTTTGCCTTAGGGGTTGTCTGTGGACGCTACATCGTTCATTTGCGTTTGAAATTTGCCCGCGTTAAACAGTGGTATCTATAATGGAAGAAGGGGGTGTGTGATTTAAGGTTTTGAGTTATAGAAATTTGTACCACCGCATTACAGCATAGCCTTAAGGCCATCGTAGCAGCCACCAATTCCTTCCATACGTTATTAATAGGCATTCTTTCAAGGTGTAGGACGCCTATAATAGTTAGTTTGTTCGGACTGCTAATTTCAGTTACTCGGGTGGCCACATTGTACTGGCCTGTTGGCTAGCCCCTGAGAAATGTTAGCAGCCTTCAATCTTTCTGATTCCAGAATACAAGTGTTCTGCCCTAATACTATGCCTTCTTTTACCTTAAAGTAAATCTTGGGAGGCTACAACACCAAACACTACACATTATCCCCAATTCAATGGCAGTTTAAAATCACTGGCCTATTTTAATGCACATTATTTGTGATATTACAATCATTTTAACGTTATGGTAATCCCATGAAGCAATCCGAAGAACGTAACTTAATTAATGGGGACTCAAGATGAATTTGCTTGTGAACAAAATGTCTGTTGCACTGTATTTCGACAGATTTTAGATACGAAAAATATTTACTGATAGTTGGAAAGCTAATTAATGTTATCAATTTAGCATCAAAACGCTCAGATCGCCTATGCCATTGCAAGGTATGATTAGCGGTGACCGATTTCGCTGCATCCATTGGTCAGCCCAACGCCGCTCTAGTTGAAGTGGTGTTCACCTTGTACAGTTCCACGCCTTGGGTACAATGACTAAGGTGAAATATGTGGGTCGTCCTTCCCTAGACTTTTTTGGAAAGTACCTGAGCGAAATCGCCAATAACCTTTGCGATAGGGGAGTTGGTCGCATTGTTATTAAAGAGTCTGAAAAAAGAATGTACAAGGAACCATGCTTCTACGTGATTAAGGAAATTTACCCACTGATGTCAGATTCAGTGAGTCATTTTTCTCCAGAAAACTGTCAAGCGGAGTTTACTTGTTTACTTGTTTTTAGTCAGGTGTAAGGTGTCGCGCCTTTGCTGAACGTGTATTTCGTGGGCATAACTTCGGTGTTGTCCCCGTCCCAAAATCCCATGAACCTGATTGGCGCCTCTTGAGTATCGAGGAGGGCAGAAAGTTGCAGGAAAGTGTTATCCTTGAGCCGAATCGTGCTCCGCATGTACCAGTCAAATGCGTGGCCCCTATGCCACCGGTTCTTGCAATGAAACTGCTCCATCTGGGGAAGATTCCGCAAGATATTGTCGCGGCTGCGCGTCAGGCTGTCCCTCCAAATGTAACTGCCGCTGCGCGTGAAGGAAGTGGCTATCTTTTGCTGACGAAAATCTCCGATGATCCTACTCTTTTTCAGGCAAATTTTTCGTTACCACAGGACTACTTTTTCTAGTTCTTGGGTTTTTCCATCTATCATTACTACTCTTCCAACCCATAATGGATTTTACATTCTTTATTGCTATAAAAGTGGCTGCGTGAAGTGTGATTTTGTCTGTTGTCTTCGTCCTTGCATACAAAATCGTAAAACCGATTTCTAGCTTCAACTTGGGTTTTCAAACTATTATTGTCGACTTAATCCTGCCTGGAGTTACGGAATTATTTGGCAACTATTTACAAGAGAATCCGTTCTTCATCGCGCAAATTACGCATTTACACTTCTGCCAAGGTGTTTTATCCCCAAAATGAAATAATGCACAGGCAAATCCGGTTCATCTCACGCATTATCCGTGGCCGTCAAGGTTTCACAGTTTCAGAATAGTTTACTGATTGGTTTTAGTAAAATGCTGAATTTATTGATGAGTTTTAAAGGAATCTTTGCTTTCAGGTCCCGGTGGAGCCAACAGAGGAAGAGAAGCGTCGAATCTTCCCCAGCTACCACAGTCAGGTGGCGTCGCCGAAAAGGCTGGTGCAAAAGACAACGGACGGCGACGCTCCCAAGGCACGCAATGTCTACTACATCCGTCGGGGCGACACACCTGGTCTGCGGTGGCGGGTCGAGTTGGAGGACGCAAACGTTGAGGACGAACTGTTGCGGTGGTCCCTGTCTTCTACACTCCCACAGCCTTCCTCCTCCTCTGCCAATTCTGATAACGAAGCCGAACATTCGAAAAGTTGCAAATAGAGCACTGTACAGGGATGGTTTTAGTTACCAAATCGAATGCGTTTATGCCTGCAACAATTGTGTTGTTTTCATAAGGGTTGGGCCTCGGCTCTAGAGGCACTGTACTAAAAGGAACTTTCATTCCATGAACCACGATTTGAGTATACGGTCCCTGCGTCCACAGTACGTAAAGTCAAAGTGGCTTAAACTGAGCATCAATTTCTACTTACCACACAACATTCAAGCTCCCTTTGATGCTGATGACGCCGTGCGGTTGTGGACTCTTAGTCAATAAGGCTGACGGAGGGAGCACTGTTGAGTCACCTTACGAACCCGACTTTGTGATGACAAATAATACCCACATAGAGTTCTCGAATAGACTGGAACTTTGCTTACCACAGTAACGCGTCCTCCGACTTGAAAACGACAAGTTCCAAACTTGTGAAACGTTGAAGACAGATGACAGAAAGATGCTCCACCTGATTTAATTCAAGGTATAGGTGGAACCAGTGACATTGTTGGAGTCGATCCCATTTATGCGTAGATTTGTGATAGGTAACCAGCCGAACCCTCACCTCTAAATATAGTTTTACAAGTAGAGAAAAAAACATCACACCCTTTGGAGGCGTCTGAACTCAGTAAAACAGAGGCTGACCTACACTCTTGGATGCGGCTGCACACTTGAAACACTCCCGCTGCGGAAATGAGCCGATTCTCTTGTTGAAAGGGCAGCTAAAAGCTAGTTAGAGGACATTTAGTCCAGGTAACTAATGTGTACGGCCACCGGCGAATAACCGGCTCAAGCGCCACTCTACATCACGAGGATTCCAATTAACTAACACACAAGGAAAAGTCCCGGAGCAATTTTTTTTCCATTCATTAGATCAGTTTCCTGAAGGGGAGTATAGAGGAGCAGCGGAAAGCTTGTTCACGCACGTAAGGTGTGAGTCTTTTACACAAGTCGAGGCAGGAAAAGCATTTCTGTGCGCGCATTTGTTTGGCAAACAGCCAAGGCAAATCAAATCAGTTTACACACAATTACCACTATCGAAGACGTCTGATTGCGGTGAAAGAAATTGAGTGAGAAAGGAAAGAGAGAAACATAACATGGGACAATGGGGGCAAAAGGGTTCTGAATGGCGGCAACGGTCGCAAAAAAGAGGATTAAAATCACAGATCATCGATTAGGCGTTATCATATAGCTATGGGGCCTACGAATTGGAGGCAGCGGCAGCGGAAGAAGAGATTGTAGACATGGAGGTTCGGACCAAACGAACAAGGCTCTGGGTGACCGTCTTGAAGTCTTCGGTGGCGGCCGTAGGGCAGTTAGAGGGAGAGAGGTGCTTAAAGCGTGTCACATAAGAGTTTGTGCCAAAGACATGGCACACTTCCACTACCACGCGCACTCGATGGCGCACCTTCGAAGCGAAGTCTGCCATTGGCGAGACCGCAATGGAGGAGATGGCACTAGTATTGGTGGAGGGAGGAGGCGGCGATGGCGAGAAGACGAACTGTAGACGATATTTGCCAGGCCGGGCAAAGTGAATGCGAGCGGTGTTGAGAGCGCTGATAAGCTGACTCATTAACCGGTCAGGATTGGAGCCGAAGATGGTGGTGGCTGTGGTAGAGGAGGAGGCCTTCCGCCAGGTCCCCGAGAAGACGGAGATATTGCGCGGCTTCTTATCAAAGCAGGCTGGTAACAGTGGCTCCAAGCTGTTACTAATGTTGGTTACCAACGCCTCTCCTAAAACGCAAATGAGCCCTTGAGGGCGACATGAACTCAAACGAAAAATAGCTCTACTCGTCTTCACCTGTCGTATCACCGAATAGGGGAGAGGTGTACATCAAAAGGGGAAAAATTCACCTTCAGAGTGACCCTTTTCAGGCAACATGGGACTCCAGGGATCATCAGTAGTGATGACGGCGTGTTTCCGCTCGGAGGAGAAGGCGCGGTGGTGCGCAGGAATAGGCGAATCGGTGGTCACTAAATGGGCACCCTGCTTGCCTGCCTCATCCCGCTCCTCTGTCGCCTGCCTGGAGATCCCTTGTGTCGGTGTGGTCCTGGAGCTGAAGGCAGCAGGGAAACGCAAACTGCTATGAAATTCTGCATAGTAAACTGATTCGCAAGCTACTTGGAGATCCGTAAAAAGCTTTGCAAAAATTGCAGCAGGTTAGGGAGCGCAATTTTTATGTTTTAATTAGAAATTTATAGGGAAGGGGTTCTCAAAAGTTGTGAATCACGAATGGTGGGCTGTTTGATACACCAGTTGGGAATAATAAAATCATGAGGCTTCGAGGAAAGTGAGGAACACTGAATTGTGTGGGATGGATTTCCCACAATCAGGAAGCAGCCGCGTAAAGCTATGGACTGAAATCACCCACACCCCGAATCCCGAGCATGCGAGTTCACCATCCAACATACTCATACCTACATTTCGACTTCAACTAACATTTACGGAATAAGTCCAGCTTTACAAAAAACGTTAACAAAGTCGCTAAATACACACCCTATTTGAGCATCATGATGTTACCAGACTGTGAAGCAGCAAGAAAAAGACCCAAATACTTAAAATACACATATAATGTAAAAAGCAGATTGGTGAAAGTGTAAACTTAGGAGAAAAGATGAGCAATTCTTCCTAGGCGGAGGGATACCAAGGGCCGATGCAAAAGCGATACCAAGTGCCAATGATTGTGCAGTTGGTGGAGGAGAATTAGTGTAAAATATCGAAGGCGGTAGTGGTGAAAAAGCCGACATCGAGTGTCAGTGGAAAAAAGACAGGGGAGGGAGTGATACACTGAGGCGTACACCGAGTTAACGGGCAACTTACTGCGATCGGTCCCTCTTGCGTCGAAAACTGTAGAAAATGAATAACAGCAAGGGTAATAGGACCAACAGGCACAACAGCGTCGAGAGTCGATTAGCGTACACGTGGGGCGAATGAAACACAAGAATGGCGACAGAGCAGCAGCTTACCTCTTGCTCAGCCTTGAGGAAACACTGCGGAGGAACGATGAAGAGTGGTGGTGGTACTCAGTAGGTTTTGTGGTCACCCGCACCGGCGATTCTGTTCCCACTTCCACTTGTCGCTGTTGGGAGGAATGCGGCGTAGGTGAGGAGGGGGCAGGGGGGGGTCTGAACCGCTGAGAGTACTCCACTGGAGTGTTGGTGGCATGGTGGACAACGCGAGCTGCCGGAGCGGTGCTGCGGTCTGGAGCGCCCCGCATGAAGGCTGGTACCGTGTTGGGCTCGGCTTTGGCTGTCGCGTGTGAAGGGTGATCGGCGGAAAGCACCTCGTCCGCTGCTTCAAAGCGGATCGCTGGACGTGATTTGTTACGCTGCTGCTTCCGTGACATGCTCCTACAGGGATATCCAAAAAAGGCTTAGCTGATAAGAGGACTGTCGATAACGCGAAGGGAATTCTGATAAGAAAATACCACTTCCATCAATGAAAGCTGACAATGACGATCGTAAACGGATTTAAACAGGTATAGTTCAAATAACAATAAGATTTTAACCAAAAAGATGCGGTGATATTAATCGAAAAACTTCTCTTAGGAGCAATAACTTGCACAATCGTAAGGTAGCGATATAAGTTGAAAAATTACCTTCTGACCCGCTTCCAGAAGCTGAGTGGCGAAAAATCCAAAGGAGCAGCGGAGAGTTAAAGATAAAAAAACAAGAAAGCATTAGAATGAATTAGCAATTGCGCGAACAATTTGACCACCACGTGCAGAAATCAGAAGGAATCACACAAATTGCACAAAACGACAAATGGTGGTAGTGGTAGTGGTGACAGCAGCGATGAGATGCCATTTGGCGTCCATGACAACAAGTGGACGGGAAAAGTGGGCGGACAGACAGTCAATAGGAACTAGGTTAGTGTCTCAGGAGAATATGGAGGCAGAACACTCACACACCAAAAGACCCACCCACAAAAGAACGCCCCTCCACCTCCACGAATTTCGCCCAGGCTGGTGACTTCATAGGCGGTCTCAGCCGTGGACAAGCTAGACACGAGGCGGAGTCAATTAACTACTTAAATCACACTAGTAGGACCAAGCGGATTACAACCTTGCCACCCGTAAAGATGAAATTGACGCGGAACGAGTGCTTAAAAGTGCAGGCGTGCAGATATAGTGACTGTGGCACTTACGAGTCCTGGTGTTTGAGGGTGGTGGAGTCGCTATCGTCTCCGCGTACGCGAGTGGAGGTAGGACTAGGCAGAGTGGTAGCTTGGTTCAGAGGCTTTCCCAACCGGAGATCGCTCGAGCCACCAGCAACACAGCGCCCACTAGTCGAGGAGTGAACGCCCAAACCGTCGACATCCAGTTCTCGGTCCGATGCATCCCGCTCCCCTCCTGACTCATCACCAACTTGACTGCAAAAAAACAAGAGATATGCACTCATTCGGTCGAGGGGATGCGAGAAAGTGAATGCAAACTAATAGCAAGGTAATTCGGTAAACGCATTTTAAGAGCGAAGATAGCTGTAGACGCTAGAGAAGCTACCTTGGTGAAGGATGAGTAAGCAAACAGGAACAAGAGCTCTAACATACCATGAAACAAGAATTGATTTAACTAGTGAACTACACTTACCCCCATTTATTGCCAATTGTGCACCATAGCAATGAATCCTTGGCAGAGGGATGGGAGGCAGTAAAATAACCAGGGATAAAGTTGCGAAACACTTTGAACTACTAAAAATAAATCCTACTTAGAGAGGTCAGCACAGGAAGCGACTTTAAAAGAGCTCCGACAGGCATTTAAGAAACGAAGAACAAAGGGATTTAGCTTAACAACAAGATAACCGAACTTCAAAGCGTTTAACGGTATCACGAAAGTACCCGAAGAGCTTCAAACATTGGAGATCTGGAGTGTGAGATCCAAGCAATAACAAGGCTACCGATTTTACGCATTACCAGTTAAGCCAGAGGAGAAACTGACGCATGTCTAGAAACTTTAGTTTGCCTCAGTAATGACCATACACATTGACACCAAAAACCCGGAGTGATAGAAGTGTGAAAGAACCTGATAATTTGTGCTAATATCCGCATTTTACTCTGTGCTACCCAATAAAAGACTGGAAAGCGTGGAAGAAATAGTCCTTAAGCATAATCAAAATTGCTGCATTGAGAGTTGAAGTTTAGCCTGCTATCCGAGTTCAATTACTAGTGAAAAGCATACTCGACAATGTTGTCCATATTTGGGACACGGACAAGGGCCTTGGAGACATCTGAGTCACACTCAGCACCACCACCAGGGCCGCCAACAGCGACTGTGTTGCGCCGTTTATCCGCAGACGTAAAGGTTCGCGTTCTCCGAACACCACCGCCACTACCAATTGCACCAGACGGCTTCGACGGCGATCGACTGGTGGGAGAGTCCCTTGCAGCTTCAGATGACCTGGGAGTATCAAAGTGGGTGGTTGGAACAACCACTTTTGGCTTGTCAAATCTTACGCCACTGGTGGCAGCTGTCGATTCGACAGAAACAGTCTCCCTAAAAGGAAATTAGGCGCAATTGAGGTTGCGAAAAGCTTTCCACAACGATAACAAGAGAGATAAAGGACTCACCCGCGTTTTTGTGACCAAGCAGATTTCTGCTTCCCGTTGGCAGACGAGGTAGAATCAGAGGTAGACTCCGCGGTGGGAGCAGTGGAGTTAGCGGATCCGTTTGCATGCGTGGAAGAGGAGCCCTTCTTCATGGAGGCTGAAGAGACCAGTATGTGAGGGGTGTCTAGAAACAGAGAAAGTTTACTTTCACATAGGAAAAACCTATCCAACCAAGCATTAATGTCTATTAAGAGACATAGGCACCTAGACAAATAAAAAGCCAGGAAAGTGGAAAAATACGACAGGCGTTTGCATTTATCGAAGTCAATGAAATGCAATGCACTAAACGCCTTCCCAGAAGATAGCAAACTAGCAATTAATTCCAATTGTTGAAAGTAACCCATCCAGTCTCCCACCTTCAGGGAAGAAGGGACCCCTTCCGATGAGACGTTGTGAAGTATTGCCATTCATCATGAGATTTCAACTCTATGTGGCTAAACAAGGGGATTAATTTCTCCCAATAAAACCACTCAATTGAATGACAGCCCGATAAACACTGCCAAAAATTTCAATCCCAAAAAAGGCAAAAACTGAATATACAAGAGAGTAATTTCCACTAAACAGTAATAGGGAGCACTACTCTAGTCATCAGAGGGTAGTAGAGGAGAAAACACACGCATACCTGAATCTTCGCCGGTGGTCAGGGCAGAACCACCACCAACAGCAATAGCGGCTGTAGTGCTGGTGGCGGCAGATCCCCTGGGTGTGGAGACCGACTTGGAGGGATCGGGTACGGACACGGAGTCATCATCAGCAGTGATGGATGTGGTGGGGCGGTTGGAAATGCTAGTGGAAGAGGATAATTGGTGGGAGAGGGACGAGCTTGAGGAGGCGGGGCGATCCGTCCCCAAGAGGAAATAGGTCGCCGTCACGTTGTTGAACTTATTATTCTCCAGAGAGTCCTTGATTTCCTCCAGTGTGAAGCCCATCTCGACCATCTTGGCTGTAAGGTGAACACAGTAACAGGGAGGTACTGCCAATTATGTGTACAAAATCGTCGGCGATCGTAAAACAACTCCGATCATCCGTCACAAGGTATATCAATACGGTAGACCTAACAGCACAAAAACTAGCAGCGCTATATTCACAATGCAGATACAGAAAAACCCAAATTTCACAGACAACAATGTCACATTTGTAAAAAACCAAACAATAGGATGTGTGAATCTTTTAAAAGAAATGAATTACAGCGAAAGACCAGTGTTTTCTGAGCTGATATCCTGAGCAAAATACGGCTGCAATGAAAGGAGTCAATGATAGGCAACTGCATTTCGCGAAGATCAAAACGATCGGGAAAGGCGACAAACAAAAGCATACACGGGAGGAGAGACAGACGATCAAAAGAATCGGATTCACTATCAATGCTGATCAAATAATGCAAAAGCGCCCTTCGTGTTTTGGCATCCAGCCAAGGTTCTACCAGCGGAGACTAATTGTGTTAGCACAAACCGAAAGTTGGGCAAAAAATCGTAAATGAGTAGGAGGGATAGAGAAGTGAGTCGAAAAAAGTTCGACTTCTTTCCAAGTGCTTGAATGAACTTACCAAGCCTAGCTGGATCTTTAAAGTCAGGTGCTGGTTCTTGGTAGGGCCGGAGAACATTGTCCTCCATGTTGATATTCGTCCACTTGTCCTCCATGACAGACTATAAAGCAGATAAAGTTCGAAGGAGAATGAAAGATCCCAACATTTGAACAATCTTAATTGCTTTAAAGGTCGCTATCACCAAAAGAATCATGTCAAAGCCCAGCAGTAAAGATGGTAAAAACTTACCAGGAGAGAATACCTCTTCTCTGGGTTAAGGACGAGCATGCGCTTTAGCAGCATTTCGCAGTCGGTAGACATGAAAAAGGGGATCCGATACTTGCCACGGAGAACGCGTTCACGAAGATCCTATCATAAAAGGAGAACAGCACAACATTTTCAGTAATGCAGTAAGTGGACATGAATGCAGAGAGCATAGGAAGTTGAAACCAACCCGCAAGTTCTGTGCATCAAAGGGAAGATAACCGGCAACAATTGTGTAGAGGATGACGCCCAACGACCAGACATCCACCTCAGGACCGACATACTTCTTGCCAAGGAACAACTCGGGCGCCGCATATGGTGGCGACCCACAGAATGTATCCAATTTCTTATCCGCGCGGAATGTGTTGGAAAAACCAAAGTCGGCCAACTTGATGTTATAATCGGCGTCCAGGAGAAGATTCTCTGCCTTCAATGCAACGAAATACACATGAATTGCTTCCATATAATGCTCAAGGAATTTACAGAAAGTGGAATAAGGTGAAGAAAGGAAGACCAACCTTGAGATCACGGTGGACGATGTTTTTTTGGTGGCAGTACTGTACCGCAGAGACAATCTGACGAAACTTGACGCGAGCATCCTTCTCACGCATTCGACCGTTGGATACAAGGTATTCAAAAAGTTCACCTACAATGTCCATGATTCGTGTCCAAAAAGAATTACAACAGATACACTAGACGGTTATCTATCGATGTGAATATTTGAAGAAGTAATATTTGGCGATGCCACAGACGAAAACAAGCGGTCTGCACTGCCCCCATTGACACAGACGTCAATAGTTCATCTAAACAATGGTCACTTAAAAGTGAAGAGAACTCAGGAAGCACCGAGGAAGATCAAACAACACTAACCAATTGAAGCGAAAACTTAGAGTGTTTAATGCAAAAACGCATTTGAAAGTGAGCCTCAAATGTTTTCCAGTCACAAAAGAGAAATGAAGACAGCAAATCACCTATACAAAGGTACCAAGACCATGCAACAGCACATTGCTGACTGGTTTCTTATGCATGATTCATACAATGTGGGAAACATTTTAAAGGCTTAGCCAGATTAGGAGACTGTGGCAAAGGTTCTAAGGTGCACTTGAGCCAAGTTAAACTTATTTGTAATGACTGCAACTAGAAGGACGTCTCAGCAGCACAACGGATGACGGCCGTGGGAAAACAACGCACCCGACCAAGCCATGAAGAATTGATGCAGTAGGTGAGGTAGGAGTGACCGCAACAGACCACCAAAGCCAAGCTCCATTCGTGCAGCCGCGATGAAGCACAAAGTGGGGAGATAACGACCACGTGAAGGAGTTAACTAGAATTGCACTTTAAACGAATGACACCAGCTTTACCTTCAAGGAGGAAAGCGGCCAAATTTACGGAAATCATGACGGAGAAATGCCTTCTCCGATGGTGAACGGTATAAAAGTCCAACGTGGAGCTAATTATTCCCTTCACGTAAAAGAGCTAAGGAGCAGCAACCACTGGGCCATAAATTTAGGCCCAAAGCCTTCCCAAAATAAACAGACCGTCGATAAAATCTGTAGTGTGCGCGTATGACTTGGCAGCATTAGTCAACGATCCATTGCAGGCGGAGGATAGAGGGGAGGAGTCGAGAGCTGTGACAACTTGTCATTAGTCTGACGCGAGTCCAGTGATACACTGACCTTGTTAATGCCAGCACGGGAGGAGGGGGCAGTGAGGGAGAAAAAAAAGGTGTTCAGGGAGGCTAAATTAGTCGTTATAGGGCGATGTGACGGACAAGGGAAGTGATTAATAGTGAAAGAAAGCAGGCGACAAAGGAATCACACATAGGTCAGACATGAAAACTGATGGATGACACAAAAACGTAACCGAAAGGAGTTTGGGCTAACGAGAACGCCCAGTCTGATGAAAAGAAACGCAAACAGGTGATACTTGCCAGCGGCTGTCAACAAGTAGGTTGGTGACGATGAAGAGAATCGTTTTCTACGTAGGGGTCGAAGCTACTGACAGACGCGTATAGCAGGAAACATGTAAAATAACTTAAAGAAACTTGAAATATGAACACAAAGTACACCAGAAGGTGAGCACGCATCGATGAGTTTGAGGCATTGCACAACTTCGCAAGCACCCATTGAAACAGTTCACACGGTCACTCTATGTGATAAGGCAAAAAACTCCCCAAAAGTGGAACAACCACAGAGGAGATCAACGACAAGACCCAACAGAAGAGATCTTACTAACCACATCGTGTGTTAATCAAATAATAATGCATAAAGAAAAGAACCATACAACTTGGCCAAAGAGAAAAGAAGCTCGCTTTTAAATAATTTACGTGATTGTGCCGATAAATTTAGTGAAGGGATTTTAACAATTCAAATCAAAACGCAACCTGTATTTGGTTCACTACCTAAACAAAAACAAAATCAATTAACACCACATTAAATGAGTGCCATGACAACAGGGGGTAAGATCTTGGTGACTACGAAAAAAATTTACCACCTACAGGGAGAGCCCTGCACAATAGGGGAAGCTTAGTAATGAAGGAGAAGCGGTGAAGCCGTTTTGAAGTTGTTTAGACACGGATTTGCAAACACGCAATAGGAAAATCCCTGCTGACATGAATTATGGGGCAATGGGAGTGCTTACCGTTTGCGGCGAATTCCATTACCAGATAGACGTGGCGATCGGATTCAATCACCTCATAGAGTTTAACTAGAAGAGAAAAACAAGGGCAAAGAGATAGAAAGAGGTTTAAGCATAGAGCACCTAAAAAACAGACACCGCTGCACACTACGAGGTGAACTTGATAGACAGGAGGCATTAAGACTGCCTATTATAAAAGCATGGGCTAGTGCAGTTTCTTCCTAATCAAGCTAAAAGTCTGCTCCGAATGTCCAAATTGATTATGCTCCAGCAAGGAACGAGCATCACCATTATCTCAGGGGAACCACAAGTGAAAATGGAACCTGTGAAAGATTCTTAGGCATTAGAAGTGTTTTACGAATGGAGCATGAAGAAACCACTCACGCCATATAGACGGCAACCAAGACCCATATGCCGTAATTCATAACCCCTCCCAGCCCGGTGGACAAAAAAGAGGAGGCAACCGGCGGACGAAATTTCGCGCATTTAATCTACACCAATCCAATCTAGCCACCCGTTCATTCTGCTTCAATGCGATCACGGCTCCGATTAGTCGTTGAAGGGAACCGGTGCCCATGCGATGGATGTACTTGTCGCAGTTACCCCAATCACCACTGTTGGGGTGCATTGCAATACACACACGCACACAAGTTGAAATACCGAGGAGCAAGATGGGGAGGCATGACAAACGCGCAAACCACAACTGTTGGAGTGTAGGCACGAAAGCACGGCACAGCAATACGGGCACGTGTACACATACACACACACACACAGAGAAAGAGCGGTGACGACGACGGCACACACACTATTGATGGTCGACACGTGTGACAGAATCCACACACGCACACAAGTATTCATGCAAATTTGTGCGCACTCCTAGGTAAGTGGCAGCAGCGGTAACAGCTTGATGATGAGCGCCAAAATTCGCCTGCTCCCCAGAGGTCAGAATGAACTTTAAATGGTTCTTTTCGGTGTAAACCGCGTTAGCATTATCCTAGTACCTAACATTGAACTTACAAATCTATTTTGGTGAGTAATAACTTGTGTGAAATCTACAAGATTACTGGGATCGAGGAATCAGCCGGTCTATTAGGTGTAACCATTAGTAGCTACCTGATCGGATGATGAAAATTTCAAGAGCTACTATTGACTGAACAGCTTTGATAGTAGCTGAAAAATTTCCCACGCCATTTAACCCCTCATTTTTGGGAAATCAAAGTAGAAGCGAAGGCCAATAAAAGGACTCAAATCCACACCCACGACCACGAAATCGGCTGACGAAATTTAAGAACCCGACTTGAGAAGGATAACTCCATAGGTTTTCGCAAAAGGCACGATTTGCCACGTGTTCAAATGAAACAGAGGCAACCCGCTGCATAACCAATGCCATAACAGCAAGTGTTTCTCCTTATAATTCAAGCAATGAACCACTTTTACTTGCCTTAGCCCTCCCAAATCGGTCACTAAGTACCCAAATGCGCATGGGTATGGTCTGCGAACCCCAATGTGGGTATTTGGGTCAGCGGTGAGAAAATCATGCCCCTAGAGACACGTAGAAGACACCAAAAAAATGCTACCAACATTTCCCCGCAGTTTGGTTGAGGACTGTGTGCACACGTATTAGTTGACAGACTATTGCACAACATGGAGGCAATGGCGAAGATACCATTTGTACCAAGGCCAGTTAGCAGCAGCAGCATGCGAAGTGAAGGCACCGAAAATCCCCAAGGCGCGGCAGCGCGCGGGTGTGCTAATTATGCGTTGGACTGCTCAAACAGGCAAAGACTGACGTCACCCAAACGCACACTCTCCACTACACTATCGCACACATGCATCCAGACAGACACACGGTCTCGATTGGGCAAAGTCGGGCAAATGGAATGGCTCAAGCAAGGGAGAAGGGTGGATAGGGGGACATTTTGTCGGTTTAAAACACACTTTGGAGGCAGCGATTGACACAATCCGGAAGCTCATAACAAAATCCCAAATACTTGATTGAATTATGATGAATGCTGGCGATGAAGACGGATGGGGAAGACAAAAAGAGGATCACACCATTCCAAAGGCAAACCGACATCCGTCACGAATGGATTAAGTCACAGTCAACAAAGAGTAAGATGAGAAAGCCCTTTTAATTGCTATGAATGCTGATGTTGAGGCAGAGCTGATTTGGGGATGTGATGACGCGAATCCTCGAATTGAATGACACCTGAACTTATAAGTAGAGGGCAGAAAACGATGGAAAAATAAATGAAAACACTCATGCACAAGCCAGGCATATTTCAGAACGATGAAGAGGGGAGCCAGGTGATTTGATTTGGACGTTCTATGGAATGGTTCGCACAGTTACCACCGAATTTGTCTTCAGCTCCTCAACACGATTGAATGGTTTAGAGCCTCACATGACTGGTTGGTGGATGGAGGCCGGCGTTTCACGATATTTATGTTTATATGCGAAAAATAGTGTCCCAATTTTGGCCTAATCGTTAGTAAAAAATGCCATACATTTGCTGTAGGAATAGATTCTAGAGTGAAATACATTTAATGAGACAGACGGAGTTCATCAATTTCAAAAGGAGGCGTACTTTTCAGACGAATATTAGCCCAGTGAAGAGCGGAAACGAGTCAGTACGAAAATCGTTGATTAAACATGATATGAAGGACAAAAAATAGATCGAAAAGACAAAGTCGCAGCACAGAAAAGTATCAAACATACCGATGTTGGGATGATTAAGTTGTTTCATTACATTCACCTCGCGAAAAAGCTGAAGAGTAGAAAGTTGGGTTAAAACACCGACATAAAAACTCCCACGACGACATTGAAGGTCAGATGGGTGCGTACGTGTGTGTACACAAATTTGCATGAGGATAAACAAAGTGGCCTCATTACGAATGCTCGCCCGCCCATTATGCTAATTGATGAATTGAAAGACTACAAGTGCATTTGCGACCGCGTATGCACACACACACACGCATCACAATGCAACGGTTCAGCACACCCCCTCCCCCCCTTCCCAATGGGATCCATGACCTGGGGAACGAAGCCCCAAGCACACCTTCTAAACAAACTTCGAGGTAATAAATGCATGGGATTTGGACGAAACGTGTTTGGGGGTTAGGATCGATGAGAAAGAGACTTAAAAAGGATAATAAAATAACAGTAAGAAAGTTTGTAAGCCACTGCTCCCGCCTGCCTACTTGTCTTCCTTAGCTCTCTAAGAATTTGACGGCCAAGTCATCGGGAAACGACAGCCAATTACAAAGGCGATGGGAATTACGTAAGCCACCGTGCAGAGCGCGCATGTGCGCCCGAGCAACTAGCTGCCGTTGCTGCTTCCTGAACTTAGCATGCGTAAGCACGAGGACGGCTGGGAGAGGGTAGTGTAGGGAGAAGGATGGGACAGTTTAACTCACTTTGTTTAAACTCGCGTGATTGAGCTTCCCCTTGTCAATCACCTTCACAGCAACCTGCGAAAGAAGGAAAAGAGGAAAAAAGTTTCATTGTTTGCATTGCGGTAACAAACGGAAGAGGAAGGTGGTCAAGAGGCATCCCATTCAAATAAAAGTGGACTTGGAGCGGTAAAAAGGAGTAGGTTGACAGTAAATGGCAGGAAAGTGACTTCAACCGCAGGTACTGCCGACATAAAATCGAAGGGTTGGATGACACAGGAAACACAATCATTACCACACTAAGTGATGTTAAAAAAAAAGCATTGCGCGAGGCTAAACTACCTACGAGGTAAATATCACAGAGAAATCCGCTTTGATTTACATAACCTGAGCATTTTAGACCAATTCGAGTTATAGAAGCGCTCCAGAGGCAGAATCAACTGAATATACGCCACTATAATGAACGTGAGTTACGAAAAAAAAAGTTGCCAGTCGTATTGGGTGATGCGCGAAAATTTGGGTTCTAAATGCGCTGAAAAGTGCCTGATAAAGAGGAGTAAGCAAATAATGACTCCAGAAAATAAACTGCGAAAATCGGTTTTGCCTGCCAAAATGGCACACCTCCTAATTGCAGAGTCAGCTTAGGGTAATGGACGGCGAGAAGAAGGTAGCAATAGGAAACAGAGGAGCCTACCTCCTTCTTGGTAGTGATGTGCTGGGCGAGTTTGACCTTAGCGAAATTGCCACTCCCGAGAGTGCGGATTAGTTTGTACTTGCCTACATGAGGCTGGTCGCGCCAGGCGCGTTTGGCCGGCGGTGGGGCAGCGCCAATGGAGGCCGCGGTGGTAGGCGCCGTGCTGTCGCTGGCTGAGCGCTTCTCCGCTCCACCACCTCCCTCTGCGGAGGAATTCGCAATGGTGGAGGCAGCGCTCTTCCAACTCTCCTCAACCATCGCATCAGCTGGCGACTGTTGCTGCTGCTGCCTCACAGACAGACCATTCTGAAAGACAATAAGAAATTCTGTCACCAAGTCCTCTAACAGTAAATACTGGCAAACAGGGACGACTGAGAAATTGATATAATATTGCCACTTTTAAACTAGTCAGTATTCGTTTGAAGGTAGCAACGAACTGACAATGTTCCCGTCATATGAATGGTAACGAAATTAAGGAGAAGCCTGCATCGCATCGCGAATGCCATATAGGCAACGAGAAGTCCGGTGCATATCAATGTCTCACCCGTTTTTTCACTATTTGAATACACAAGTGAAAAGTCTGCTAAGGTAGTGGTCTATATAAAGCGAAGAAACAGTTCTACAACAAGTGAGGAGAAGTACTTTGTTAATATCATAGGTAAAAGCATTTAAAGACCCCCTTTCAAAACAAAGTCCCTCAACTATGGAGCCTTCTATTACGTTAAAGGAAATTATTCATGCGGCACAGGGCACATGTGAAACAAGCTTAAAGTATGCTAAGTACTGTTTTATCACCAAATACGCATTAGGATTTTTGAAATCGATTCCAAATCTTATTAGATTCCAATAGTATTAAAAGAATGTCCATCGAACTAAGAACATTCAAATCGGTCGGTGGAAGCCGTGGGTGACTATTTATGATAAACTGGAAGCAGTACCCGGGTTCTCTTTAGAAGAGCGTGTAGTTCAATTCACCAGGATGACCGATGTTCACACACCACAGCTACCCCGAAATCAGTACAACCACTTTGGAATGACACCAAGGCCAAGGGCAAGTTCCATTTGACGCGGGAAGTTTTGTTGTGGATGCATAAATACAAGGCAGAGGGGAAAAAAGAAGTCGAGTGGCATGCTAAAATGTCGAGAAGTATTTACCAAATTGTTCGACGGATCCACAGGTTGGGCCGATATCGAACTAGTAGCAGCAGACATTAGAACCTCTGAAATTGGCAAAAGGCACGCATTAATATACTGATACAATCGTCATTGTATGCAACTTTACCCGACAATGTCACACAAATTGGAGGTGGACGTGTCAGAAATAACGACCACGCCGTCAACTCATGCTGGAAAGATTGAAGCAGCCTAAGTAAGAACTAAACAAGACCACCCCAAAGGAGACAGCACGATAGTGAAGTACTACAAAATAACGGATAATTATCAGCTCCTGACCGGTATAATCGGACAGGACAGTGGCAATTTACACGCCGTCCGGGTCGATTGTTTATAAATTCGTCTGTATCAATTATTAAACAAGGTAACTTCACCCAAGATAACCATCGGATTGAGCTAAAAGGGGAATTGAACATTTAAACACACCGATTTAGAAATTTTACCACGTCCTTGACCCCAAAGCACCAATTAATTTGAACCAAAACCAACCAAAGTATATAAAACTACATTTTGCCTATCCTATGCACTAGAAGCATTGGCTTTTACATTCATGGCGAGCTACCGGTTTCCCTCCAATAAATAAACTCATATCTTCTTTATTCACGTCATTACTTTAGTAATCTAGGACAAGTATCAGCTGCTGTCTGGACAGGTAAGCGAATGAGCAGATGACACAAATAATGCACTTTAGAAGTTAATGAACTATCAGCTAAGGGCTCAACTTAAGACTGCGTAAAAAGGTGTGATTCTCCTGGAACTTAACCTAACATAAGAAGTAATTACTGAAAACATTCGCGGGAGATGTTGCACAAAAACTTTCAGATATATGAAAACCACCATATGGTAATACACTAAGCATCCCGTGAAACCACACGATTAAAATCGACTTCTTTCAAAAACAGATAAGCTATAACAATCCAACGACGTCTTCAGGTGAGTAGCAATAATGCAAGCATGAATCTGAAACTAGACATCAATAATCCATTCGGATCCGTGAACGACTACATGTCAGCTATAAGTCGTCATGCAAGCAAAGATCAAACCATGTAAGAAGAAACATTCCCCAGCTTTTAATGTAGCCAGAAAACGGAAAATGTTTGAACATTCTACAATACCACAGACTTTAGCATATCACGGGAATGCGACAGCAAACAAAGAGCTTGAGGTTCCTAATTCATGGTGAAACATTTGCCACACAAACTAACAATCAGGAAGAAGGTACCAACCTTTAGCAAGGGGGATTGGCATGCAAACAATCAAGGGACTTAAGGGCAATAACTAAGTTTCTGGAAACATAAAGCTTTAAAATGATGGAAATGAGTTAAACGATAAGGCTAGCACATATAACAACAAGATCCCATGAAACATGAAACTAGACCGTATATAACCTTATTTATAAAACATGAACTATTTAAAAGTGCAACCAATGTGGAATGGCAAAGTGGCATTGTCATTATTGAATGGAAGACGAAGCATGAGCCTTTTGAAACTCACCACAAACAATGACATCAACCAAACCCGAAACACAATCTCAGCGGAGACTGTTGCATGAACCGCCCAGTGAAAATTTATATGCCTACAAACAACTCAGCCAATAAATAAAGCCGGTCATGACAAGCTACAATAATGGTTTTTAGACCGATTATAGACGTGTATACGCAAGTTTTTTGCGCAAAGATGTTTTAAGAGGTATACGTTACTACTTAAGACGTTCAATGGACCAATTGTTCGCTTAATTATGTGTTACAAGATTATTCTTAAGCTAAAAGTGAGTTGCTTTATTACCAAGAGCTATATTTACAACAAATAGATAAGAAGTTTTGTATTTAGGTCCATTTTTTGATCATTATAAACAAAACCTCGACAATTTGCCCATTTAACATTTTTTCCTTCTTCTTACATGCAAAGGATGTCGAGCTAATGCATTTAAATTCGATTTAGAGCCGCGTTTGTCAAGGTACCCATTCCAGGGAGCCAAGAACGTTTTAGGCTTTATCGGTTAATTCTTGGTTAATCCTCCGTATAACGAGTGCTTTGGAAGGATGTCTGTGTGCTCGTTTTGTTCCAAGAGATTTCATCATACCTTTTTTAATTGTGTGCTGGTTGCCGTTCTACCCCATTTACTTGTGGGTGCCAGCTTTAGTCCCCATGCGATGCCTCATCCGTTTAACTGTAGGTTTCCATCTCGGTGACTATGGTGGTCATATTGCCCTTGACGGGTGGGCTAACCTCGGGCCGAAATCAATAGCCCTGGTTCCTCCGTTTGCAATGCATGCATATGTGTATGTATGTATGTATGTATGTATGCATGCATGCATGCATGTATGCATGTATGTATGTATATATGTATCAGTGTATTTTGCTTTGATGCTATGCCTTCTTTTGCCTTTCAAGGAAGTCTTGAGTCGCTGCACACTACTCTAATATCGGTATCAACTCAACCAAAATGGACAGCAGCTGCCTTGTGCTAAACACTTGAATATAATGTGTAAGCATCATCACACATCATCTCTTAAAAGCAACAAGTTAAACTGTTTGGATAAAAAGTGGATGTGGTGCCCCGTGGCTCCCTTTAGGGAAAAAGAAGGCATAGTACTGGGGCAGAATATATATTCTGGAAACAGAGGGCTTGGGGCTGTTGGCATGGCCCAAAGGCTGTCTAACCGGCTGGTACAATATAGCCATCCAAGTGACCGAAACCGGCAGTTCGAACAAACAAAGTATTACACAGCCCCTCTCTTCTTTCGAGCGTCGTCCCCGACGCTCTTCTTGGTCAGCCTCCCGTGTCAGCTATCACAACGTAATCAGTGCTGCGAGAAGCACCCACGAGCTAACCGTGCAGGCCATCGAGATTCAAGCGCATGTCTTCTTGTAGTACCATCAATTCTGCGTAGCACTCGGTGCAGCAAATGCGCATTTCTTAGTCCTCCTCTCCCACGATGATGCGGCCCAGTGAAAGATGGGGATACGAATCCAAGTTTTTGGACGAATGAAGGCACACACAACACAAGTTGTGATTCCAGGCTTCTCTGGTGCCGTAGAAGAAACGCAAGGGTATCGTAGAACCCTGAGCGAATGGGGCAACCGGGCCTCATAGGAACGGGATGTACGTGATCCAAGTGTACAAAGCATAAAACGATGCTATCGAATGGCGTCCTGCACATTCTACATCTGTTGACACACATTTTGGCGAAGGGAGGCAAGTTGCCTGGGAACAGGAGAGAGAGCTTACAGAGGATGCTTGACCACAACGTCACTGATCCTTCTTGGCAGTTGCACTGGACTTAAAATTCAAGGCTAGTGGCGTTGCAGTTGTTGATAGCTTCCTTGCAGAACATGAGAAAGAGGGAGACGCCGAAGACGAACGTCGATCTCAGCCCTTCTGTTACGAGATACCTGAGGTTCTCCCATCCATACCACATGCACTTCTTTCACACCGGCAAAGTTTGCCAGAAGCGGCATGGAGCAGGATAAAATCCATCAAAGTCGGGTCCGCTTTCCGCTGCCACCAGTGTAGCGTCCCGAGACTCCCTTTAAGGTAAAAGAAGGCATAGTATTGGGGCAGAATATATATTCTGGAAACAGAGGGCTTGGGGGCTGTTGGCACGGCCCAAAGGCCGGCCAACCGGCTAGTACAAGATGGCCACCCAAGTGACCGAAACTGGTAGTTCGAACAAACAAAGTATTACAATAGCACTGTAGCTTCAATTTAGCGTCCCGAGTCTTTCTTGAATGCAGAAAGCATAATACTAGGGTATAACACGTGTATTTAGAAAACAGAAAGAACAAGACTGCTGGCGTAGGCCAAGGGCTAGCCAACCCGGCTAGGCCAATGTGGCCACTCAAGTAATCGAAATCGAAAGTGCCAGTCGGAACAAACGAGGTATTGCACCCATAATACTAAGGCCAACGTGCGTTAGGTGAACAGAAGAAGCCGAATCAAGTAGCATGGCCCAGAGATCGACCCACCCGAGTAAGGCAAAATGCCTATAAGAAGCATTGCACCAATCAATAGGGAACAATTGGCTTAAGAACAAGTTCATATTGTAGCGTCCCGAGACTTCTCTTAAGGTAAAAGAAGGCATAGTACTAGAGCAGAATATATGATTTGGAAACAGAGTGCTTGGGGGCTGTTGGCACGGCCCGAAGGCCGGCCGATCGGCTAGTACAAGATGGCCACCCAAGTGACCGAAACCGGTAGTTCGAACAAACGAAGCATTACACACATAACTAAAGTAATACTTAAAGCAGATTTTAAAATTAAGGTTGTGAATCGTTGACGATTCTTCCAATCTTAGCATACGCACTTTTTCCGCCCCGTTGAGGTAAAAATCGGGGCTCATGTCCCCTTGAAATCGGGTTCGCTTTCCGCTGCTACCGATGCACACAATCAGACTTATTCGGAACGTGAATGAAGACATAATGCTCAGACAGAATGTGTACTCAACATGTGATAGAGCTTGAGCTACTGCCACTGCCAGGGAGCCCTCACACTCGGCCTTCAAGTGAAATCGCGAATTAAAAACAGCAAGCATATCACAGCAATTCTTCATAGTATTGCTTTTAAGTTCATCCTTTTTGAAGCACCTAATCTCATAAGGAGAACTTCTGACTAGTTCCGAGTACGATTCGTTCACTACGTATAGATTTTGATTCCCACAGATTTTATTTCTACCTTACAGCCTGGCTTTTGGGTCACACCTCTGACCTCCCAATCCTTCTGTACTTTATTCACGTATGCTCTGTCATAACGTTGTGATTTGTTGCGACTTAGAAGAGGCTTTGGACTCCACGTTGATGGCATTAGTAAGCAAACTCGATACAAAGGGACAACTGTCCTGATTTTATGGGTGAACACTACAACTCAACATGGATTCGTTAAGACTCCTAACAAAGAACAGATAAATAACGTCTACCTTTAGCAATTGCCTTAACTTCGTGTTCATAAAAATGGCACTAATAACTGAAGCATCACTGAGCCTGAAACGTTTGAAAAGTCCATTATAAGCTGCTTGCTGTGCCGATAAGAAATTGACCATTGCTTACACAAGCTACACCTCGTCCCGCTTCCTCTGATTAAGTAGAATCCAAACGGATTGCACTGAAGTGAGAATGAACTGGTGAGTAGAAATTGCTGAAAGATGGTGGCTCCGTAAACTGTGGTGAGTTTTGTGTGACATCAAGCAGCTCTACTTTACCTTGTGACTGGTGGTTGATGCGCGAGATGGTCTCCATGTAGATTAGCATCTTATCCATTTCAGCTTCGAGGGCAGCTGGTTGCAACACATCAATGGCGTTGCATCAAATACTTTCACATTCGGCATAATATTTGATGACTGGTATACTTGGCATTTAGTTTTTAAGGCGCCGATTATATTGTGGTGGGAGACGTTGGAGATCCAGCAAAGGGGTCGTGAGAAAAGGAGAGTACTATTAAGTGATTTGACCCTTTGCCTAATTGTGTGGCCAATTCAGTCAGCACGTCGAGCTTCCGCTCTGCGGTATGGCTTTTGGACTACAATAATAACTTCTAATCTCCCACTTCCCCTCTGCTTTGGCCTACCATGACTGATTTGATATGCTTCCAAATGAAATAATGACCTAAGAACGGGAAATGAAAGACCAAAAGATTGAATTAGCGGTGAGCCCTGCTCAACAAATTGTTAGTTAATGAAGTATTGATGCTTGTAGCGCTTCGAAACTTCCTTAAATCCGAAGGAAGATAATGCTCCGGCCGAACTGTGTATTGTAGACGTACAGTGAAGCCGGAACCACTGACATGCTTCAGATGCCAGTCCACACAGGGAAGGCACAAAGGTGGGGCACATAAGCGTCTGTTGCCAAAACGGAAATTAAACATACAGTTAGCGCATTACAATACTACTAGCTATATCGTAGAGATCCGAGCCATATTTATCGAATAATTTAACATATGGCAAATCTGCGTTGTCTTCAAACGCCAAAGAGCATTTCTGATTAGTAGCTTATACTTAGTAGAAAGGAAAAATGGATCAACGTTACAACTGTCCAGTATCAGCGTTTCCAATTCTGCCTTTACACAGTAGATGTAGCGTCCCGAGGCTCCCTTTAAGGAAAAAGAAAGCATAGTACTGGGGCAGAATATATATTCTGGAAACAGAGGGCTTGGGGCTGTTGGCACGGCCCGGAGGCCGGCCAACCGGCTAGTACAATATGGCCACCCAAATGATCGAAACCGGCAGTTCGAACAAACAAAGTACTACACAGCCCCTCTCTTCTTTCGAGCGTCGTCCCCAACGCTCCCCTTGGTCAGCCTCCCGTGTCAGCTATCACAACGTAATCAGTGCTGCGAGAAGCACTCATGAGCTAACCGTGCAAGCCACCGAGATTCGAGCGCATGTCTTCTTGTAGTACCATCAATTCTGCGTAGCACTCGGTGCAGTAAATGCGCATATCTTAGTCCTCCTCTCCCACGATAATGCGGCCTAATGGAAGATGGGGGCACAAATCCAAGTTTTTGGACGAATGGAGACACACACAACACAAGTTGTGATTCCAGGCTTTTCTGATGCCTTGGAAGAAACGCGAGGGCATCGTAGAACCCTGAGCGAATGGGGCAATCGGGCCTCTTAGGAACGGGATGTACGTGATCCAAGTGTACAAAGCATAAAACGATGCTATCGAATGGCGTCCTGCACATTCTACATCTGTTGACACACATTTTGGCGAAGGGAGGCAAGTTGCCTGGGAACAGGAGAGAGAGCTTACAGAGGATGCTTGACCACAACGTCACTGATCCTTCTTGGCAGTTGCACTGGACTTGGAATTCACGGCTAGCGTCGCTTCAGTTGTTGATGGCTTCCCTGCAGAACACGAGGGAGAGGGAGGTGCCGAAGATGAAATTCAATCTCAATCCTTCTGTTATGGGATGTGAGGGATTCTCCCATCCGTAGCACATGTACTTCTTTCACACCGCCAAAGTTTGTCAGAAGCGGTATGGAGCAGGATAAAACCCATCAGAGTCGGGTCCGCTTTCCGCTACCACCAATGTAGCGTCCTGAGGCTCCTTTAAGGAAAAAGAAGGCATAGTACTGGGGCAGAATATACATTCTGGAAACAGAGGGCTTGGGGGCTGTTGGCGCGGTCCGGACGCCGGCCAACCGGCTAGTACAAGATGGCCACCCAAGTGACCCAAGCCGGCAGTTTGAACAAACAAAGTATTACAGTAGATTCTTATAGTCTTTGCAAATTAAATATTACTGCAACGGCTTCGATTACTAATGTTACATATATGCGTGTGTTATGCGTAAGTTAACCATATCTGACGCGTATAACTCCAATTACCGCTCTTATTACCGTCTTTTGTTATGCCACCACCATTTGTTAATTATAAAAAAACATAAAAATTAACATGAGCACTTAAAACCATATAATGCATAAGCAGTCGTAATTATGTCGAAGTAGCCCGATGTCAGTACTGATTTGTCCGAATTAGCCTACATTTAACCTAGTGTCGCTTTAAAACGATGGATAGCGCTGGTCCTAATTCGAGTTCGAAAGCAGTAGATTCAGGGCCTCTACTTGTCCATAAATTTGTCCCGTCGCGTCCTAAAGTTGAATTACTTGAAGGCCTTCCGGATCCGATCATATAGTAAGTATTTTCCCCAGGTGATTCTGTAGTAATGTTGTTTCATCGGTGGATCTGGCTTGTTCAATTGAATTGAGGAAAGTTGTTATGTACATCAGAAATGCTGAATATAATCCACGACGTTTTACTGGATGCGTTATAAGACTTCGAGAACCGCGAGTAACTTGCCTGCTTTTTAGTACTGGCAAAATGGTTACTACCGGTGGCAGATCAGAAGAATCAAACAATTTGGGCGCTAGAAAATGTGCTCGTGTGATACAAAAGCTGGGTTTTCCCGTAATACTAATATTCTCCTTAATCAGTTCGATAATTTTGTCGCAGGTTCAGTTCAATAATTTCCGCATACAAAACGTAGTTGGAATAGTGGATCTGAAGTTCCCCATTCGCCTTGAAGGTCTGCTTATGGCTAATGAACAAATGTCCCAGTGAGTTATGTATTTGATATCGTGCTATGGCAGTTGGTGGATTCGCTTGAGTGCCTTTGGTCTCTATTGTTTTGTACACACAACTTTCCGTTGGCCTATAGGTATGAGCCGGAAATTTTCCCTGGCCTTATTTACCGAATAATTAATCCGAAATTGGTATTTTTGATTTTCGTAAATGGGAAAGTCATCATAACTGGTAGGTCATTTTTGAACACTCCCCTTCATTTTTATATTCGTTAAAATATTGCTCCCTTTTGTGTGATGCATCGATTTAACAGTTTTCCTCAATATGAATAAATTCGAATGATTTGTCTTTATGCGAGCTTGTGGTACATGCTGCAATCTTTATTTCGCTTATGGAGAACCTGTTTAAGTTGGTTGACTTTATGTACTAGCCAGGATTCATGTGGGCTACTTGAATGCCTTTCTTCTGTGATATGCAATCGATGGATTTTAAATGGACATATCTTGTCAGTTATGTTCTATTATCCTTGTGTTACGCTTTAGGTTTCATGAAACTTTCAATTTTAGGTGCGAAGTCAGTTGAATTAGTTTACGAGGCTTTGAATAAAGTATACCCGGTTTTGAGGAACTTCAGGAAGATGGCTTGAATCTCGTACCATTACCCTCGTTCACCGTCTCGTCTTGATTACTACTCCTGGCACGAGCTGGTTCATTGTCTTGTCACATATTTGTTACCTTATATTAAGGGGGAACAATACAGCCTTAATGGGGACTGAAAGGGTTGTTTCTGTCACCTCCGAAGAAATCGAGGTTCTCGTCGGGCGCAAGACCTCGATTGCGCTCTCTTCTCTCGGCTGGCAGGTATACTTAAAGCGACATGAGTATTGCACTTGTATCCACTACCTTTCCCTGTATGTACTTATGCTGATTGTTCCCAGTTAAAAGTGCCAGAGCGACGCTATTCTTGATTTTTTTCGTTCCTCATTTGCGACGAACTGGGTCAGGGCCTTTTTGTTAGTGTCCCAGGTTGGTGAGGTTGTCGTGGTTTGGTGTGCGGCGCAGTGAACTAGTTGGACGGTAGAGGGGGGGGGATTGGAGAATTGGGTGGTCGAAGTGGTATCCAGTGTAGTACTGTGTTTGGATTGCCGGTTTTGGTCACTTGGGTGGGCGTGTTGTACTAGCAAGTTGGCTGGTCTCTGGGCCGTGCCAGCAGCCCCCAATCCCCTAATCTCCAGAATATGTATTCTGCTCTAGTACTATGCCTACCTCAAAGGGACCCTTGGGACGCTACATTCGTGGCAGCGGAAAGCGGACCCGACTTTAACGGGTTTCTACCCCGACCCATAGCGCTTGTGGCAAACTTTGGCATTGTGAAAGAAGTGCATTTGCTACGGATTGGAGAATCTCTGACATCCGATAACAGAATGGCTAAAATCTCCGTCCATCTTCGGCATTTACTCCACCTCTGTGTTTTGCAAGAAAGTTATTAACAAATGAAGCGGCACTGGCCGTGAACTCCAAGTCCAGTGGAAATGCCAAGAAGGATCAGCGATGCTGTGGTCAAGCATCCTCCGTAAGCTCCGCATCAAGTTCTCGAGCAACTCACCTCCCTTCGCCAAAATGTGTATCTACGGATGTAAAAAGGGCAAGACGCCATTCAAGAGCGTCATTCTATGCTTTGGACACTTGGATCGTGTGCTGTCCGTTCCCATGAGGTCCAATTGCCCCATTTGCCCAGGGTTCTACGATACCCTCGCGTTTATCCCGCGGCATCAAAAAGCCTGGAACAGTAGCATGTGTTGCATGTGTCTCGATCCATTCGAAACCTTTGACTCACACCTCCATCATTTCATTGGGACACATTGTCGTGAGAGAGGAGAAGTCAGAAATATGTCTTTGCTTCACCGAGTGCTTCGCGGACTTAATAGCACTACGAGAACACATGGGATCGAATTTCGATGACTGGGACGGCTAGCTAGTGGGTGCTCCTCCCAGCACTGATCACGTTGTGGTGGCTGACATGGGAGGCCTATCGAGGTGAGCGTGGGGGGTGGTGCTGGAAGGAAGAGAGAAGCTGTGCAATACTTTGTTTGTTTGGACTTCCGGTTTTGGTCACCTGGGTGGCCATATTGTACTGGCCAGTTGGCTGGCCTCTGAGCATGCCAGTAGCCCAAATCCTTCTGTTTCTAGAATGTATGTATTCTGCCCTAGTATTATTCCTTCTCTTACCATAAAGGAATTATCGGGAAGCCACATCCAGTGTTGGTTACCACTGCCATTGTGTAACGCCCATTGCACTGGGAGAAGCCGCTGTAAAGTGATTGGGTAAGACGAGTGATGACCTCCCAAGACTAAACGCAGTGGGATTGTTCCCATTTTACAGAGGAGAAGGTACCTTCGCAGACGTTACGCATTACGTCTATCGTATTTTTTAGCTCTTCCTATTGGCAAAGGTCACTTAGGAGTTCCCCCACCGTACCTCCATCTAGCGACCCGACCCCTGGGCCACCTTGGTGCTCTCAAGCCCTATAATAAGCAGACGCAACATGATTCTCCTAAGTATTTTACCTTCATTCATCTCAAAGCGCCGTAATTATGCTCCTTTTACAAAGTATATCTCAGTGAATAATCGCAAATAAGCTTCAATAAAGCAAAAAGCTATGCATCAACTAGTAAGTATTGTCAATTTTGTAATCTAATATTGCAAAATATTTGATTTGGTCTAATCTACTTGTATTTGCCATTTTTGTGAAATTTTGTTTAAGTTATTGCTTCAATGAGTGGACTCGTACTTCGCATGTGTCACGGGTGATGGTAGGCTGTGTTTTGCTTCATTCTTTTTCTGTAAACGTAGGCGAAGCGTACAAAGAAGGTTGGCATTGTCGGCAAATACGGTACGCGCTATGGTGCTTCATTAAGAAAGACTGTGAAGAAAATTGAAGTTAGCCAGCACGCAACCTACAATTGCAATTTTTGTGGAAAGGTAATGTTGCTTATGGTGTTATATCGTTAGGAGGCGTTAAGGCGTAAGGCTGCTGGTATTTGGGCGTGCAAACGCTGCGGAAAGCAGATTGCTGGCGGAGCCTATGTTTGCAGTACGACAGCTGCCGCTACCACTCGTGCCGCCATCCGTCGTCTTCGTGAGACTCTTAAGGCATGAAGTATTTGTATAATATACCTTCCAATGTGGATGTTATCTTGTCGTTCCCGGTAGTATGTGGCTTGCGGCTACCTCACTTTTCTATTCAATGCTCCGAGTGTTTTGTTGTGCCATTATTGCTTTGAATAGGTAGTATTGGTTGAGGCAAAACCCCTTGGTTTTAATGTTTGTTGTTTTCGTTTGCTTCTGCGATGATTTGCTTAGAATCAAGGTCTGTCCACGGTGCCTAGCGTTTGTCAAATCTGACTCCTTGCTATTGTCCAAGTTGTAGGACATGGTAGTCGTTTTCGTGTGGGTTGGTCTTGGCTCGTGATGTGTGCGTCTTGTGATCCGATCCCAGTCGGGGGTTTCTGTAAATCACTGCGGCTTCGTTGCCTGGGGATTGTTGGACGCGTTACGCTGTGACGTTGTGCAGCGTTGACGGGCTCACACGTTTATTTTCTTTGGCACGAGTTGGTGCGTCGCCTCAAGTGTTTTGCAGTTGTTTGGTCGATTTGGTGCATTGAGACTAGTGTCCACGCGGCAGAATCCAGGGTGGGAGTCTGTTTCTGTTTATCTTGCATGTTATCGCGTCATTGTTCTCACTTAGCAGTGGAGGCTGTGCTTTGTTCGCATGATTGGTGTCAGCTGGGTTATTGTGCGATATCGCTATGCCTCCGATTAAGCAGTTGTAGGTCGCCATGACCATGGCTTTAAGACGTGACTGGGTCCCTCCTCTTCCGTTAGTCACTGTTGAAATTCTAACCGCAATGTGTTTAAGTAGTCAGCCGAACAAGCTTCCGGTCCGGATGGCCTCGTCCACTGGCACTTATTCGTACCTGAAACCACAGATTCTGTTCTGTCCGTGGGTACTTCCCGGGCCATGAGTTTGTACTTCAATAACGAATTTAAGCCCCCTTTCATGAAGCACTAGGTGTCAGGACGACGAAACACTGCCAACGCGTGCCCAGGCGTCTAGGCCACTGTCTGAGACAATTGCATTAGATACAAACCGATGGTAGATCTGGAATTCAGTAAAAACCCCATTCCTACCTCCAAAAACCACTGAAAAGTGCTCTCGCCTGCTTCAGCAAATGTTAACGATGTTAACAGGAGTGACTGATGGAACAACGAATTCACAAGATTAGTAAAATCGGCAATAATAATCAAGTCAAGGTTGCAGAAGGAAAGGGAGAAGTAGGAAAATTCAATTAAGGATGGTGCGCTCAATAAAGACGCGGTCTCGCTGGGCCTCGATACGACCCTTCCACCGCGATTGATGCTCACGGGCCCGATTAACCACAGTATTTGCTCCCCTCCGTTCCACCGCGTCTCTGGATCCCGAAGCTCCCTCGCCACTGGCTCCCACCGCGTCTAGAGAATGAAAATAGACGAGTGAGGGACTAAGACTAACAACCGTTTCTTCTTAAGTAGAGACACAATTTGTTAGACAGAGCCAGAGAAGCACTCACGAAGGTCACCATAGTTAGTGGTTCTCTGAGACGGCATCACGTAGCTGCGGAACGAGCGTACAGATTTAGATGGCATGAATAAATTGGGTTGGACGGGATCCAGTAAGTTTTTGCGGCCACGTGACGCGAGAAAAGGTTCCAGAATGAGCATGAATATAAGGTAAAGCGAAAGTGTCGACAGTATAACAACAATCAAAATCACAACAACCTGCAAAAGTCAGAAGCGAACAGCACACACCTTGATGGTTGTGGTGTTTCGAACTTGATACTTACAATCACAATAGGGACATAGATCAGACTTATCTTCCAACATTATGGGACAGGTACTAAAATTCATTAGAGAATAAAGGAATCATACCATTTATCAGACGAAATCGATTTGACATAGACCGATCGTTTTGGTTCTGTCGAGGACTCGTTTGACACTTTTGGAACAGAGTGATCAACACACACACATTTGCACCTCGCATCTTCATAAACTGCCTCCACACTAATGGCAAAAACGAGAGACACCAACAGCCACAAACACCCCCGTAGCATTTTCATAATGTGCCAGGCATACATTGATAATTAAAACAGTATGGTGGTAAATATTCCAAATTTTTGAATAATTCGTTAGACAAACATCTAAAACGTATGCTATTTGTCAAATGTTTTAAATGTGAGAGGCCACAGTTACCATCACAATTATTTACATAGGTAATCTCGCTCTTGGCCTTTTGATTTGGTATAGGCTGAACTAATGAATTATATGCTTCACGAAAGTTAGTTAATAGGTGTTTAGCATTTCAAAAGGCTTTAACTCGTTTTTGACATCAAAATAATTTAAGCCGTCAATCTTTCTAAGCCTGTATTGAGATTTAAAGTCCTGTTTTTGATTGATATATGAAAAATCTTAACTCCTCAAAAGTAATTTATTTCGTGTTCTATGCCTTGCTGAAAGCATGCAAGAACGATTTGATTTAAAGAACTAAATGTTGCGTGAAATAAGTCTGTTCTGTGTTCTGGGCCGCATAAGTTACGATTTCGTCCATTCTCCTATTTCTTTATTTGTGACTGCACAAGTGGCATCAACTTCTTCAATTTTTGCAGTTTTCTGTCTTAGAGGATGGGCTGGTGGACCGCTAATGGGGGCTAATTGAGGACGGCTAAGGCGCTACGAGCATGTCGCGGAGGCCAGTCTACCCAACGGGTAACCGAAGCGTCCTCTTTACCAAGAATGAGGCTTAAGCAGAAAACGCACTTGAGTAGGACATATCAGTATAAAGTAGTTCTACCATGAAATTACAGAAAATCAGTTTCGTGTCGCTAGCGCGGAATTTGCGACGGCTTGTGCAGTAAAGCGTAAATAAATTATAGTAAATTGCTAAAATTCGTGTAAGTAAGTCAGCCGGTAAACAATATAGCCTCCTTCACCTTTGACAGCATTTTAATAGTGCATTACACGCATCTGCTTGATAGGGTCAAGTCCGTAAACAATTAAACTCTGGAGAATAATGGCAGCATTGATTGTGTGAGGCGAGTATGGGACACAGATTGTAAAAGATAATTGTTCTTCCAATGTGATAAGCATACAAGATATGGGAAATTCCCATCAGCACCAGATATAAGGCGAGAAATATGAGGGACAAACCAAATACATTTGGGCTACAAGTCATCTTGAGGGTTACTTACTGGCATGAAAAGGCACAAAACCGCAATTGGAGTTTCCATGATGCCAATAGCTTTCAGTGGACTACACCAACCAGGCTCTGGAACAATACCAAAAAGTACTCACAGCAGAAGGTATTTCAGCTGTTTATATATCATGTCCTTAAAATACCAGTTATGGGGGAAGAAGTGTAATCAGGGACCCAACGTTGAATCCATCATAAACTACTTTTGAACGACCCCGAACCAAATCCGATTCGAAACTCGTTTAATATTGCTGTTATCACGTCTAACAACCCTAGCACCCTCAAACTGATGGATTAAAAGGGGTAGAAAGATGGAGACTGAGCTAAGTAGACGCTCATCGGAACTGAAGTCGTCGATTTTGCTGCATAGGTTCTGCTGAATTCAACGGAACTACGCACAATCCAGTAAATAACTGGAATTTAAACTGATGGGTACCTCCAAACACTAAGAAATCAAAGGGGGAAACGCGTTATCACTTTATTTGCAATTTGTTTGCTGAACGATCCAAACTTCATTTAAACCTCTACCTCGTATCAGGCATACTTATTAATCCCATAGGTAACTAACAATTTGTCCGCTTTTATGAGTGAAGGCGAGTCCAAGAGAAGACGCGCCTTTAAAGAATTTTGGAGGGAAACACTAATCTAAAACACCCATCAAAATTTGGCACCAATGATGAGCATTCTAAAGATAACCTAACTCAGAAATGTTTTGGATAGGGATGATGGCCTGCCAACTAAATAGCAGTGCTGTTATTCCCATTTCAGGACCAAGTTGTCAGAAGAGCAGTTTTGGGCTTGGTGTTAAACTCAGAACTGCAAAAATATACCTACAACCCTAATGTTTCATGAATGCATATGAGGTTACCAGAACTGGGTGTTAAAAAGCCCTCGAAAAGCACGGCACTTTGTTCTATCATCTTATTCGAGGCCATGAAGCGTAAGTCACATTTTCTTACGAAATAAGAAAATCATGTATTATTGCAAACTTTTAGAGCATAAATGTTTCCATCACTACCAATAGACATTTGAAGGTCTGTTTTAATTGCCATAGGAAACATTAAAGATTGCTGCGCCAACAATGGGCAGCTTAAGCGCATAAACTTTCAAAACTGCGCTCTTCAAATGGTATAAACGATTAAATCGTCACCCCAAAATAAACGCCGCCCACAAAAGCTCTTAACTAGGTTAAAATGGCACTTCCGATAACCGGAAGTACCCTAAGACGGGGTATAAGAAGGAGCTTTGCTGCTGGTCGCCATTGCGACTTGCATTCGCCACCATGTTTCGGACGCTCCAAGAGTTAATGAGTGCCATTTTACTTGTATTCCTTGTAACCTCCATGTTGAATCTAGGCTGCTGTAGGGGTAAGCATGTAAATCCTTTTTAATCTTCATAACGCAACAAAGAAAGAGTGTTTTATAGGCTTCACCTTTAGTAGTCTACTTGATGGGCTAACTATTTTACTTACAAAGTATCAGTAACATGTTTTATGTAGAAAATGTTATTGAAACGGTTTTTTGCCTTCTGCAGGAAAAATGAGTTACATCAACCGATGCAATCTGCCTATTAGTTCCGGACAGTGTCGAGGCTACTTTTTGCGCTACGGGTATGACTCCGAAGCGGATGAATGCCGTCGGTTTGTGTACAGTGGATGTCGCGGCAACAGAAATAACTTCTTTACCTACAACGAGTGCATGAATAGATGTTATATGAGGTTCAAATAAATGCTAGTCTTCGTGTTAACCTAATCCTGAATTGACATACGTCTCTTTTTATGCAAATGCATGGGAGCCTATTCGACTGTAAAAGGCCAGGTAAGAACATCTTTTATGTGTGCAAGATAGAAGGGGTTTTAAAAGAAACTGTAAAAGTTTCACAGAAGAAGCAAACATTTCTAGCACTAGCCACTTTGAAGTTCCCTCTTGAGAATGAGTGTCATATGAAGCACAGGATATCACACTAGTAGTGTGAGGAAACTAAAGGCTTCGCAAATCATGACTGAATACCAAAGTTGAAATAAATATTGACCAGGAAATGCTGAGACAGGGCACTTATTATTTTATAGAGTACATGTTGATGCACTGGCTTGGATAGACAATAGCTTCTAATTTATGCATCGAAATAAAAGTGGTGTGTTCCAACATGTCATGGATTATGTACAAAGAAATTTCTTGAAACCAATATTTTGTTTTAGAGCACCTGCTTGTAAATCGTTCCGAAAAATTGAACTTAAAGTAAATGCCTACATCTAACTGAGAAATCGGTTGACACGTGAGAATATCCAAAATCACTGCCATTAATACTGATCAAGGGTCACATATGCAGTGGGAGTGGCTAGGAGGTAGTTTTGCGGGTCATAGAGCATAGAAAAGGCAATAGGACTATTTTCAGTTTCACCGGATCCCTATCCCAAAATGCTCTTCTAATCTAGATGAGACCAATGACCTTTGCAAATGCCACGCAAAATAACGGTGGAGGAATAAACCCTTTTATGTTGCGGCAGGGAACCGATGTGCTTTTGGGATATTTTAGCTGATGGGAAAATAAAGACGCGTTCCCACTTCGAATGCATGCGATATGACTGCACAAATAGCAGCTTGGAATAACTAAAAAAACCGACTGTTAACCTTGGAAAAATTCACATTTTGCTCCTTTTAATTCATCAGGGGAAAGCATTTCTGCTGGCTAAGGAACCTCTTTTGAAACCTAGGCAAATTAACAAGTCTCCATAGATGTCAGCATTCAGACGGTGCCGTCATCGGTCCTCGTACCACTTTTACCAAATCGGCAGTTTCCCGATTTAGCAAAACATCGAATTGGCATTTTCCTCCACGAGTGGTGTCGATATTCACTTTAATGATGAAAAAATCTAGCTGAGAGGCGTTTCCCAGGCGATGTGATGTTTCGGTATCAAATGCCCTTTTAAAGTGGCACCCGATTGGCAGCTGTTACGCATAGTCCAAAAGTGTCCGAAGCGTGTGCTGGGAAGAAAATAAATAAATAGAGACAATAAATAATTGCTAGCCTCTTGTAAGGAGCGATTCTACCCAAATCACTTCACTTCACTTCATTTAGCACTGCTGACAGGTATCGCCTTAAATTTGGATAAACATTCAGTAATCACACCAAGTAATCATCAATCACTTCTCTAGTTTTCATCATTTAGCGGCGGATAGCAAAGAAGAGAAGATCCAAGGTACCGAATTTCACTTTGATTTCACCTGCTTTCATTGTGATTGTGATACGTGACTGTCGGAGCGAATGTGTCAACCTTGTGTCTAAAAATATACCCCTTAGCTGATTTTTTTAAATTTTGTTCGCCAAAAATGAATGTCGCACTTTCTTGTGTTTTGACTTCAAGCCTAATTTGTACTTCTGCAGGTCCTCAGTCTTTTGTGCACGAAAAATTTTAGCAAACTTAATGTGCTATTGTGAATTTAGTTGTTTGACAGGCATTCTTTGCCTCATTAGTGAACTGACACCAATTCGCCCTACAGGATGTCAAAATTTACAGAGAAAAATTGACTAAGAAGTGAACTAAATCATAGTCATTTCTCAAATGCATACAGAATTGGTGGGAAAGGTCTGGGGGTAGGGCTAATGGAAGGGGCGAAACCCCGTTTCAGGCACTTGACAAGTGCACAAAACTTAATTAAAATGAAACGGGAATCGACTCTCTTTGTCCCTTCCCTCAATCAAAAGTTAATGAAGAACTCTCATGTGATACTCCACATTCCTCTTCCCTTTCAAGCACTGATGGCTTAGTCGTGACAGGAGGATTCGATGTAGGCAGTAATCGATGCACTTCCCCGTACCTATACCATGGATACACAGTATATGATACAATGCAATAGAATAACCAAAATTGTGATGTTGTGATTCAATGCCAATCCAAAAATACATGGAGCATTGTTTGGCTAAAAGCATTAGAATACCATCGCGAAGGACATTGAACAGTTCCATTAAAAAAAATGCAGAGCAAAAAATTACTTAAGCTAATAGGACTTCATAAAGCAATTTATTTTTTCGATGAAAGCTAAGGCACCGTCTAATTAACTTTTCAACGCTTTTTCATACTTTCAGACCAGCCACGATGCGATATTCTAAAGTGCTAATAACTAATTAGGTGGTTGGGTTAAATGAGGGTCGAATGACACTCTAAATTTTGCATTAATATTGCCTCTAAAACAGGTGTGATTATACTTATCCCATGGGCTGAAGTAAAGCTACCACTTTGTTGGCTGATTGAGCCTAAATTATTTTCCCTTAGACATTTCCTACACAGTTCATTTGAAGTTGAACAAATGGAGGCCAGCATGATTGCGGGGTAATCAGCAACAAGAAGGGCTGCAACGTCCGATTGATAATCATTGACCTCTGCCATGTTTATTAGCTAATCTGGAATTTAGTCGTTTAAAAGAGCAAAGTGAACTTTTAAGTAGCCATAAAATACATGAAGACTTTAGCACAGAACGGTGACCTCGCTGAAACTGGGCAATAAAAACCGAATCATCGTTGTGAGGCAATGCAACAGGCATTTAACTTGCTCTTTCTGTGATATTTGAAATGCAGCAAACCACGTTTGGTGGAATAACAGCCTTTGTTTAAGGACAAAGGAGGCCATCGGTGAGTTTTAGGTCCACTGACTTTACCCAGATATTAACTATGCTTATAAAGAAGTTCACGGCTGGTTCCTAAGATAACCAGAAAAGGTCACAAAGCAGAAGCGCCATTCTCAAACTCTAGTCCAGCAATATTGAAAGCATTACCGGCGTCTGTGGTTACGATAGCTGCCAGGAAATAGCATCATAAATAACAGCCTTCAGTCAGAGTTATTACACGAACAAACCGCACTTGTAAAACAAGTTATCACTGACAGGGATTGCATTTTTATCTTATATATACCTTACTAAACCGAATATCACAAAATGCCTAATAGTTAATGTGTTTCTGGAAGGTAGTGGCAAGTTTGGTGACATTCCCAATGCTGCTAATAAAACACTCGTTTGCCATGATTGAGTTTCAGTAAATGGGAAGAATGCCAAAGAGATGAAGCGAGTCGGTGATTGAGAGAAATAAGGCTTTGGGATAATCAAAAGGATGAGATGGCCGTGCTTATTGCAAAGTGCCTCCACTTCAATCCAACCTGCATCAACCAATCCTCTGCCCTCTCCCACTTGTAAATCAAGTCGCTTTCTACATGAAAGACTACCCACTTTCCACTACCACACGCCCCCGCTAAACTGCGATAAAGCTTTTGCCCAATAACCGCCTAATTTATGAAAATGTAAGCTGATTTAGCTGTCCATAACGACGGATCCCTGAAATACTAACCTTTATGCATAATCTCCTTACACAATGCCATTGCCAGATTTAAAGTAAAACAAACGCCCCGATAACCGGTGTAAGTAGTCCGAACTTTCTTTTAAATAACGGAGATTTATGCTTTTCTTTTAGCAGGCAATGTTTGCCCGAATTTTAAATTCCATAATTTTACTTTAAGTTCCATGTGCATAAGGCAGAATAAATATATCTGCTTAAACCAAAATGGCAAGAAAAGGAGAAGAAGAAGAATTAAGGTCAAAACAGCACACATTCTGTGTAAACAGCGTCACGTGACCTGAGATGGACGGCGGAAGTGATGCCTTCACCTCTCCACTGATTGGTCGAGTGCGATACAATAAAAGGTCCCTTTCCTCCGAGGCTGGACAGTTTTTCCTCGTACGAAGCATGCTTCTTCAAATGACTCATTGGCTGCTCTGTCTTCTCTTCATTGGTTTTGCATTGTCTTTTGAGAGTTTCGGTGAGTAAATGGAAACCCTTTTTTAGAAATGTCTCCCACTACAGCAATTCATGTTCACTTTTCGTCCCATTTATTGTATTTTAAGGTAATCATCCCCAGATATTTGTGCTTCCGAAGAAATGTTCGATAGATTTCCCCTATTGTCAGATAATTACTAAAACGTCCAAGCACGTGGGTATGGACTAATTTAATGCTGTATATTGAGGTAGAAAGTCAACTCCATCGACTGCAAAATAGTTTTCTTCAGTTTGAAACTGCTTATAAACGGCAAATCCTACATGGGTGGCAGGCATTAAAAGTTCGCAGCATTATGGAGCACAGCGGTCCTCATTCAAGAGGTCAGCGGCAAACTACTGTCTGTCAATCATCTAAAGGTCTAATGGCCTATCATTGAAGACATCTTAAAGCCACTTTTGTTAAGTAACCTTGAAATTGAACTGTGAAACGAGTGTGCTGACACAACCATGTTAATGTGTGTTTATCATTGATAAGGTGGAGCTCTGTGGAAATTAATTGTCTTTAAACAAATTTGGATGCATTAAAAAATACCGCTTTTGGTCCTTTTGAAACGGATGACCAAATGGGCCTGCAGATGTTAGTGCAGGAAGAGACGGTAAAGCCTGTGATTAATTTGTAGAGGTTCCGCTAATATGCAGACCGCAGCTACAGACTGCAAACTGCTGGTACTACCGTCCAAACTATGTTTACAATCACCTCCTCAATCGATGTATTTGGAGTGGGTGGAGTTCATGCAATTCGAATCTAAACAGCTTCAGGACTCGCAGAGAATGTGAGACGATCTGCCTCGATGGCCGTCGACGGAGTAGTTTGCGACTGCAGGAACGCGATGAGTACTACTCTCAGGGCTTCTATGAGGAGGTGCCTCCGAAAAAGAGGTACTGGCCCTACAAAGTCCATCCAATCGACTAATTGGGAATAGCCATTTGCACTCCCCTCCACACGAGACCGAATTCGCCACGAGAGAAGAACTATTTGACTTAGTAAACATTCGGATGCACATACACACTCATACGCATTAGAACAGTGACAGTAAACACCCAAAGCCTATGATTTATGCCATTTGATGGACTGAAAAAACACTATGAAGTTTTTTTCACCTTCATACGTTTATGTCATACTACGAACTAATGAAGTGTACGAAAAAGTGGGATCGAAATGCCACCTAATTGCGCTGTGGCATGATGCAACTAATTCAATGGCGGTAGGCAAGCACATCACACAGCGCAAAATGCCAAGTTTATTGCTTGAATTTCAAAATATAATGTGGAAAAGACTACTTAAGCTACAGGCAAAAGCGTGAATTCAAAAGCAAAATTATTTAACTGCTTCGTGTGTTTACATGACTACTTTGACTTACTTCCAATAGAAGTTATTAGGTGAAGCGCTGGCATGAAAAGCTTCAAGCATTGAAGGAGAATTAGTAAAGAGAAAGTGCATTGGGGAGAAAAAATGGGAATTTTTTAACGGCTCAGTGGATGGAAGTAACCTCAACTTTTAGCTGGTAGTGGAAATATGCTTGTTTCAGCATGAGGATGGGAGTGCGGTGGTGGTAAGAGTCACTTCAAAATTGCAAATTTTTGTAATGATACACCACGGATTACACGATGCAAAAACAGAAAAGCATATTTATAAGCCAAAAAGCTTTATAAATTTTACTGCTGATTTCACAAGAGATTCTGTAGCCCCAGTATTCGGAGAGGTACAAGCGACACGTCAAAAACAGACTACTTATTTTGATGGCTTATAGTTAAAAAGCTCCATTGCTGAGAATGCATGAAAGGGAGTCTCAGTGGTGAGAACTTTGTAGGGTGCTGTAGGTGGTGGTAAATAGAAAACAGCCAACCCTACCAATGCATCGACGAGGCGCATAATGAGAAAAGTGAGGGCTAGATAAATGGCAGCAGACTGAGAGTAAACATCTTCACGCTATTGTGAAATAAGAACTTCTTGATTGTCGAATGTGGAACTGTGAATAAATTTGAGAGACAACAACAGAACCGTTAAATCGCTGCCAAATTTAAGCATGTAAAGCTAGTAGCTCCAATAGAATTAAATTTAACTCAACTTGTCATTTTTGTACAGTTTATAGTGGCTTTTGTCGCGAAGATGGCAGCTAAAACAAATAAAACTCAAGGTTTCAGAGTGCAGAAGGTGCAGAGATCAAGGGCTTCTTGAGGTGCCCTGCACCATGAGTGACTGACATGCCATGTGCTTGCACACCGTTAGGATACCTTCGAGCAACGAACAACAAGTTTCCTTCGATATTATTGCCGTTTTATTGTTGGAAGGCTCACACCGTACAGTAGGAAACTATTAACAGCCAAGAAGGGTCTTTTCCTTACACAGTTATAAAGTTGTTGGGATAATCTCCCTCCACCTTTCAAAGGTGATTTCCATCACGTGGTAGTAACTTGTTTTGTGGTGTCAAACCACTAACGCTACTCTTTAACTACCAAGAGTCAGAACATTGACAGCGCCTTTTAAACTCTTTACAGGAAAAGCTGGTGCGATGGATTCCAGAAAAAGCGCCCTTGAAAATGTTAAGATTGTAAAATAAATGATAATAAGCATGGCAAAATATTGGACTATTCCATCGGTGGATATGGAGAAGTGGCTGCCATAAAAGTTACCTTGGAGAGGATAATGTCGAAACACAATTGCCATTTTAAGCGCAGAAATTTGGCATTAAAATAAACGAAAATATCCGCTTAGACTGCGCTACTAACGCAGCAAAATTTTGTGCAAGCAGGTATGAGCATTTTTTGTTGGAGATAGCGAGGACCTCCAGAAGGATTTTTTGATGTTTCCCATCCGCTTAATAAATGCTCTCTCACTTGCGAACTCCACTTATATAATGGCTTGCCTTTGGCCTAAATCACTTCTGCATTTACATTACTTATTTCCGACAGCCTCTCTATTGCCAGCAACAGTCACCGAAAGTCGTTTAGGGAAGATGCATTTCCCATCCCATCAGAGTAGATGCAATTCAGTTCCAATTATTGTCCTGTCTCCACCAATCGATTCAACAACCGACTCTTCCTCAATCTATTACATAACACAAGCAGCGTCTTCTAAGAACGAAGTGTGGAATAGTGGATGGATTGCTCAAAGAGAGCCAATCAAATGCGCATTAGGTTAATGTAGTAATAAAAAAGGCACTCCTCATCGCACGTCGGTCAATCTGTAAACAAGCTAAGGGTGGCATGATTACATGAGAAGAGAAGAATTAGGGTAAAATTGTCAGTCTTTTGAGCTTATTGTCGCTTGCTTAAGAAAGCAGATATCATTTACCTTCAAGTGTAAGCAAAATGATGCATCAGCCTAGCAAAAGATTATTTAGAGTTATCCACGCGTCAATTTTGGTATTACTGAATCAATAGCGTTATACATATCATCACCACAGTGTCAAGTAAAGCCAAGATCATGCCGAAAACTGGCAAGCACATTTGGCCATCTGATATAACACGCTAAAGGCTTTTCTCCCCCAAATCTCAACATTTCCTCTAGCTTTATTACGTCTGGTGCTCAAAGAAGGAGTACAAATTGGCACCAATTTAGTTTAATACAAATTCGAAAGGTAGGAGGGTAGGTATTTAGGCGATGGTATAGTACCGTATGGTATTCTGTCAAACAGCCCATCTTTGCAGAATTTTCAAAAATAATAAATGGGAAAATAAACTTTCAAAACATTTCTAGCCGGTGGTCTCAGTATCAGAAGCAATTTATTTTTTGAGGGTAAGGTAAAAGTCCATCAGTGGATAAGGGGGAGCTCCTTGTTCACCAATCGAAAGAAGGAGGTACCATGCCTCTGTGGTGAGTAAAAAGTGGGCGTGGATTTGATGTGACGATATCGTCAAACGGTGTGCTGCTAACGTGATATGCCTACAGCGAATGCTCGGCCCACGAACAGCTCCTGACTAACCAATCGTCACAGCACCTTGAGCACGAAATGTGTGTGTGTTTGTGCGCATATATATATATATATATACATACATATACATATACATATATGAAGTTAGACAACACAACCTGGTCAACGTTTGAACTTGCCCCCACAAAAGTAAGTTTACCGTGTTCTTCTTAAATTACGCATTGAAATAAGTAATCTCTGGCTGAATTAACTTATCGTTTTAGGCTACCGTTTATCAAACACGTGAATGAAAAATCAGCACTGCAGACAAAAAGTCCTTTAAGCATTTCGTTTTATGCAAATGTTTTGAAAGCTGTTTTCAAATCCAGTGCCATAGCAGTAGCGAGGCCCGACCTCGAATTGTAACAAGCACAGTGGATCTAGAATGCTTGCAGGAAATCACACCGAATAAACATCACATCATGCAAAGTAACAAAACTGAGAGAGTTGCTTAAAATTTAAACTAAGTCAGAAGGAAAATAAAGCATCTTTGGGCTGATTTAGAGTGCCATAAATGCAAGAAGCATTATTTAAAGAGAGCATTAATGACGGATGACTTGTGGACAGGATTGAGATTATTTTTTATTCCAGAGCAACAATTGCTCCGGATAATGCAGGGATGTTGAAAAAACTGACCAACATAGTGTTGTATGCTTGCTAACACTTTAATCCGCGACCTTAGATGTGGCCATCACACTGGCCGCATTGCATACGGGGTCGGCCGACGTCGCCCCCGTCATCATGGCACGAAAATTTGGGGAAGGAGAAAGAGCACGTTCAGTTAATGTACTTTTATAAATGACTCCTAGAGCTGACTTCAGTGAAGGCTGTGATAAACATGACCAAGCAACTTTTGATCTTATCTGATCACATTTTGTGCATTACCTAACTTCTATCCACAACGAATGTGACAGCTCTAACATACATCAGTTAAGGTTGTTTTAAACCTAGGTACTGATTGCAGCTTTTCTGATTGACATAGTTGCCTCTCTGAAGCGCACCATTTTATAGTTCAAAAACAAAACCACTTTCACGTGCCAGAATCGTTCAACATTCCATTTTGTAAATAGCCTTGTACGTTTCTCTTCAAAATTTTTCTTGGGACTAATACAGATTAACAACGTATGTTACAAAACTTTCCTCCAATAGGTGTGGCCTTTTCTTTCAATCGTTCAGTCAAATGAGTTGTGTGCCAAGAGGTAGAGCCATTAGAACCTGCATAGCAGTCGCTTTTGTGGGAGCACTTTTAATTCTTCTCTTCTGTCCTTCACCGAGGATACTAAATCCTCACGGGCTATCTTTTATCCCCATCGGATATTCCAATGATCTTCTGGACAAACATGAATCGCAATTCTTTTCTGCAATTACATCAACCAATCATTTCAACTGTCTCGCATTTCGTCAGCGCTTTCCCATGATTACTCGACACGATGGTGACATGAATGTTGCATTTACAATGGTGGTGCATAAAGACGTTCTTCAGGTTGCTCGGTTGCTGCGCATGATCTACCGCATCAACAACTACTACTGCATCCATTTAGACGCCCGCTCGTCTCAATCCTTCCGGAAGGCAATGGATGGTGTTGCGAAGTGCTTTGGATCAAATGTAGAACTAGTACCGGTAGAAAAGCGAGTTGCAGTGGAATGGGGCGATGAGTCTGTCTTGAGGCCTCAGTTAATTTGTGCAGAGCAAGCGCTACAAAAAGACCCTACATGGAGTTACCTTGTCAACATTGTGGGTCAAGAGTTTCCTCTGAAGACCAATCTCGAATTAGTGGCGGCTCTGAAGGCTCTGAATGGGTCAAACCTTGTTGAGGCCTTTCCAATTGATAGGTTCAAGGATTGGGTGGGAAACAATACCCTACCACTTAAGGTGAGGTTTGAAGCAACTTACTTTATTAGTGCTATTTCATATTTCAAACACGTTCGTCTCAGAGAGATTAGCTTATTCAGCTGGAAAATGCATGGTAAAGGATAATTAATATCATTTTTCAAATGAGTAGAATAATTAATGCTCTATTTATGTGCATAAATGACTTTACGGATGTGAAATGCGTAATGGTGGAAAATCTGAGTCAGTTACTAATGTATCCACATTACTTAGATTTTTAAGAAGTTTTTAATTATGATGAGGTTTTATGGCTCCACTTCTCTAATCTCCAATCGCGTAACTCTTTTCCAATCCATCAGAAGAGTAAAAAAGACAAATATGGATGTCTCACAAAAAAAAACCAAAAGAGGTCGCCAATCACTGTGAGAATTGTGGAGGAGAATGAAGCAATAAAGACAACAAGGTAATAATTGGATTTACGGAAGCAATTTTTTAATTCTTTCCATTCTGTGGAACCACTGTTTCCTGTCATGCAGAAATTCTTGATGCAATTTTTGCTACCAGTGCGATTTACAGTTGTTTTTCAATGTGTCACTCAGTAGAGCGAAGATTTGCGCAAATAATAATATGAGAAGTAAAATGCTGCAAATGAAGTTCGGCCAATTTTATGATTAACTTGACTTGCCAATCAAACTTGGTTTTTGCATCATTCATGCTTTGGTGGGTTAGACCAAATAGTAATTGAAAACTGCCCATTACAAGGGCAAAACAACTGCTTTGTCAGAAGTCTTTGGACGGTAATCCACGTAATGGTCTTGTGGCACACTTTATTGTAATCACGAGCCGTCTTAAAGTCAATCCGGTAGCATGTAAAAGGTGTGGAGATTGTAGATATACTTTCACAGTCTCCAGCTGCATTCAAATAATTATCGTAGAGTTTATGTACATATTTCCATTGCCGTGGAGCTCGTTTTAATTACGAGCTGAAGTATGCATTCAGATGCGATTTAAAAGTTCAGTGCATTATTCAACGCTTCTGCCTCTGTCAGAAGACAAAGGCACTGCAAATGCTCAGTCAGCTCAAACAGACCAAAAAGCGAGAGAACTCGTGAATGGTTGTGCTCACAATTTCCACAGAATATTTCACCTTGTCTTCATTTTGGCGTAGATCGGGAGTTCAGGATCAGACGTCCCATGTACTGAATATTCATTAGTAGGAATGATCGGCATTCTATGGACTGAGGACAGACTCACAATGGCTAGAATCCCCACTGAAACGCCCACGGGCATCTTTAGGGCATTCACACTGCTCAATCACATATCTTGCTACTGAGCACCTCCTCCCAACACCGTACTTCCCTGCTTTTAAGATCCTTTGTTGGGGCAGATACACCATTCACAAGAAGCTTCAGCTCTTACAAAATACAAAACTGCTGCTCTCGTTCCAAATCATGGCTTAGGGTATTCGGACTAGTCTACGGCATCCATGCAAAATATTGCGAGCAGTGGTGGAAGTGACCAGCCACCTATGATTGTGCGCGGTATCTCGTTTTCAGCCAATGGGCTGACTTGAACACTCTAAGTAGATCGAAGTGAGATCTGTAAAATGTATTTATGAAGGCTAACTTAGGTTAATCTTCCAAGTGCTTGTCCACATGTCAAATTCAAGAGGTTGAACCATGGTAGTTACGGCGTTGACACATTAATGAGGTTGAATTGTAAAATAATTACTTAGTTGATAAAAAGAACTTTCAGTTGATGTGTCAAAGTAGAGTGAATAAATGCCATAATCGTTAATTAATGGGGTTTTACATTTCACGAATAATAGACACGAATCAAAACTGCTATATGCTTAATCAGTTTGTAGTTATTAGCTAGAAAGCTGCTTCTTTATAATGGATAACAGTTTTAGCCACAACGAAGTGCGTACCCAGACACACATAGGAGTACCAAATGTAACCGTATTCAGTTATTTGAAAGATTCGAAGTGTTTTAGCTTTTGACTGGCAAAACTAAATTCGATGAACTCTGAAAGAAGTTGTACATAAAGGGATTCCGCGCCTAAATCAATAGAAAGGGCTGAGTGTAGTAGAACAGCTGCTATTTCCTACTCATTTTTCAGGCTACTTGGTACAAGGGCACTCTCTATGGCGCCTTCCGAAGGGACTTTTTGCATATGGCAGTGAGAGGAAAATCCATGGCTCCTATTCGGGAAGCAGTCCTTCAGCACAAGGTTCTCCAGCACCCTGATGAGTTGTTCTTCTCCACCCTCGCCTACAACCCCCACTTGGGGCTACCGGGTGCATGTCTGATAGCTCCACCACCAATAACCGAAGTAAATTTGGGCTTTCCCGCAAAGTACGTTGAGTGGGGTGACTATAACACTGTCTGCCCGACAAAATACACCCGCTTCGTCTGCATCCTCGGCACGCCGCACGTATCGCTACTGCACAATGTGCCACACCTCTTCGCCAACAAATTTCATGCAGACTACCACCCCGAGGCTTATGATCAGATGGAGGAGTGGTACTTTGAAAAACTTTCAAAGGAAATTGCCTCAGGGACATACGCAAAGGACTCTTTTAACATCAGTGTTTATTCGAGTCGGTCTTGCTCTCGCCAACACCTGTAAAACTTGTTTTAGCCTTGATTTTTCACAAATGGGTTGAATTAAAAAGAAGCGTAGGAGAAATAAACTGATTCGATAGAAGCTATGATCCAGATCAGTGTCGCTTAATTTCACCATCAGCCGTCAAACCCTAATTTTGTAGGAAAATCGTTCTGCAGTCTATGTATGTGTCGATCCCATATTTTTTATGGAATGGGCTGAATTTCGAGGTACACCTGCATTGTCTGTGAGCCAGTTAAGGTTTGCTCTCCTCAAATGGGATGCTTACAGGTAAAGATGGAAGTAAAGGCATTGAAACGGGCATCGCATCTTCAATGGAGCTTAACATCATCACAGGATAAACCAAGGCAGTCTTTTTATCACAGATTCGGAGAACCTGGAGGAATACTTCATCGTTTCGGCAATTCACTCATCGAAAAGTGGGTCAAAACATTAACAGTACCATTCTGGCACAAATTATGAGATTTTATTCTGCATAATTTCATCAGTGATTTAAGAAATCTGGCCTGAGATGTGATTTTGACTTTTCTTGCTCAGGTGTGTGGCACACAAAGAGAAAAAAGTGCCGCGAATTGTGCTCGAAAAGCCGGTACACTTGGACATTTTGCTTTTATTTCAGGGCATCAGCACAAATAGCACAATGGTGAGCCTGAGCGCAATGGGTGGTGAACGGCTGGCAAGGAATTAAACGAGCATCAAGTGGTAGAGGGTGAAACAAGAGACGAAATGTTCCCCAACCCTCAGAATGTGGTAGCATTAAGGAATCTCCAAATGAGGGATAGTCAGTCATGCCCACTAACTACGAGATCGGGGCTTTAAAACTTTTCAAACTTGGTAATGTGGTGTTCATTTATGATTAGCTTTAGGCCAAGTGTGATGCAGTCCACAGGGAAGTGTGCACGATTGTAAACAATAGAAATCTTGCTCACCCCAAAGTCTTGTCAGAAGTGTGCAACATTTGGTCAGCAGCCAACTGTATAGCTGATTAATTCAAAAGCAACTGAAGTTCTAGTCACAATGTCTGACATTGATATTGCGCTATCGTAGTCTTTTTCAATATCTAGAATGCACTTTCATCGTCTATGGCGGAACCTTTGGCTCTTGACCTTTAAGACGTGTTTGATTTAACAGCTTATAGATGTAACGCCCTGAAAATGAAAGAACTGATAATGCTGGGGCAGAGTACCCATACATATTCGAAGTATAAAAAGAATTAAGGCTACTGGCCGTCCCATCCGACGAAGGTGCGATGGCGAAACACCAAAGTGACCCTTTTGCCAAAGCCAAGAGTTGGTCAAACAACAAACGTATTACATAGGTGCCCTATGTCTTTGAGCATTCCCACATGACTCTAAAAGTAAAACGTCTTCCGTCCTAAATAGGTTCATTTGTATTTTTATTTGAAAGTCACTAGACTGGTAAGTTTTGTTATTATCACTATTGTTCCGCAACCCGAAATACCTTGCTTGTAAGTTTGTTTCTCTCCCTGTTGTTAAATTCTGACTTGAATTGAATTTTACGAAAATTTGTTCTAATTTGCCTGTTAGTATTGAAGGTTTTAAGAAAGAGCGTTAATTGACGGGCCATTTCAATGGAGTTAACGTTTGGAGTCAGACGATTCTCCATTGTGACACACGAACTTCAGTGGAAATGCAGACATTTAGCGTGTGCCTATTAGGGCATTTAAGCTTTGTCCAAGAAGCCCATCCCAAGCTCAGTGAAACCTAAAGACAAGCTCCGATAATTCAAATTTTGAGTTACAGGGAAGGAAGGAAAATGATAGCTCATTAGGGCTATTAAAACGTTTGGTTGTGGTAAAAGACCGCAACTAAGGACCGTCAAAATTAGAGGATAATTTTGTTCAAGAAAAATTGTGATTATGCTCTGGAGGTTAAAGCAAACAGCAATGTGGAATACTTTCAAGGCGTTTCACTGTGTTTAATCCCGGTGCTATACATTTACGTAGGCTTTGATTGTACTAGCAAAACGCCTGCTTCCATTAAACGTAGACGATTTTTCTAATTATTTTCGTGACCACGTTAATACCAAATGCCTTTACAAGATCACACTCATCAAAGATTTTCAAAGGAGTCACTGGTTAGGAGTTGATATCAAGCTGACTCCGAGTGCGTGCGCGCACCCGCAGGCCTTGCGGCGATGACAGCCCCGCAGATAGCTCCTATAGAGACATGGGTGACTAGCATGTGGGTGGTTGGTGGGACAGCTATGGCTGTACTTCGGTGGTTTAGCTAGACATTCACGCAACCATTGTTTAGTACTGGGAGGCCGTCTGAGCCTCATTTGTGATCTCGATTTCGGCGTGTGCACGTGCAAAGAGCAGGTGTGGAGAGGTGATTACTACAGTGAAGTGTGTGCGCTCGGTAGGTTAGAGTACATACAGTGGTCTTAGTGAATCAGGTATTTGACTTTCAAAGTTGTCGAATTTAACATAACAAGAGTTTGGGAAGCAATAATAATAAGGGTTTGTGAGACAGCTTAAAAGATTAAACTGAAAATCTCTGAAAATGTCTCGCCACTATCACAGATTGGCTACTCAGTGTCAAAGTTAAAGCATTTTTTTTGAGTGATTACTGCCGCTCGTTACCCAAGTACCGCTAATGATTCGCGATGAAAACTGGGCACATATTCTGTACTCAAGTTTCTCATTTTATTTTGACAGAAGTGATGAAATCTGGTTTAATTTAGAGGGGACGGCGTCTTACCACTAGTGCTAGGATAGCGCAGTGTGGTCTAAGGTACCTTTCTTATACTTAAAACACACTACAAATGAATATTCCCATTTGGACTCAAATCAATCCTTTACGTGGGTCTACGTACCTCATGGAAAGGTGCTTTTACAAAAACGGCAGCTTTCAGTCTTTGTAGTCAAAAAATATTGCCATGACACTTAATGGTTCACCAATGGCTGTCGTCCGCGTTGTGATGTGCAAAAGACTGCTAGTTGAGTCGGCATGATAGAGCTTGTGGGGGATATTCCTATTCCGCTGATGGAATGCAAAAGGCACTGCCACAAGACCATCTTAGTGAATCACTCCCTTGACTACGAGGTCAATTGCAAAACAAGGCCTGATTTTACAATACAAAAGAATAAGAAATGCAAACACATGCAACAGACATCACTAATGTGGTGGAAGAGCATAAGTTATGCAATCACTTACACATAAGGTCTGTAAATAGCAGATTATTTTTTGATTCGGTGTGGTTTCATGCGAATTTCAGATGTAAACCACTATCAATGCATCACAGCTAAAGCAAATCGGTGGATATACTTGCAGATGGGAGTAGTCAAGACGTTTATGGATAACTAAAACGGTGTTATCAACTGTGAATTGGGGACAACCCAACGTTTATGGTGACTGTCGAGTACCCGACTGTCGCCTATGGATGGTATGTAATAAATCACTTTAAATGCGGGTCTTAGTTCCTCGAATCAGCGAACACGTTTAGATACAAAAGGGAGCCCCAATGGTAATGGGAACTTTGGTGATTTTGAGTTGAAGACCATGCAAACGAACCTCACTACTTCTATGCCATTGCATTTACAAATAAGCTAAGTTGTGCAATGGCTTCCACTATTATGCAAAGGCGTGAGGAGACATCCGATTCTAAACGCATACAGAAGTCTACAGACTCGGTCGGCAAGCGAACAGTTCTGTGCCAAGGTCTACTAAATTATAGCATCCAGGCTTGAAATGATGCGTGTGGGAAGGAATGGCCTGTTGAACCACAGCCTTATTTGGAGATTGTGCACAGGTTAGGGTAGATATTTCAACTTGATCATCGCAACGAGTTAATGTTTATTACAACGAAATCATTCAGCGATTTCACCTTCCTTTTGAGATTCATTTATCACTTGTCATCGAAAGTAAAAATAAAATCCTAGTCAGAAGATGGAACCTTTGTTCTCATTTTGGCTTAAATACAATTTGCTATTTCAATCCAACACGGATTCTGTCTTTTGTGAATGCACCAACATCTCTCTGTAAAATACTCACCTCACCATGAAAGTCGTCAGTTACAGCCACATATTGCCTCACCCTATAGTGCTTAGTAAACAGGCTATATATATATATGCGATTAAAATGGAGAAGCCACCCTTTGTGCTTTTGCAACAGGCAGTGTCCACCTTCTGCAGAAGCTTATTAACTTTTTGTTGATTTGCAGAATGCCGCGAAACAGAAAGCCATTAAAGCTGAATTTTAAGGAGACCTAAAGGTATTCATTCATTTTAATGATGAGGTCTTTTCATCTACAGTCGAACCTCGACGGGAACCGTGGTATCCGAAAAGAGTGGACTTTTGGCACGATCGAGGTTGCAGGGCAGCCACTTCGGCCAACGCGGAATTCGGTCATCTTGCAGGAAAACGGCGATGATGGAAACTACAGGTTAAACACAGTCAAATGACTCTCTGAGTGAAATATGAGCGGAGAAGTTGTATACCTCAATGTGAATGTAACTTACCACACAGAGCGATTATACCGTTGGCGAGGAATAATTCACTGAAGTGCTTCTCCACGTCGATTTGGGAAAATATTCCGGCTCCAATCAGAGAAGCTGGAACCTAGTGAAAAGCCAAGAAATAGACAAATCTGCAATTACTTACAACAGTTGTCACTTTTGTACTCAATTGTCACCAACTTATCTTTATAAGCCAACAGCGCATGGGGTAATTCCCCTCTATTTCGTTGCATAATTTAAAAAAATTGTAAGCAATTTTTTCAACTTCTTGATGACTTCCCCTATAATTTACATTAAAGTTATGTGAATGTTTAACTCATTATTTTGCTCTGTTACTTACCCAGTGGTGCGTCAGTCACGAAGAAATTTTCGTTTTTATTCAGCCATTTAATGGACGAATTAACTTGAATGTCAAATGTTAATCTACTAAAAACAACCAATGCCATGAATTTTTTAGCTTACGTTACGTAAGTTAGTTTTTAAAAATTAGTCCATCCACTTCAATTTTCTGTGAGAGTAAATAATGCAGAGGCATTCGAAAAATCCTCTTGAAACTACAAGCTTGATAAGGATTTTACCGTTTTGATATCTTTGGCAGGCACAAAACTTTTGCGATCATATTTTCTGGTGGAGGGTGTGGTAGTAACACAACTGACCGAGGCTAAGAAGATGGTGCCGTAGATGCTGGCGACGTGTTTGGAGCCCATGGAGCACGCTATGCCGAAGGTCAGCATCACGAAATTACCCGCCAGGCAGAGGAAGAGAAGGGGCACCCAAATGGCGTAGCACACTCTCCCAGCGCCGGGCAGCCACAGGATGTGTGGCAGACTGATGAGTGCTGCTGCGTAAACCGCATTAACAAGGACCATTGGGATCTATAGTTAGGCATAACTCCCCAACTATGAATCGGCCAATTCGTTGGTAATTTTTGGTAGAACATAAAGCATATTGGACGTTTCGTTCCACAATTTTGAATTCCACATCAGTTAGTTTTCCAGTAAGGCCCTGAAATGCTGTGAACTTTTCTAGTCGATGCAATTATCACCAGACGTCTAATCCAAAACTTAAGTGAGAAATGATAATGAGGGATTATGCCATAACTATTGCACTCAACTGAATTCTGGCCCCTTGATCAACAAGACCTCTTACATCATTGCTGTTTTAACCCACACCTCTTTCATTGAAGTAATTTTGTCAGGAAACAAACATTCATTTCCCATCCCCATCATCTGAAACATTCCAATGCTATTTGTTATTGTCCAGGTACACCTTTGATGAGGCAAAATCTGTGCTGGCTGACCTTGAATGACAATTTATCACCGACGTAACCCCAGAAGAAACGGCCAAGCACGTTGAAGATCGCTCCGGTAATGCAGACTACCATGAGAAATTGGTCATCCGGAATTGGTGTCTGTGCGACCGTCTAAAGAAAAAATCCAATTTTTGTGTTTATTGTGAGTTGCCATGTAGAGGACTCCATGAAAATAAGATGGTTCGTGAGTGATAGGCTCAGTCATACGACTCAAGTTAACTATAAGTGTTATACAAACATCGAGCAAAGCATTTATAGGCCCAAGTATTAATGGAATTGCACTACAACGCTACTGAAATCAGCAGAAGCCTATAAAATGCAAAATGCTTCATGTCCACGGTAACGCATGTATGATGACATTGTTTATTTCTGGCTACAGCTTACCTTAATGTAAGACGTAAGCACATTTACGGGGAAGTAAGAAAGGAACATGATTGCCCAAAAGAGGTAAAAATTTGCTGTCCTCACGGCTTGTTGAAGAGTGATGCTTGGTGCAACGACAAATCTTAATTTTGTCTGTGAGGCAAATTCGACCAACTTACTCTTCAGATGGAGTGAAGTCGTTGCTGATGTTACTAACTGGGTTCTGAAACAATCACAATAACGCCTTACTCTTCAGAACTAATGTCACGAAATGTCTGCCGATTTGAAGGCAAAAATAAGGATTAATAAAAGTGAAAATCGAGCTGCATTACAGGTCTTGGAACAAGAGGAGTAAACAAACATCAAAACTCAACGAAAAATGCTTAGGATCTATCCTGTTGCGTTGATGGGTCCTTTTAAAATAGCCACCCATAATGAAACTGAAAAAGTTTTATTTTTGAATCCTTGCTAAAATTTGTCTTTGATCACTTAAAATAATGCTATCCTTTTCTACTAAGCCTCTTCAGTTTATTTGCAGTACTGCTGTCATCACTTACCTCTCCTTCGTCAATTTCCAAGTCGCTGGATGGTCTCTGGCGGAAGAAGCAGCAACCAACCACCTGCAGACCAGTTAGCAGTGCGCCCGTTATCTGTAGGCACAGTGGAATGCGACCAAGCATGTTGACGTCCTCAAACATACTGAAACGACAAAATAAAATGCCTTTTTTATTACCACTGCCACACCAGCCTGGAGTGTAAATAATGTGGACGGTAGAAATGGGAAAAAAATGAAGCTCACTGAGTATTCACATTGGGAGACGTGTTGTTGGGATTTATTAGGAACGTTTGTATGGGCAGTAGCACCGTGGCCCCTCCGCCAAAACCAACGGTGCAAACACCGATCACAAGACCATGCCTCTGTGGAAACCACTCAATGAAATAAAACAGGAATGTTTAGTACTGAGCGGAGCAAGTTCATAGTGAATTTATTGTCAAAATTAAATAAATACAGCGCCGTGAAGGTCCTTCAGAGTTAAAAGTCAAAATGATCATAAGAAGTTTGTTCTCACTGAAAGAGCCACTTGGAGCACTAAGCCAAATCCACATCCAACAGCGACACCCGCCAAAACTGAGTAGGTGAAGAAGAAAAGAATCGTGTTGACCCTAATTGTGAAGGCTGAGAAGAATGCACTGGCGCTGGAATGAAATTTTAAAAATGAAAGTGGTAATAGGCGGCTTAACTTGTGCCAATTACTGATAAGGAATATCAGCGTCCTCGACACAAACAGAGGCTGTCTTGCCTACTTGAAATAGCCAAAGAAAAGCAAAACAAGTCGATTATAGTTGTTCCTAAACATGCCTTAAATATCACTCAAAGCGATACCAAGCTCTCCATGGGTCTGCATTTGTCTTAAATACGTACCTGGTAATTTTATACTTGCAACTTACTTCAGTCATGAATGCTCTCTTTTTTCGCCGCTAAAAATGGAACTACTTCATGTTAACAACAATTTAGGGTCGCTTCATTCACCGTATTCGCAAAAATATGCAAATTGACCAATTCTGGATAAAAAATGCACTGTGATGCATTTATGATGGGATTTGTTTTACCTATTTAAAAGACAGGCAACAAGGACAAATCGCATGAGGCCGACTTTGCGCCAGAAGATGCCTGAGAGGGGCAGGGAAATGCCAAAGGCTACAACAGCACCCGCGGACAGCCATACGGCGAAGCTCGTACTGATGTTGCCTTCGACGTACTCGTGAAGGAAAGACACAATGTAAGGTGCCATGTTGGCTGGTATTAAAAAAAGAAGTTTTCGGAATTACGAAACATTTCAGCTTAGATGACACACCCACACTCACCCAGAGTGTACATTTGGCCAAGGGCAAGCATGATGAGAAACCCGCCTAGGATGGCGTAATATCCATGCCTCATGTCAGCAGCGAATGTGTTTTGCTGAGACGAAAAAAGAGTTTGAACTTGCTGGTCTGAACGTTAAGACAAAATGTCCTTATAATTCAAAAGACCGAAACAGTCAGCCAATCCGTGTGCTTGGTGAGTGCAGCAAACGTGAGTGTTAAAAGAAACCACAAACCGATGGTGCAAATTTGTTTGCCGTCACCGAATTGACATTATTTGCACTACTTCCCTGTTTCCCTGTTTAACCAAATATAAAAAAGTCACAGACAACGTCTACCTTCCCGTCCGCTTACCGAATGAATAAAATGGTTTAAAGCTCTACTTGCCAAGCTCTTTATGGTAATAAGCACAAGAAATTGGCCGCGACCATAAATTTAGAAATCATAAGGAACTAATTGGACAACTCGCAAGCAGTATTTGTAGAGAAAAATCGGATTTGAGAATTTGAAATAAAGCACAAGGTTTCATACTTCACTTATAGACTTCAAAAGTACAGATTTTGGAATCTGATAGGACGATGTCATGAGCTAATAAATAAACACCTCTAAGACTTCTTGCAAATGCACTTATGTCGCCCAAACAAAACCAGTAGTAGTTCACATCACATGGCCTGAGTTATTGTTATTTGAAATGGAAGTAACCATCTTCACAAGTAAAGGAACCAAGGAAGACCTCTAAGTTCATAAACTGCATTAAAATTTTACTTTGTCAGTAAAGTTTCTCAATAAAAACTAAGAAGAATTAATTTTGAGTTTGACAGTTAAGTTGGAAACTCTTGCTTGGAACTGGTGCTGAGTTTCGTGGGCATGAAGAGTTCTATAGACCATCAGCATCGAGAATCCAGATATGAAGATGCCTTATCAGTTGTCGAATTTTAGTGCCGAAATCTGGATGTTGTTGAGATTCTGTGATACCACTGGGGATAGAATCAACGCATTAGCACTTTCGGTCTGACGCAGATGTTGAAGAGTCTCCAGCAATGTAACTTGTGTTTATTCACATTGTGTCCGTTTCCGTTTAATAATATCATTCATTGTCTTGACGACGGGGAACATCTTTGAAGTCTTCGTAGGACTCTGAAGGTCCAGTTGTTATGACCTGTCGCCTGTGCATGTGAGCACAGATCCTGTTGACCTTCGAATTAAAAATGATAGAGACTTCAAGAAGAGGCATTTTTATTGCTATCAGTTTATGCACAACAAAAGTGTAAGCACCTGCTAGCTGAAGACCTGAATTAATTAGGTAGTCCTGTTTTCACCCATTAGTATCATTTTTACTGGCCTTGACCTTGTTGCGGCTATCATCACATTCCAATTGTCGCTATGTCATATTAACCAATCACGGTGCGGGAGCGCCATGACATGGGGAGGAGGTAATTAGTGAAGGCGATTATTCTGAGGTCACGGACTTCCCTTTCGATTCAATCAAATAAGTCTGGATCACTCATTTTATTTATAAAGGCCTAAATGAAACTGTCAAACCGCTCATTTAAGGTACGCTGATGCAGGAACAACGCTTCTAAAATACAAAAGGAAAGCAAATTTATGTTGTCGACCCCAACTTTATCTCTCCCCTTCCCAACTGCAATTATTGCTGTGTTCGTGTGATTGAATCCCACTCCCCTAGAGTGCTTTGCAAGAGCTCACAAAAATGCTATCTGCAACTCCAAAAGCAGCTATTCTACATTCACTACCATCTGATGTAATAGGTCCACAGTCTGTTGACGCCCCTAATTTTGCCATGGTACAATAATAAGTAGCTCAGTAATTAAACTTAATTAAAAGACATTCACTTTTACTAAACATCTTCCATCACTACTATTTCTGTGGCTAAATTCTTCATAAGTTAATTTTTGCCCTCTGTTAAGGAGTGGAAATTAGTTCAACAAGAGCATTCTGCAACACTTCTACTGCTTCGCCTTTTTACCCGCAGTATCATATCACTGGATCGAGAAGACGTGTTAATGGAGGGCATCTAATGCCACGTGATGCAAAAGTATCGTTGGTGCCTTCTTAGCCATGGGATCGGTCCAATGTGCCTGCTCGATACCCAGAAGGTGTACTGCAATTCAGCATTCAGTAAACTTTTCGGAACAAGCTAATGAACCATAGAAGTAGTCGGTTGACTCACACATCAGCAGACATTGCACGAGTCGAGGATAGCGATTAATTATTGTTGCGGCCTATTTTGTGAACCCTATTTACCTGAATTAACAGGAATTGAAGCACATCACTTTCTTCTTTCTCCGGATGCAGATCCTTCCATCAAACCTGTTGGTTTGCAACAGCCCCTAGTGTAGTTATTTGCTTGGTTCTTTCAGCTAACCAGCAAAGGAAGATGTGAATGCCTCCTGTGGTCACCCTTTCCTCAAGATTTGATCTCGCCAACTTAAATCAGTGCCCTCCGAAGTTACCATATATTTACTGGCATCAAACTCGACCTGGAGTGGTTCATAGTGCGGTTGAGAGCAGTAACTCTAATTTTTTCTAGTTCAAGTCTTGCGAATTGGAATGTTAGGCGTCACTGCTCAATATTGATATTGAATGGTTTGTAAAGGAAACCTTTAGTCACAAATTCATTAAGTCTAAAATACAGTAATAATTTTTAAATAGCAACATCGCACGGTGGATAAGGTAATCCTGTAAATTCGCCTGAAAACAAACTAGTAATGTACCACTGCGGAAATTTTCATAAAAGAAAGTTTCTAAGTGCGTGCCTGGGATGGTGTCGAATCTCGAATCAGATAGCCAGCAGACAGGATTCCACAGCAGATGTCCTTACCGCTGAGGTAAATGGGCAAGCCAAGGGCGTACGGCGAGTGCGAGAGGGCCTGACGGCCACATAAAGAGAGTCAGTGATGTTAGTAAAGTGTATCAAAACTGGCTGGCTGATCTTAGCCTTCGTGATTATCCCTACTTGAGACGAGCAATTTATGCAAAACTGAACTAAAACACAACTGTGTAGGATGTTTGGGAGTTGCGTATCAGGAATGGTTACTTAGTGATCGAAAACCAGCCTTTTCTGGGAATTTAAAAATTTCTCAGATAAAAGCACCCAAGCACAATGGACGTCCTGACGTAAGTAGGCGCTTCACATTTCTAAACAAAGTGTTAAGGTAGAGTGGAGTGCTCTAAAATCCTGAGTGTAATCTAGGTACTGCACTTTTAATGAATTCTGTATATCATTCAGTGGGTAAAATCTAATTCCTATGAAGGCGTACGAGCAAGGCTTAAATTCTTTCTATTTCTCATCCAAGAATGGGAGCATATCCTATTAGTGGTAGAATGCCACTTAAAGTGACTTTTAACCGATATCCTAAACAACCAGGGTGTTGTTTAATCCACCGCGGTGTAAAACTGCATGCACTTATGGAGAGAATTTGTCCAAGTTTCCATCATCACTGACCCTCATAAATGCAAGAAATAGTAGGAATATTTAGCTTAAACAAAGAAAACAATTGTGCGATTAATGCTGTAATGCCATTGCGCGTAGAAACAATGACCCAAATGCAGAGTCTTGCAACAATGAACGGAGTTGAGCAGACTTATGGTTTTCCCGAAGGCGAGCTAAGACAGAATGTCTTGTTAACATATGGAATAGATTGGGAATTCTGACTGAGCACCTCTGTTAGGTCCAATCTTACTGTGATGGACGGTTATCGGCTGCGTACGGAGTTGAGCATTACGGGCGAGGTAGTTCGTGGGTGAGAGAACCTGCACTGCACGAAAGGGGTCTCCACCCCAGGGAAGCTATACCGTCCGGTGAAGTTGCGATGGTGGAGGTCCTAAGTGGTCCATTATCAAAGCCGAGGGTTAAACGAACAAGTGGTGTACTACATCATGGCAGACAGATTTTGCACAATGGTTGGGAATTATGTTGTCTTAATGATATTCATGTCACACCAATCAAACGTTTTGGTGGATAGAAAAATGGGACTTGAGTCACCCACCGGAGTTTAAACTGCCTATTTATTTTATAGTTCCATTTCTGTTTACTTGACAATTTCTTGTTGAGTGAACGCAGCTCCTATTCCGTTAAAATGGTGACTACATCACCAGACTAGGTAGCTTACAAAACTGCCCCTACTTCACAGACGTGCAGCCTTTGGCAGAATTGCATTTGATGTGCCCAAGACAAATTTTGGTTACTATATGGCGGCAAAAAATAATATGTTTCATTAGTTTCATCATAAGAAAAAGGCCAATTCGTTCTTCTATGCGCAAGTAATTTTTCATGCCATTTTATGAGCTTTTCGCTGACACAGAGCGAGTTCCTCAAGCATGTATGGTGAAATAATAGGTCATTGCAAATGTACCTTACTGTTCGCGGTCGGTAATACAGTGGAGGATAGATGAAAGAGAATGTTTACCATCACTTGTTTTGGATTTTTCCTGAAGAATGCTTCACAATCAGCCTCATAAAACAATTAATGCCAAGATCAAGTTTGGTTAAAAACTTCGTATTCCAAAACATTCCGTCAAGCAGGTGAATTCTACCTTTCACATCAGCTTCGACAGTGCTGACTTTAACTGACAGAGTCTCTTGAAACTGAACTTATGTGTCAATGAGTTTAGGCGGTGCTTTAGTATTGTATAACTATTTATAAAGTAGCCCTCATATAAGAACAAAAAGCAAAGATTCTGCTGTTCCAAATGTCTTAACAAGAGAATCCAGGAGTCATATCCCTCCGGTTTCTGATTTGTAAAGAAAATGAGGTGCTCTTACTTCTTGCAAAGGGTAAATGCTCCACCCTCGGCTCTGCATTTGACTCACTCTACTCAAATAGTTTCAGCGACCTCGAGTTCGTTCAAAGCTTTACATGTGGCAAAGATTTTACGACTCCTTCTTGGATAAAACTCTCAGTTGACTACGCTTACTGGATGCCTCCATATGTCCAGTTCCTTAAAGGCCCGTTTGCTCCAAGCCAGCAACAGGGTGGTTCGATAAAATCGTTTTCAAACTCGGGTTAAATCCTAAAACAAGGCCTTTCAGTGCGTCTACACAAGTCATTGATCCTCCTACAAGAACAATTCCTGAATTAAACAGTGGGGATGATAAATAAGTATCGCCTTTTAAACGTGCATAACATTTGCATATGGAGTTAGGCGGAAAAGGAGAGAAGCGACAACTCTCATGACTAAAAAAACAATGAAATCTCTACCTCTATTTGTGCTAAACAATAAACCATTGCTGTTGAAAGCTAAATTTAGGTGCATTGAAAATGCCCTCCAATTTTTTGGCACCTTTATAAGGGGAAAGGAAAGAAACCAGTCTTTGCTTTAAGGGCAAATCCCCATTCGTCATCAAAATTATGTGGGAAGGGGAGTAGGCCTATGTATAGGCGGCATAAATTACCACCGCTGAACAGTTAAAACAAACCTCATAAACGCCATAAGGACTAATATGCTTGAGTCAAAGTAAAAACTCATTAATCCTCTATTTTTCCATGATTGTGTGCGGATTAAACAAATACACATTTGCCCTTCTCTCAGATCACTAGGTGACGAATTGGCGTGTTTCTGCATAAATGAATTATAAGTAGATGCATCGAAATCTCGGCAGCATGAAGATGACAAATTACACGGAGAACACCATACTACTTTGTAATAATAAGTAGAAATACGCAGAGATCTGAGAAAACAAGACCTAGCTTTTGGTAAAACGTGTGCGTATTTCCTTTAAAAGGCTTTTAAGCGCTTGAAAATAATAAAACATTAAAAAGTGGCGAACATTTGTTGGTTAAGCGTCGAACATTTTTATCTGCACTGATCTCAGTCATTTTGTAAGTTGGTTCAATTTGCAAATACTTTACACCTGTTCGTGATAGTGAATAGGCTGCAGCTAAGGCATTTTAAGTACCATGCAGATGCTGAGCAATTGAACTTAATCCGGTTAAATGGACTACCCAAGTAAATACCCCCAGAATTGAAATGATCGTGGTTAATAGGGGACTGCGTAGTGGCCACGCGGGGTGGCTGGCATGAATTATCCGAATATCAATGCGTCATAGCTTTTAAAGTGGCAAGGCGTTACAGAACGACAGTAAACACACCTTCTTGCCGTGAAAAATGGTCGGTAATCATTTAATTTGCTTTGTGCTAGCACGCTTTTGAGGTGTATTAACCACCACTGTTTCCATTTGAGTTGTCAATGCATGATTTGCTTGAAAACTTGCAATTAGTGCGTTTTGAATGATTTTACCAAGCGCTACTCAAATGGCAATTAGAATTAAGTAACGATTTGTTACCACAAAGCTTAACTGGAATGAAATTGTTCCCTTTTCGAGTCGGTCGGATTTATGTGGGGCACGTTTTTTAAAGAAACCAAATTTGATCCAGCTTTACAACCAAATTAACGCCATTGTCGCACTGCAGAAAACGGATTGGCGCTTAAGCAATCATGTTAAAAGCCTCGCTTCATTTAAGAGGCATTAGGTAAATTTTTTTCTTTTGAAGTAAAAGCTGCTACCTATTCTACTCAGGTGCTCATTTTGAACTATTCATTGCTGGTGGTTGACCATAATTTGCTGCAAAATTTAATAGTATTTCGAAGCTAAGCCACCTTCCCGTCGATCTTTATAAGAACAACTTGGATAATGCATGCAATTTTATGTCTAGTGGTTTACAACATCCCTTTTTATCACGACGTCTACTGAACTGATTCACCCCAAACTACTAACTGAACATTATGTAGGTGCTACAAACGAAATCATATCCTCACCAAAAAGAAGGCATTCCAGTAAATGCCATCGGATCTCCTCACAAGCGATTAATCTATTACATGAAATTGAAGATTGTTGCTAAGTAAGTTAGAATAATACGGGCGGTCAACAATACCTATTTTAAGGAAAAAACTCCAAGCATTGAGTCACAAATCGCTGCCTATGCCTTGCAATATGAACTAGCAAGAGATTTAATTCCTCCTTGATGATGTGGTGTAACCATAGCACTTCACTGGGTTCGATTCAGTGCTTCTGAATCAAGATTATCTGTCCTCTGATAAATTTTCGTTGCGACCACATAAAAATATTGCCATTGATGCACCGGTAAATGGTTAGTTGGCTGTTGTCAACTTCGTAGCACTCACTGATAAACACTGCATTGCAATGAATAATTCGTGCTAATTTGGGATTTAAATATCCGCTGTACTTAACATGACGCTACGTCAATGTTCATCCAGCGTCATGTTTATGCTAAGGTCCAAGTTTCTCACCCCACTTTCCAAGCAATGCATGTGTCACATAGGTGAATTGCAAAAACCCAAAGAATACCATTTTCATCCTATGGTAAGAAGTCAGTACCCTTTGAAAAAGAGCGCCAACAAATGTACTGTTGACGCAATGTAACAGCTTCTAAAGCAAGCAATAAACGGCGTCTGTAAGAATACAGACCACTTCTTTCACTCATCCGATACATAAAGCTTCACATATAAGAAGGATATCCATCTTTATAGCTTCCAGAAGCTCCGAGAATCTGAAGTTCAGTATTCTGAGTAGGAACTGTTATCCATTTGAGGCTCGTAAACCATTCATTTGATGAAGTCAAGATTGTTGCAGCTTTATGCTGTATTCTCTGTATCCCGTCTAAATTCATTCACTTCATCATTAAAAAGACTAAAATTTAGATTCATTGAAATGGTGACGACTCATTCAGTGTAATATTGGCACCTTTGAATACCTTCAGAGATTACTAGTAAACTGGCTGGGTGAAAAAGCTTGGACACGGAATGAAGGGAGCCCTATAAGCCAGATGGTGGCGTTGCCACAGCAGCGTGATAAAGTCCACATTTGGAGGCACGTTGGTCATTGCAGTGAGGTCAATCTGGGGGTCTTGTTGTAATAAATTGGTTTGTTTGGACCTTTGGTCTCGGACACTTGGGTGGCTATTTTGTTCTAGCCGGTTGACTGGCCTCCGGGCCATGCCAGCAGCTTCCAATCCCTCTGTTTCCAAAATATACATTCTGTCCTAGTACTATGCCTTCTTTTACCTTAAAGGAAGTCTCGGGATGCTACACTTGTCTCTCGGACGCGAGCATAGGGGCGTGATGTCAAACCTCGGTCTTCAACCCGAATAACCAACCCACGAGGGGCTAGCACCACTATCACCGCATTTAGTCAAGCTTATCTTGTGTAATCAGCATCATTCAAGCTGCATTTAATGCAACATTCCTAACGTTCGTTCAAGTTCAACTCAACAAAGAAAAAAAATTTAGTAAAACTTTTATTCGCGAAAACAGGAAAGTGCACATTAAATCACCTCTGCAAGTCATTACCAGAAGTTGACATATCACCAACCTATTCATTTAGATGCACTCAATAGTAGATATCGCCTTAATTTTCAGTAACAGGTCAAGCACTAAAATTTTTTGCAACTTCTATTAATAAATTTATCGAAAACAAATAGCGACCAAGCCCCTTAATGAAACACACGATGTCAGACGGAACTAATGTGTCTAACACAGTAAATCACATGCGTGTCGATCGTGTGCATCCTTACTATGCAGAGTTTTCTAAAGTCCTTCTTTTCGAGTTAATGACCATCACGAGTTAACCGTGGTACACACGCATGGCAATTCCAGGAAAAGCCAGTAAAACTACTCTAGATCTCGTGCAATTTATTGTCGCTCAAATCCTTCGGCCAATATGAAACCACTACCTCATTGAGAACTGCCTGAGGTAAATCTCTTGTATCAGTACCAGAGCTGTGATTATTCATGGTTTTAACAATTTTATGAAGGTCCGTTAATCAGTCCATTTATCAGTGCAGTCGACTCGCCATTGAGAGCATAAGGTTTAGTCTCGAATTTTCTGCCCCGTCGAACTGCTGACATCCAGTCACCTGCATTAAAAAATGCCACTTTCATAATGCTGACCTAGCGAAAAAGTAGGAGAAATGCATCCGGCATTTGTCAGGCTGTGATTTTTTCGTGTACCTCGGTCAAACATAAAACATGATTGCAGTTTTGAACAAAACATGTGCCACAAAATGCGGTTTAGACTGCTAACTATGCATGAATCCCAACGCCATGTGCAAGGAAGAAATGAATAAAAGCGATAAATATTCGAATTCATACTACTTAAATATTTCCAATCCATTTAAATACGATTATTCAAGACCAGAATCAGAGGTAAAAACATGGTCATTTAGTGTAGACCTTTTAGAGCTATTAACTTAAAAAACACATCGCGAGAGGTTTGCAGATTCAGACTACCCAGTCACTAATTCCTCCTTGCTGTACGACTTTAATCCAGATCAGGCCTCACAGGATGAAGAAGAGGAATGAGTCAAAGTGCCAGTAAAGGTGCATTATTTTCCCAATTTTGCTACTTCTTCCTATTTTATCGCATTTTATGGGAGTTTGCTATTCTAGCAGCTATTAAATTTAACAATTTCTGTTCGTCAAGGCCATCTTTACTTTGGATATTTTCGGGACTCCGTTGCCTTTGGATTAATTTTTAAATCCACCACAGTCCAGCGTAGTGAGAAATATGCTGTCATCGTCATCTGGTCAACATTATGTGGCAAGCAATTTGTTTACTCATAATGAATGGTCCACCAGCCTTTAAATCGGTCCTTTATTAGCTGGTCCGGCCTATGCCGGTATAACTAATCCCAAAAAGTAACTAATGCGACCTGATAGCTGCTTCAAAGCATTTGTAATTTAAGTCGGCATTTCCTGTTCTTGGAAATTGCTTTCCTATTTCCTCGCGCATTCCGTAACAATGGACTTTGAGAGGAATTTAAAACAACGACTAGGACGCAACAGCAACTTCATTTTTGCAGCTTAAAAACAGTTTTTTTTGTTCTATAAGTGCTAGTTGAGGCAAATTTGCTCTGATATTCACCGTGTAGGCCCCACAGATTCGCCTCCAGAAGCAAAAAATGTTGCTGTTATAAGAAGTCAATACTATCAATGCAAACCCATTTGTATTTGCTTAAGCTTGAACCTTCACACGTCAAAGTCGTACCTCATGCATATGAGTTCCTTCCCAGTTTCACGTGAGAAATACTTTCTTACTTGCATCCTTTCCAGCCACTTTAAATCCCCAAATACTCCTCACTTAGTAAATTTGTTTCCCATTTCTAAATGGCACTTCAGAAATAGAATATTATTCCATCAAGAATGAACTTTTGCCTAAATGTTGCAAAAATAAATTAACGAAGGGAAGAACACACCCTTTTATCTTGCTCTCGACTATTATAGTGTATCACAGTGACACTCAAAAATCCAACGAGCACCTACTCACCTTGACGCTTATTTTATAATAAATAATACTATGCTATGCCCTAATTACAAAGCCCACAGGTGTGGTCACTGCGCCCTGATAGTTACACGGTGACGTTGCCGCTTTGGCCATGGAGGTCATGCATGTCGTGTTCTAGGTCGCGTGAGTCACTTTCACCGAAGTTGAGGTCGAGCATTAGGACTGTGCCGTGTAAATAAACACCACACCCCACTCACGTGACGACCGTCATCAGTTAAGTTGAACATGCCTGTTTTATTTTGCGCATTAATTGAGGATGGTTGCCCTTTCAAAAGCTCGAGCAATTGCACTCGCTTGTATAGCCGCCAAAGTCATTGCGCAAGCGGCAAATGGGAGTTCACTGCCAACTCCGTCAGATTTATTGAAGGATATTGCAAAAACAAACCATTAAAAAATTCTTGTGTGTCCATCAAAATGCTTCCTCAGTACGAGACCCGCCATCACTATCGCTCGTCAAATTGGGTGAAATGAAAAATTTACTGCTATAATGTAAAACGACGCAGGTGGGTTTTCGCTTAGATCAGCGGTACCCCTAGCCCGGTCTTAGAGCTGTCCACTTTGTGAAATCGATTTATTTATTTTTGACAATAGGACTAATTGCGATTTCTAGTTGCGACCAGTTTTGTAAGACAAGCCATTCATAGATTTCGCATTTAAGAAGTATGTCGAAAGTATAAGTTGGAGGCACATGAGTAATCCTAGTGAGGCCAATCCGATGCCTCGTCTTCCCGACCTGAGCACCGGGACGTGATGTCGAACCTCGGTCTTTAACCCGAATAACCAGGCTGGGAGGTCGTTATCACGACTACCAACATATTTAGTCAAGCTTACTTTGCGTAATCGGCACTCTTTAACCTGCATTTAATGTACAATCTCCATCGTTAGTAAGGATTGAAGTCTATGAAGGGAGTTGAAATATTGGGATCTCTATTTGCAAGCATAGAAGTATACATAGTGAAAAGTGAAAAGAGCAAAATCTTCGCATCCACCCCAAACATACTTACCGGAGCTGAACAAGGGCCAATTCACCCTATTAAGTCCACGATATCGAACGGAAAGGGTTTATTATAAAATTTTAATCAAACAGATATCTGGCATACGCGGCACGATATGCATAGCACAATAAATCATACACATATTTGTTATATGGATCAAGAGCCATAATTTCAGACAAATACGGAGTCAAGAGTTGGTAGAGCTTAATGTGTGCTTCCAGGTACTCGCCACTCGGCAATGTGAAAAATCTCCGGTATTGTTCCAAAAGGCATGCGGGCAATGCTGAATAATCCGACCTAAACCTATTCATAACCACTGGCCAGAAGTCGCAAAAAAATGCATACCAGTGGATATACGAGACACGCTCTTGGGGATTCACACGCACAATTATGGTCGGATCTGTAAGAGTACGGATTACGTCACGCACTGACACCGGCGTGGTGGTTTTCACTGCAGCACCAATAATTTCAGGCAGCGGCAACGTTTTTTTGGAGGAAGCCTTACCATGCATTGATGATCGCCTTTTCACTGATTCCTCATAAGGATCGCATTCCGAGGATGATGTGGAGGAGATCTCTGAAAGCTCATCAGGGCTAGTGCAGCCTGACCCCTCTTGATGGTCATGTTGCGAAGATGATGTCAAAGTGGTATTATCTGAGAGGTCTCCAGGAGTAGTGCGTCCTGAGTCACAATCGTGTCTGGGTTCACTCGGAATTGGATAATCAACAGGTATAGAAGGTGAAACGCCGTTCGAACCGGATACTGACGTGAAAACGTAATTCAAGTTTGATGGCACTGAAACGCAACGTCTAGGGGCCCACAAAGGAGTGGAGAGAATTACGAAGGAATGCGCCATTGATTCAGGATCACCCAAGGATTTATCTAAAAATTTGGTGTTTCACAGTCATTCAGTAGTTCGTATGCGACAGTAAATGATGTAGAGATAGGAAATTTAGACAAATGATCTTATAAATATCTAACGGAAAATAAAACGGGAAATTCAAATACCTACTTAACAAATCATCGATAGACGAGACACTCAAAATATCCCACTCTTCATCGCCCTGAGCAGAGTCGCACGACCACCGACTCATAGCGTATAACGATGGCCAACCGCGAGGATTACAAGTTGGTACTACCGCACGAACTTTGAATAGGTTTGTTCCATGTTTAATAAAACAAGCGAAAAATAATATTGTATAATACTGATTTTACTTGATGTAGCACATCACCAGACCTTTTTGAAGACACATTGGCTATAAATAAAACTAAATAATGGAAATATGAAGAAAAGTACGACCATTCCTGATAAACAATATGACAGTACATATTTCTCGCCCATTGTTGGGATTGTTCTGCTTTGTTTGTGTTTCTTTAATTGAAAGTAGGCATTAGCACTTTGTTAATGCAAATTTTGTCTCAAGGATTCGCCTGTGGTCGGTGAGTACTCGGTTTTGTGCCACAGTGCTTTGCATGCATTTGAATTGTCGATGTGTTGACGAAAAAAGGCACCACGGTCACGGTAAAGGTGTATGAAATGCTAACGAATTTTGCGGAATACCAAGGTTGAAGCATCAACGTGAGTAGACTTGACTTCTCAGTTGTTGGTCTACCAGATCCATGTCTGCCGGCCATGCTGTTCATACGATTCGATAAAAAAATCTACAGAAATTGAAGATTTAAGGTTGATCAAGTTTTAAAGCGGTGATGTGTGGCAGCATTGACATCAGAGGCTTGCTGACTACTTGTCAGAGACGTATTTAAAGTAGAAATTCCCTTAAACATCTTCAATACTAAAAAAAGTATTTCATAAAATTAATAAAGAAGCTCTTAATCTGGTTGCAAATGGGCTAAACTTCGTCATTTTATTAAGTCATGACGTGACAAACGGTACAATGGCACAACTGACAGTCAACCTCATACTTCGAGAAAAGTAGAAAACGAAAGCATAACTGGATTAAGTTTACTTGCCTAAACATGGCAAGTCGGATTATATTTGGAACGTGAAGGCAAACTTCATTAACTACCCAGAATACGGCACTATGTATGACCTTTGTTGGATTGAGGCAATCGGCATTTTCACGCGTTTAAGGTCGTAACGGTGCTGACATTTATACAATATTACCAACTCATGATAGGCAGGTTGTGCTACCTTTCAAATGACAGATTCATAGTTTATTAGCAACGGAAGTGAGTAACAAGTTGTCGCCATGCTTTTAGATCTACCAAAGTGTCTACCCGAGTGAAGTCGACTGCGTAGATGGAAGCAACAAAAAGACGATTCACAACGCCCTCGAGTTGTACTTCGCAACTCGATATGCACGGGACTGTTAGTTCAGTTCATAGGCTCGAGTTTATACTGTTAGAGGGAGCAAAGCATAACTCCGCATTGGAGAGGATGCCACCACTGTCTCAGCCCACTAAGTAATCTTATAATTTAACGACTTATTTTGCAACTCTTTTGATTAGCTTATCTTTCTTATATTAGTCGTAGATAAGGGGGCGTTCTTCCACTGCAGGTGTGGTTTTTGTCACATCCCTAAGCAAGTGACCGTTAAGTCGAGAGTGGCGACCACGAGCTCGCATGGCATTGACCACCGCAGCAAGCGTTGGAGAGTTGAGCTGTGGAATTCATTGCGATCAATGAATCACTAACGGTTCACAGTGTATGTAATGGGCGTGTTGTAGCGTTAAACACGTTCATACTCGTAATGCGGAATTCAGTCGGTCTAGTTCGGTGAGATCTTCTTGGTGAATGCCAATCACACCTGGATGCGTTACTGGTTCGACTTATAAATGCTAGTGAATCCTTCTCAAGAAGAGCAAGGTCTAACCACTCATTCAGTTAGAAGAAAGTCCCATTCTTGTTGGTAAATGACAGCATTTAATACCAGGAAATGGATGCTCTCTTGTCAATATGCACCGTATGATTGGTGGGAAGGGGAAACGGTCTTATGATTAGTCTCCGCGTTACCCTCATTTTACACGCCTTTTGGAGGCAACCTTCACTTTTTCTTGGTAGTACGCGTTAAATTTAAATCCACGCAAAGTCGAATGGGCGTTTGCGAATGCAGGGTGAGGTGGAGGTGAAGTGGCTACGATAACTTTCTCATGGCCACTGACGATGGAACAAAAACTTACAACTATGCACGTCTTTAACAGTTTAAGTGGAGAATGTTGTGACGGATATAAAAAAATCTTACTTTTAGTTTCGTAAACCGCGCTAGGCTTTTGATAAATGTGCCCATATTGGGGAATTCCAAGTTCCTTAACGACCAGAATAGCATTTTTCACAAACGGCACAATAGGTCGACAATCCTTTTCTTAACTTTTAGTTAGCTTTGTAAGCTGATAACACAAATATGCCTCGAAGTACGATTGTAGACTCTAGAGCTGGCAAGGGTTGCAATCAGACGGCATTTGAACCCGAGTTTAATGTAGGTGAGCCTTAAAAATTCCATACAAAAGTGGGTCTGTCATTCCTGCTTCGTCGCTTATTATGAATTGCTGAGTGTGCACACCTGGACTACTCACAGTTAATTAGAGGAGCTCCCTCCCTAGCGCTTCACGATCATCGAAGTAGAATGATCCTGCAAGAGAACCAACTTGGATGTAACACGCTAAAATAGCACAAGTGGTTTAGCTTTAACCTTTCAACTACCATTTACTGGCAGCCAAGATTAGCAAACACGTATAATCACGATATTCGTCACCAGCTTTCGGCACAGCACATGATTGAACCGGTGTGTTGCTTTAACAAATAGTCAAAGAGTGGAGCCAAACATCGTACTTTGCTCTGAATGCATGACAGTGTGGTGTTGATTTGTGCCCACCCAGACAAACACACTTTGCTGTATAGGTGAGGACTGCGGTGCATTTGCAACCGAGGACAGAACAAAACTCAAGAAATCGCCCATATTGATATAGCTTTAATTTTGAACACTTTTCGAACACGATTGTTACCTTTGTGAGCTGACTGACTCACTTTGACGATCAATCTTGTGCCATACTACGTAGAAGGCGGTTCTGAGAGAACTCTGCCTTGCAGCATTTGAACGATTTCTTGCAAGTGTTTACCGAAGTGCTGAAGTACTCGTACTCGAATGATAATCTCTAGGGCAAAGGTTCTATTGAAGTAACTTACTTATTGCATTCGGAAGTTGTGATGAATTACGGGAAGTGCAGTCATCACCTTGATCAATATGACTTGACGTGGCTTTATGAATGCACAGTTGGCAAACACGTAGTCGGATAGTCAATGAGGTAGTCAAAATGCTCTTTCAAACAAGAAATTTGGCAATAACTATGAGCGGAGGCTGTGAAAGGTGTGCAGTCTCCTTTGATGGTTTTTCCATTTCTGAGTGAGACTAATCATCGTTTGGTCAGTTAGGTCGAGATTGTGGTCAGGCAGAGAAGAGAATATGACATAACTGACGAAGGTGACTGCGATGAATTGCGTGTAACTGGAGGGGGGGGAGGCGCAATCGACTTGTTGTACATATATGGAATTCGTCCCGGCACTAGTCTTCCACGGGAATATTTGCATGAAATCCAAGAATTTCCTAACAAGAACCCATAAATGCTAACTTCGACAGTTGGGTTAGAGCATGTTTAATTGAGCAGCTTTCACGTCCTTTTTTTCCATTGAATGTTTCAGCTATGTCAGTGGTACCAGTCAATCATGATATTTTTTATTTTGAGCAGACATTCTCATTTTGACTTTTCAGTTGCACTTTTTCACTAATGGCTTCCGGCACCTTAAAGAATGGGCGACTTCCGAAACTAGTAGATTATGACTATTTTTGTTGCATCTTTCCAAGTTACGAGTCGTTCAGTTTGACGAACTTCGTAATCTCGTCAACGCCACTGCTTTTGACGGGGATGTGTGTCCATAAGTGTTGTCCTTATAGAGGTGTAAAATGAAGTCGCACGTATAAGGGGAATGTATTTTCACCTGTATTATCATGTTTCCTAGCGTGTGTCCAAATATTATACCTTCATTTTTCTTTGGGGCAATACAGGGTCTAACATTGATGGTAGCCGAAAGAGGGTCTGGCCTTAAAGGGCATCAGCTATCCCTTCTAACGCTAGGTGATAAGCCTTGGAGGACAGAGGAAATGCTTGTGCTACTGATGGGGGGATTGGTGACGATTCGTAGCAGAAGGGTTGAAAATGACGTCTACCCTAGCCCCTCTGGAATAGATTAACTATGAAGATTCCTAACATGTGAAAAGCCAATTCCTCCTTCATTTCTCTACTCCTTGGATGGAGCCCAGCGAGATATGGCCGGACAGCACTGAGATGAGAAGAAGTAGCACGGCAAAATAGGCACGAACCCCCAACTCCACTCAATCACTTTGAACCAGTTCCAAGCACAGCGCAGGAAATAGTGCCTTCATTGCATCGTCATCATTGCATTTTTCAAGGGACCCTACCATCTTCACGTAATGTCTCTCAAAAGCCAATTTTAAATGATAGCATCGACACATATTTTATGTGGGAGGAAACTTTAGTGTAGTGACAAGATGGATTCACAAAAGCAAATACAAAAAGTTTATTGCTTCGAAGTACCAACTATGTGTGGTTGATGAAAGAAAGAGGATGAAGGGAATTTGAGTAGGCAAATCACTGTGTTGAAGTAATTCAGTGATTGCAAAAGTCTGCAATAGATCACAAGAGATTCATTTAATTAAGTGAGACTTGCTAAAGCAGGTTTCGTGAAGAAGATGAGGCCGTGCTTTTATTAAGTAAATGCTCTCTAGTCACTTGGGTAAATCCGCTTTAAAAGTGAAATACGTTTCACCTTTGTTTAAACTCATCTGGGATTATTATTATTTTGATCGAAGGTTGGGTTGTGTGGGAAAAATTCCATCACCTTATCAAATTTGTTGGAGAAGATAAGTCACTTGAGGGTTGTTAAAGCCATAATTGAGGGAAAGGATTTGATGTGGGAGGTGGTTAAAGGGATTTCGCATAATTCGCTAAGATTTTGGTAAAGCCGACCCTAATGTGCCTTCCTGTTGGGAGACCATTCAGCCCTTAATTAATGCTTCGTTAAACAGAAAATAAAATTAAATATCTGATTCCAAACTGCACGATTGGCTTGTTAATAGTTGTCAGTGTTTTCATTGAAAAGCATTAGAAAAATTCCAGGTATCCATTCAACTGAATAAGTAGTAAATTTCACTCAGGGGTCCATTTAAATCATGTAAGCTGCAATTTTTGATGACTTAGATTTGCTCCTGCCTCCTGCGTTCTAATCCGCATGGATTACATTGATAAACGTCTGGTCACCTGAAAGGCCCTCTTGTTTAATTCAGGAGACCTTTGAGACACCCAAGAGAAAGTGTTTCCTTTTAAGCCTAACTTGAAGTGCTACTGCATTTTATAGGATAAAGTGAAAAAATGCACAGATTTTATTATAAAAGGTAAAAAAGCGGTGGCATAATAGTTAAATGTGGTGCTTTGAGCATGAACGGCTGGCATATATGGATGCATCAAAGGTAGGGTGTGAAAGCATTCCAGCCCCCAGTTCAGCCTTAATTCGATCAAAGTACCACATCTCCAAGCTTGTATAGGCTTCTGGTTCGTAGTCTGGTAGAAATTTCGACGCAAAGAGATGGGAAGCCACTCGCAGCATCGGCAAATGCTCATTTCCAAGGATGCACACAAAATCAACATACTTGGTGGTACACCAGATACCGTAATCGCCCCAGATGATGAATTTACCAAGAAAGCCGAGGTTCACTTCACTAGGAGGACTAGGGGCCACCCGACAGGCTCCTGGCAAACGTAAATTAGGATTGTAGACCAGGATGGGGAAATAGAGCTCTTCCGGAGTAAGAAAGGCTTGGTGCTGTAGAAGGAGATCCCGAATTGGGGCCACGGCTTTGCCTAGAACTGCTTCCTGCAGAAATTCTCGCCTGTAAACTCCGTGAACTGTGCCCTTGTACCAAGTGGCCTACGATCAAACAAATGCAAGGACAATTGAGCAGGCAAAACGTAAGATTTTCGCAAAATTTACACGAAATAGCTTAAGAGGTAATGGTGGAAATTTCATAAGCTGCATGGAGTTAAATGGATGAGCAAGCACGTCAGCTGATACGAAATTTCCTTCTTTTACTCATTTTTCGTTAATCTCTCCTAAAAAGTCGAGCAAGCTTATGTATTTAATAGTAAAAAGCGTTTCGTAAGTAAAGGTTTCCATAATTGAGTGGCAGGACAAATGATTTTGTCAGGCTGAAAGTTAAAAACGACCACTACAAGAGACCATACTTATGCGGTAGCAGCCTTTAGAGACTTATGACAAGTTTTCATTACGACTCGGATGCGATTGGCGATGGGACCGAAAAGCAAAAGACACAGTAAATCGGAAGTACAGGAAGTGCAGGAGAATTTGAACTCAAACGCTTGTTTTCATATTTATTTCATTCCTTAATGTTACATTTTTTGTGTATACACAGGTAAGCATGGGGGAGGAGAAGACAAAATGCAAAAGGCCTATGCTGAAGGTGTCAACAAGTAAAAAAACTTTTGTTTGAATTTTTAAGTTCCATGCACAAATGCGTGGCAATTCCATCAAATTTTGTGCTACTTTGAAAACAAGACAAACCGAACGAAAATTTACCTAAAAAACTCGTATCAGCAAAATAAAGAGATAAATTTTATCTACAAAGGCACAAGCAGAGAAGGGATTCTAAAACCATTGGAGACTCTAACACTGACCAGATTAACAGTGGTCATTCAAAGAAGAAAGTAAAAAGAAATTACTTGACGCCACACTCAAACAACCTTGACTTATCAAAGCCTGATCGGCTATTGCGCGTATGCGGTTAAACAGGCATATAACCCACTTGGTGGTAGTTTTAGAGTTTACCAAAGCCTAAGGTAATTTATGCATCAAAGTCACTTACATTTAATGGTAGAATCTTATTTCTGGTTCTTCCCCTAAAGCGGTCGATCGCAAAGGATTCAACCAGATTGGATCCATTGAGAGCCTTCAAGATAGCTACGGTCTCCAAATTCGTTCGCAGTGGAAACACATCGTCCTCAATGTTGATCAAGTATTTCCACTTCCCATTGCGTTTCAAGGCCTGTTCAGCGCAAGTAAGTTGAATTTTTAAAGCGCTTTCATCACCCTTAGTGAAGGCAACACGAGATTTCCTCGGAACTAACTCGATATTTGAGCCGAAACATGAAACCACACCCTGCACTGCTGCCTCGACCACAAAATCGACATTTTTATCCAAGTGGATACAGTAGTAATTGTTAACCCGGTAAATCATTCGCAGGATTCGAGCTACCTTTCGCACGTCGTCTTGAATTCTTATAGTAAATGCAATATCTACGTCCCCATCTCGATCCGGTTTAAAGGGAAATCGGTTTCGGAAGAATTGGCAATTCTTGTGCTGGGGTGAATCGATGGCCGTGAAGAAGGCGACTGCAACGCCCTCCTGATATTCACCAACGTCGAGAGGTCTGAGAGGGGCTGGTGGTAAGTCATCCTCTTGGACAGGTATTTTGAAGATATGGTACCATATTAGATACAAGCATCCCACTATTATCACCACGGATAATATGCGGAAGTGATAGCGGCATGAAAGGACCATATCCCTTTTTGACAGAGAAAATATGGGAAGTGAGAAAAATTACCATGATATCCAGGTGAAATGGTAATCAGTGGCTATGGCTAGCCCAGCTTTGACTATGGTAAAGCGTCAAGTGCTAAACCACTAATGTTTAAGGAGCAGAAGAAATTAGGATATAAACCCGTTTCACCTAGTTGTCTTAATGCACTTTAGAAAAGTAGTAGAAGCATAAAAAAGGATTCATTTACTTTTTTGCTTGTTAAATGGTCAATAAGAGAAGCATGACCTTCAATCTAACCAGAAGGGGAAAGTTTTATGATTGTTTCGTAATTGACAGCAAAATATTGCCATCTGAATGAAATAAACTCAACTAATAGTCTCCACTTGCTGAAGAAATTTTGTGTGGCAACCGAAGCATATTCTCCTCAAAAATTACCTTAAAAAATATAGTAAGGGAGGGTAGCACCCTATCAATCCTGGTATTACGCAGGGATTTACTGAATCGCCTGATACAACCTTTGAGACTTTTTGATTTTTATTTTTGCTATTGTTCCATGATCTCCGAAGGCCAAATCTGTTTCGTAGTAGTCTATGCGTATGTGTAAGCCTTTGGCAGCCCTACGCATTTAAGCAGGTGCAAATTAAAAAAAAACACACAAAAGTCATGATAAACCTAATGAAAATGTTACTTTAAGTCTAATAGATGAAATCTTTAGAACGAATCGAATAGTGAATGGATACGGGACTATGCGGAAACTGAAAAAGTGATTAATTATTTGGCCTGAGAGAGGCGGTGGCGAAACTTACTTGGGTACTATCCGTAAAGTGAGCCAAGTGCCCCTGTGAAAGAGATACCCACAGACGAGAATGCAGCTTTGTGAAACTACTGCCGCGCACAAAGCCGCGGTTATACACGCCCTGCTTCACCGATGACGCGTTGTCTTCGCACTGCCATTGGTTGCCGGAAAGGTCGCTCACCAAGTTTACAGTTTGAGATCCACTAACAGGCTGCAGAAGCAGAATCTAGTGCCTCTCTTTCAAATTCGAGCACCTGCAATGAGCATTCAAAATGACTCATAAAAACCTCGGTAATTTAAATCACATGTTCCTTATAAGATTCATGGGTAAGTGATGAGTGCTTCTGGAGACAAGATGAAAAGAAAAATGTGTTGATTACACAATCTGGGGAGTAGATTTTGAGGGATGAAGAAGACTATGGATTTCTTGGTTCTTGGCGAAATCTGAACACAGTAAAGTCGATCCCTTGTTTTCATCACTTAAATGGTTTCATTCGTAGATACAGTGACAGGGGATTTGAAACAATGATCTTTTGGAACTCGAAAAAAGCGCTAACTTCTCAGGACTTTAAGGATCACCAGGTGGAATTCGGTAAGATTGGTGTTGAAAAAGAAGATCACGGAAATGCAAAAATGTAAGCTCGCAAGGCAAGGTTGCGAATACATACAATGCATCCTGGACAGTGGATGGGATCCCTAGCGCAAAGGTGTGGCTGTGTTTTAGTGGGAGCTTTTTAAAAGTCAAAGACGACCGTTATGATTGAAAATGATGAAGATCAATCCATTAGAGTTTGAAAGAACGCCATTAGAGCTGTGATTTTCTTCATTAATGTTGTTGTTTCTGATTAAGCCATAATTGGTGCCTTTGAATAGGATAGCCTGATAGATATAAAAATAGTGTAGCTGAAGCCTAGTCCTAATCTAATAAGACTCAGTAAAGACTTTCAGAGCTGCAAAATTTGGAGCTTCATTCTCTCTAGTCAAAATTTTACTTGGAAAGTAGTTTGATTTGCTTCAGCACGGTTCCATTCGGGGAGAATATTTGTAGCAGACCAAATGGAATTGTGGAATGCTCAAAATCCCAGTTTATCTTAAGGCAACGATCTGACGGAAACAGTCCTCCACCAGGACAGCAGCACTCCACAGCGACCTTTCAAAATCATCAGTAAAAGACCGATGAGGGAGGGTGAGAAGAATTAGGCCAGCCGTGAAAAAGGAATTTAAAAATGCGCAAAGAGCTTTGTTTTGCTTAGGGAAGCTTATTTCGTATCAACCTTACGAGACTTTTTGAAGTAGGAGCCGATGCACTGCTCCAAAAGGCTATGGGAGTAGATTACTTGCTACAACTGATTGAATGATCCTGGTTGTTTGGAATAATCTGTGTAATGACAGTGGCCTACAAACAGAGACTCAATCTATTTTCGTCACTTGTGGTCCAAAAAAGCCAAAGATTTTGGAATTGACGCAAATGATGTACGTTAGGTGTTTTCTTTTGGGTGTGCTTGTGTATGAAAACGAAGCCTTTGACGTATGTGTGCACACTGTCAAAATTTTGATGCGCCTGGCCTCTCACACATGCTTTTAAAGATAAAAATCTTACCCAAAGCATGAGATACTGACTAGTGAAAGGAAAACACACCGGCAAGTCGAAATGCGACACTTCATTGAATATTCTTCGCTCACAGTCTTGGTTAGGAGACAGCCCCAACACATCTAGTTGATGGATATCGGCCGTTAACAAATGGCCTTCAGAATGCAGTCTATAAAGAGCACTTCCACCTGTAGCATACCACACAGACACAACTCCATAGGCACAAAAGAGCACACACCAAAAAACGTTTAGTTTTTCGAGGATGCGGTGGTGCCTTAGTCGTATGAAATGGATGGTGAGTGAGTGGTTTGGCGAAAACCGACGTTGCAATAGAGGTCTTTTTCTAGCACAAAGAGGCAGAGTTTGCGGTTTAGAATGAACGACAAACTTTCAGTAATGTACTTAAAAGAGGTGATGAGGACTAAGCTGACGGTCCTTTAAGCTTCTTCTCAACCGTGGATGTGCTGTGCAGCGTAGCATGTGAAACCTATTTACTTAGACCCAACCCCAGCTCCTCTGAATCCTGCAGGTGCAAATGAAATGAGTTGTTTTGGTGCTCACATTCATTTCTAGCTATTCTGCCTCTCGTCGCTCTCGTTGCGAAGCGTGAACCATTTAGTGTTTCAGTCGTTCTATTGTGTCACAGACTGTACCGTCGACAAATGAGACAAAAAAATTGGCTGGAAGCTGGATGGCTAGCCAGCTGACTTCTACGGCTTTGAAGTTCGGTTCATAAAGAGATCACTTGGCAGGCAAGGTGCAAATTGACCATCTGAATTTGATTGAGCCGATATTTGATGGCGATAAAGTGGATTAAGGGTAAGTGGATGACAGAAGCAAGAACAGCCAACACAGCAGTGCCAATGGACTAATACATTTATCCGTGCTCTTATTAAGTTAGGTGAAATTCCTGACTCACCTAGTACCTAATATGTTTAAGGTCATCACAAATTTTCACATCAAGGTTCTGGTCAGTCGTAACCCATAAATGCTTGAGGACAGTAACCATCAGAGAACTCAGGAATCTGACTGTACGTAAAATCTAGTTTCAAGTTTGGCTCCAACTGAGATCTTGATTGCGATCAAGCCCACGCAAACAGACAGCAGTGTGTGGGAATCAGAAAAAACCTTTGTTTTTATGCTTCAACACTCAACAACACATTTCAACTGACATCAACTACAGGGGGTGAGTGACCTCGACAGTGGTGGTAAATGAGCGAGCACCTCGGTATACTATCCTGAAACGAGTTTGTTGACCTGTGGATAGCCTAAGCATGGACGGTGAGAACTTTGTACTGTTGCAAGAATGAATAGCCACGAACATGCTTGATTACCCTTTGGAAGAGATTGCATATGACAGGACCTCTTAAATACTCATAAAAAGACTATTAGAAACCCAACTATTATCTCGCCTAAATTTCCCATTTGTGACTGCTTTTAACTTTCCTAATGTTATTGTCAGATTGAGATGGACACATCAGAGCAGAGAATATGCTACTTATAAAACGCCGGTTTAAGTAAGTAGGAAATATTTATCCACATCAACGAATTCCGTACGACGGTTCCGTTCCGCCCTTATATGGAAAAGACTGGCCGGAGAAAGCCATCTTTTGTGCCTTAATAGGAGAAAGTTTGCAATTCTTCAAGTTTAGCAGAAAGAGCGAGAAAGAAGTAAATGAATTTCTTTTCAGAGTTCGACGATCTCCGCTCAGCCAAAAGAATGAGTTAGTAGGACTGATTGCATCCTAAGCGGTGTAATTGAATAAATACCACGTCTCCAATTTTACACATTTGAAACGCTTTAAGCGATTTTAGCTTTTGAAAGATTTTTGGCACAATGAAGTTACGGAATAGGAACGCAAACAATGCAGGACATTTACTTGTTTATTACGAAAGGCGTGGGGATTGTTAGCGCTTAGTCCTGTCCCGTGGGCTCAAATCCCCCGGAAATTTACTCTACCTGTCTTTGAAGACGTACCAAAAAAATCGCTGACACTGACGCTTACGCTGAAGCACGTCCACCGACAATGTCTCCACCCTCCAGCCATCGTACGCCTACACAATGACCTATCCGTCCGAGATAATGCGCCCTTTGCGTCCCTATTTCATTTACTCATCTTGTAGATTGCTAAATGCATAAGCTCCATCTACTGAGTAGCTTTTCTATTGCCTCTCTGACTGATTGCTCTTAAGAGACTGAGGGCAGCAGTACCCACAAACATTAGGTTATAAATATTAGCATTGGTAACTGGTGACAGTCTAGGTTATGCCAGTTTACTTCTAACTTATTCGATAGGAAACCCGACCTTGCGCAGCGATGAAAATCCATCTAACGACGAGGCGAGTTGCTATCTTCTGAATGGAATCAGTAGGAAAGTTTTAAAAATTTGTTGGTTAATACTAAACAGGTGTGCATGATTGCCCTTCGGATGTTCCAAGAGCCGGTCATGGGCTCATTCTACTGCAGTCTACAGATGCACACTCCGGCAGCATCATCGGTGACTTTACATGCATCTAACACGTCAAAAGACCTTTCGTCAATAGTCTGGAATTAGTGCCCCCATTTTATTCACCAAATAATCAACAAATCCATTTAAAATGCAAGATTTTTCAGAATTTTTAGTTGCACTATACCATAAATCGCTTTATTCAGAATGTCGCATCTTTTCCGTGGTGCTTGAGCGCTATCATAGGATTCGAGGTAAACTAATAAAAGCATCTACTATTCTAGTTTGCTTTGCAGAACTGGTCCTCCTAAACGATAGATTAGCGACTGCATATCAAGATGTTACTGATTTAGATGAGTCGTCGAAACGGAGGGGAGCTCCGAGTCCGATCAAACTTCAGTGAAGTCTAGCTGATCTTTAAAATGGGCCAACACTGACCGCTGATTTGGTGGGGTTGAACTCAAGTCCGAATCACCGTGGACAATGTGGTAAGCTCGTCCGCGATCTGGATTCTGCATCAGCTACCCTGACAATAATTTTAGACACCGCGATCAACAATTCAGGACTTTAGTGTAGCTGTACAAACGGGACTAAGACTGTAGCATTTATTATTTTCCCTGGTTCGGTTTTTCTGATTAGACAGCGCGAATCTTGTTGGGTCACATCTCACAATTTATTACCACGCCTTTGCAATCTCTTAAATCTGTCAGGTTGACAATAAATTTGCTTGAAAATTACCGAGCAATTAAAGAGCTACTGAACACTGTGTTGTGACGTAGTGCTGATCAAGTCGGGGCTAGACGTCAGCTAATCAAAGTCGTTAAGTGCCTTCAGTGGCTACAAACAAAGGTGTCAGTTAATTTATTAGGTGCCACTGGCTCTGCTTTCAAAGTTACTTAACACTGATTTAATAGGCACTATTCAATTTGAATGAATTAAAGTCATTATAATCTTGGGATGAGGCGACAAAGAAGAAGCGTGTGGTTTAGCGCCTGTCTTTTTGATTCTCCAGCCGTAGATTGCTCCATTATGTTGATCAGAATGTTTGCCCAACTCCCTTTCAGCTCGCAGAAAAGGCCTCTTTATTGGGTCTTAAAAGCCAGGAAAGCCAGATCCTTGATTTGAGAATATAAAAAGAGGTGAACGAGTTTTGATGGGTTGTGATCAAGATCAAGACACAGCCCGCGCATTGGAGGAATTTTAGTTCACATCTCCGTGGAATCAGGAGACCGCCATGTCGTCTTGCGAGTGGCCGTATACCGAGACAAATGCATACTCCAGTTTACAGACATGTACTGGCTAGAGAAACTCAAAAAATGTGTTTTCCAATGTATTTTGCCTTAGTAACTGAGGCGTGATCCACCTCTCCACGTGACCCAGGAAAGAACAAGTAAAACCTTACGAATAGCACATCATTGCCATCTAATTTCACATTAAAGGATAGTTTTGTTGGTTATTCTTCGCTTGAACATAGATACACAAGAAAAATTAGGCTTTCGAGCAATAATAATCATTTATTAACGACTTCTAAGAATCGCTTCCCATACATAACACAATGCGCCAATGCGAATGCGTAGAAAAGCATGTTAGTCACGGTTTTTGTTCAAGTCACTGTGCAGACTGCGTACTCAAGCGGTGACAGTTCATTTAGGCGTTGGTAGTGTCGACCTCCAACACAGCCCACCGAAACGCCTCATACATGTTGACAAACACCTCTTCCCGGTGGTGGAGGCACCACACTCATTAGGGACCCTAAAAAATGACCATTGTCTAGTTTTCGGAGATTGCGCATAAGGCCATCAAAGTGACCACACCCAGCCTTCGCCACCTCTGTCTGTTCCAATTTAGGGTGCAGACTGAGCAGCACTGGAGCGCTACGTGTCGGATCGGGGGCAGCGGCACTGATGCTGATCGTGATGCGACGTAAGCAATATGGCGAACAACGGCAAATACGACATTTAGCCGAAAAATCATCCTACACACCATGCAGTCGTATTGGTTGATGGTGAGAGTCTGGTAAAACTCATCAAGATACGCCTCATTCTCAAATGATGCCACATAAATATCAACGAAAATGTCAAAGGTAGATATGGAAGTCACTATTCTTGTAAATTCTTTGTAAATGAAACGATCCTTGTAGGCGAGTCTTTTACACTCATCAGTCCATTCATGGAGGGCACTGAGAAAGTAAGCGGCGATAGGAATATTGTACATTGCACTGTCAAGAGCCAAAATATGGATGGAGTTGTGGCATTTGGGTGTGTCATGGCTCAAGCACTTGGCATTAGATAGGGAACCCTGTGTGTTGTAACGTATCGCCCTAAACACAGGCTCTGCCTCCAACTCCACCCCTTGGGTTTGCAAGTGTAGAAGATAGCGTGTGGTAAAGTGCTGTGTCCATCCAATTCATTTGGCTCACATAATTGCGTATGATGCCTTTGAAAGGAGCAGATCTGAGAATCCACTTCGTACTGGGCATTGCCTCACTAACACTGCCTAGGTCTGCAGCATTAAGGTATTTACAAATTTCGATTTGTAGACTTGCGGGAAGCAGGGAGAAGTGACACTCGATCAGTTCGATTGCCAGCCTGTGATACGTTCGCTCACAGCAGAGATCAGATGAACGGAAAGAAGAAAAGGTCAAAATAATTCGCATTGGTACTCATTCCAAAAATCTGCGACTCTTATGGCTTGACTCCTGTTTTGCAAATTCTTGCCACCGACTAAATTCGGTGCATCTGTGAGGCTCCAAGTCCGACGCTTAAATGCTTTTCAAATTATTTATAACCTCTTGTGCCTTTTAAGAAATCTGTCACGTCTGTTGCCGGAGTCTGTGAGCTGACAAATAGCTACTTAAAGATTTATGCACATTTTATAACTAATCATTACATCATGCTCCACCTTTTAAGAAATATGTAGACCGATTGCGCTACGATTTCTCTCCGTCCCCTCCTCTAACCCCATATATGATAATAATAATTTGGATTTTGTCAACGCAGTTTGACAAGGTCGGAGTTTAGATGTCCTGCGGTCGAAACTTCTCACTGCGTGCGGATTAGATGGACGGAACAACAAATGATGCTAAATTAACAGCTGTCTCGCCAATTTTGTCCTCCAGCTCACATTTTGTTGCATTATGAAAGGCCAGAGCTCTCCACGCGGTTGTTCGATGCAACCTGTAAACAACCTAATGACAAAGTGTACGCATCCAACCAGATGTTCATTCTTCCAAGATGGGCGAGAGTGTTGTGGAAGCCGCACCGGGATCAGCGAAAAGGCAAAAAACGCATGGCAGAGTGGATCATAACGACAATGAGCGATGATTGCAGTACAAACAGTCCACATCAGCTCCTCCCCTCCCTCTCACGCTTTCTTCATCCAATGTGACCAAATCGTCTTTTACTAGATTCCACTTAGCTACTATCTGTCTGAAAGTAGAAATGAAGGCCCTGTTTATTAGTTACGATAGTAATTCTCTAGTTTGGATGTTCTACGAAGCGTATTGCTACTTCCGAGTGAAAAGGGAATGAAGCAAGCAGCGGGGTGGAGCAGCGTCACTGCAGCAGCATCATGAGACGACACTGATGCAAACAAAGCACAAAGTAGCGCTGTCGCTTTGGGCTAAGCACGCAATCGGTGCCATTGCTCGCATGCGTGCTATCATTTTACTTAAATTATAAGCCATTTCATCCTTCCCTACTAGGAGCTATAGGCCGCGTGGTAGCGCGAGATTTCCACACCCTCAGTATTGGCAAGCACCGTGGCAGAGCTATTCAAAATCCCACGGTAACAACCATCCCACTTCTCCACCTTATTTCTATGTTCAATTCACGTCCCTCTACGTTTAGATCGTATGAACATAGGAATCTGATGGTATACAAACTCGACCTCTATGCAAACAGTTCACGAAGACTCCACCAAGTCACATCATTACTGAATGTCTTGCCACTCTGCAAACAAAAACCAAATAGTTTTAGATCCAAAACGCGACTACCTGAACACACACTAGGATTAATTCTTCAGAAGTCTTTCTAGTGTTAAGCATACTCATACTCCATCAATTCAGCCAGGTGCTCCATTTTTCATGCAAACGATTTGGACAATGAAAACTCCACCAATACGTCCCAATAGCATAGTACAAATGATTCACTTTTATGCCAGCAACTCAATTTATAAAGCACACAAGTCCATAAGACGCATTATCGACGTTTGGTAAAGAACTAGGAGGTGCACAACGCGATCCAGCCACTGTGCTCGTACGTGGACTCATCCAGAGTGTGCAGAAACAGTACGGGTAGCGCTGAACGCATAAAAAATTGATGTTTGTTTGATACAGCACAGATGAGAGTTGTAGAGATAGGGTAAGTACCATAAGATCGATTAAATTGTAAGAAACTGACATCGAACACTTACGAAAACGTTAATTGTAAAAAGTCGTTAAATGTGAGTTCGAATAGATAATCACCATCAGTTGCGGTTGGTCGGCCGTGGAGAGCATTCATGAGCTGCCATGCACTCATATGCACAACTGTTCAGCACGCCTAAACCTCATGAGCCATTTCAGATTTGGTGAATGCATTTTAGACCAGTAAATACGTTGGAGGCCTATTGGAAAGGCGTTTGGATGAATTGAAGCGCCATATCCACACTCCGAAAACGTTCTTTTCCAAACAGGGCTCAGATGAGAGAGACCGGTATCGTTTGAGTCATAGTCCATCCACTCTCATACGAATCCTACAATAGTTCCTCGATTGAGTTAGCTACGCAACGCGGAAATCAATTATAGAGTAGTCTTTTTAGATAGACAATTGGAGTGGATAAGTCAAAACATTAACCCAACAGTGGAAAGGTATGAAGATATGGAAATATCACTAAAATAAAGTGGATTTTACAAATGCAAGACCCTACACTTCTTATCGGGCGGTATGAAGCTAGTTTTGGATACGAGTATTTGGCATCAAGACTCGCAGGACTGATGCCCGCCGGTTCATTTGAAACCATCACACTAAGGCAACTACACATAGTCAGGCAAAGAGAAGTCGTAGAGGTCCTCATAGCGATACCAAGGGTCATTATTGAGGAACAATAGTACATTAAAAGCGGAACAATTACTTGAAGCGCAAATCGCAAGAGAAAGAAATAATTCGCACATTAAATTGGCTGGACTAGTACAAACTGCACTGCTGATCAGTGCCATACAGATAATAAAGTTGCGATCAGAAGACCATGAACTAGAACTAGTTTCTAAGAATAAGCCAGCGCGTACAACCAAAGAGTCAGTTTAATAAAAGTACACCAATTTTGGGAACCAGAGAAACAACCAGAAAGGAAACGGATTGAAAATAGCACTTACACGAATTGGGAAGCTCGGATAAAAGTAACAACCGTCTCAAAAGCAAAATACACACCACTGGTACGACTTACGGACTGATGCACACAACTACAAAATAAGCCAGTCATAATGAGGTGGGGTTCTTAAATTTGGATTCATGCCTGAATAAACCCAGAGAGGTAGTCTGACAGAGTTGCAAGCTAAAGCATTGAAATGTGTGCTTCATTAATTAATAGAAGTAAAATGATCTGCTTCTTCTGAGCATACATGCAGAGCCTTATAAAACTGTCGCAAAGAACTGTAAAACAATTTCCCTCAAAAAGAGCCAATATGATTGTAATACTTTGTTTGTTCGAACTGCCGGTTTCGGTCACTTGGGTGGCCATCTTGTACTGGCCGGTTGGACGGCCTATGGGCCGTGCCAACAGCCCCCAAGCCCTCCGTTTCCAGAATATATATTCTGCCCCAATACTATGCCTTCTTTTACCTTAAAGGGAGTCTCGGGACGCTACAATGATGATAAATTGTGATTTAGGGCTTTAAAGATTCCTTCGTTAAGATGGGCGAAATTGCATGTGGTTAAAATGTAGTTCTTAACTTAAGCATGCGATTTGAAAATGCCTGATTTTATGTTTCAAAAGCCAAAAACATTTATGTCCTCACAAACTCAATTCTGTAAGAAACTTGCGATGGTTCAAAAATCACTTTGAACAAAATGGATGTGTCTAGATAACCGATCCTAGAACAAGTGAGTGAAAGATTGCCAAAATGGCAATCTATTGAAATCGACACACCGTAAAATTGCTGTAATACTTTGTTTGTTTGAGCCGCCAGTATCGGTCACTTGGGTGGCCATATTGCACGAGCCGGTTGGCTGGCCACCGAACCATGCCAACAGTCTCCAATTCCTCTGCTCCCAGAATATTTGTATTCTGCCCTAGTGCTATGCCCTCTCTCACCTTACAGGAAGTCTCGGAACGCTACAGGCTTTACTTTGCAGTATGGTTCTGAGTCCGAGTCGGTGCCTTCATCTCTCCTGTACTTCATAACATTTTTTGTGCTTTTAATAAACCCGCCGACCTAAGTATTACTTTAACAGGATCAAGTAAGGTCAAATTTTATGATTAAATTCAGATTTAAATGATCACAAAATGTTCAAATTAAGAAGATAATAAAATAAACTTAAATTGCTTCTACTTTGCAAATAGGCAGTTAAGACATGCGAAATAAATCGGGGAAATCTGCTGAGCCAGTTCGATGGTTAGCAACTTGCACAGGCAAAACAAGAAATTCTCATAAATACATGTTTCATGTCAATGTTACCTTGATAGTAACAACAAAAAAGGGATTTGAGGAAGTTCTTCACTGAATAGGACGCCTTTGTAAAGACGTTGTCGCGTCCGTCAAATCTCCACGCCCATGAGCCTGGACATGCAATCTAACTGGCATTAGTTGTCGGAAGGTCCGTATTCCTCATATTATCCTGGTTTACTTTGGCAGTAACGTTCACATTTTCACAGGGCACGCTGTCACCCATCCTTGGCAAAAGATCGGTTTGCTTAGTGGAAACACAATCTACGCTGCCGCGATGTGGCACATAACCACCAGTCAACTGGATGTCTGCTCTACCCGGCATTGGCTGCTGGGTGAAGAAGGGTTTTGACCCCCTGTAGCCCCTCCACTTCAGAGAACAGGAAGTTGTGGAAACAGGAACGGATGATCTTTTTGCTAATACATAAAGTGGCGGAACATTGTAATGCAGTCGTCCGGATGGTGCATAGTCGTCTTCGGATGCCACGATTGGTTGCAGCCCATTGGGATTGCGACGAGCCCATTCAGCCACTTCAGTGTTCGCTTTTTGTGCCTCCATTCTCTTTTATCAACTGAATTCCACTTAACTACTCCAAATTATTGATTTTAGCTTAGACAGATCAGGTGTTGAGAGCGTTTGAATCATGGGCTACAAAATGTGCGCCATTTAATGTGCTTATGCAGCGTTCCGAGATTTCCCTTAAGGTAAAAGAAGGCACAGTACTAGGGCAGAATATATACTCTGGGAAATGAGAACTTGGGGGCTGTTGGCACGGCCCGGAATCCAACCAACCGGCTAGTAGAATATGGCCACCCAGGTGACCGAAACCGGCAGTTCGAACAAACAAAGTATTACAGCTTAATCTGTTGGCGCGTACGAACTCTTGAAGGGCTTCAACCTAAGGATCATGCGCTAGACAAGCAAAGATGACTTGCATAAATCAGAGCAGGAACTACCCGCAATCTGCCAACTCAAAATGAAATGTGATGAAGAAATGCCTTGGAGTATGTAACCCAACAATGTATGGCTTCAGCTCATCGGTCACTCCCAACATAAAATAAAGTGGTTTCTCGAATGAATGCCTCAATTTGTGAAAAAAATGGGTTATTCCCCACCTACCATAAAAAGGGCCGCCTCAAAGAGGTACCGATAGGTTTTCGCATAATGACCAAGAATAAAGACAGGTTGCAGTGGGCGGGTAATTGCTCTAAGACACTTTTAACTACGGGACAAATCAGCTAGTGTATGGAAAATGCCAGATGGGTTTTAAGAGGGTGGAATAAGTAAGATTAAGAAAATAGACTTTTTTACCACAAACATCCTCTGACGCCAAAACAAAACATATTATTACAGGAATTTATGCATCACTAACGTGCGGAGTGGTTAAGAAGCAGAATTACGAATTGCAGAGACCGCAGTATGTGCATTATTTAGCAGAGTTGAGCTAAACATAGAACTGTTAAAACCGCCATGCTGAAAGTTATATCTTTGGCCGTGATACTTTATTTGTTTGACGGCCGGTTTCGATAACGGTCAACTAGTTGGTCACATGGCCTGTGCCGGGTGGGCTGGCCTCCGGGGCATGCCAACAGACCAAATTTCCTTCTGATTTATTTTATCTAAGCATTATTGCAATACTTTGTTTGTTCAAACTGCCGATTTCGGCCACTGGGGTGGCCATATTGTGCTGGCTAGTCTGCCGGCCTCCGGGCCGTGCCAGCAGACTCCAGTCTTCCTATTTCCGACGTATGTGTTTTACCTCAGTACTATGCCTTCTTTTACCATAAAGGAAGTCTCGGGAGCTACAATATATTCTGCCCTAGTACTGTGCCTTCTTTACCTTAAAGAAAGTTCCAGGACGCTTCAATTATGTCCTTTAATATCATCATGGAAGCTGTAGTGATTTTAATAAAACCAAATGGTTTTCTAGTATGTTTCTTTGTGCTGAGTTAAAAATTTCAAATTTCAACGAAGTGGAAAACAGGTGAAATTTCGAAGCAATTAGAGGAAAATAAATATAGCAAAATAAGCTTAGGGCGATGCACAAGGAACCTAGATGTGAAGTTCAAATGGTGAGCACTTAATTTGTTTTATACTTCCAACTTCCACTAATTTGTGTGGGTCATTACAAGGCGGGTTTGTTGTAGGTTTGTGAAGTGTCGGCAAAATTTTACATAACAATGCAACGATCAATATGTATTTTCTGCGACTGTAATCAGATTATATATTTTATTGGCAGCGTATTGGTTGAATCCGCACTGCGTCCTAGGTGTATTTATCGCCAAGTAGCTAGTTGTAAAGTTGCGTAGCAGCAAATAAGGACAAAGATTTCAAAAGAAAAGGATGCATTTTGTTGACATTCACACACTAGCACCAAAAACCTTAGTTGTCTAGTTATCTTTTCGATGGTTTTAGGGGAGGACATTGCAACGGGTTAAGGTAAGTTAGGTTTCTTTTCGATTAGCTCACTATAAGACTTCACTTATTTACATCGAACCAACCGTACTTCTTTGTGCATCTTCTTCTGATCACATGACAGCAGTATGCGTTTTTTTAATTACAGGGCATGAACTTGTACGTTTTATAACCTACTATCTTAGATTTTCCTTCTGTAAGAGGCAAATTCGTCTTTAAGACGTCCTGTTAAGTAATTTTTATGCTTTTAGTGGATATAAGAAAAACAAGGGCAATAAAGGTAGTTTACTCACATAAAATGCCGCATGTGCTCATCATATATTAATTGTGCAGATTCAATTTAGGAGAGCATCTTGAAGTCAGATTTCTGGACAAGAATGTACGTTTACTGAATACCTACCATTTACCAAAATTTAATTCGCGTACCACTTTGCAAGCATTCTTTCTTCGTTGTTGGGCCACATGGTAGCTCTGATGAAGACAAAACTTTAGAAAACCATCTTGTTGGTCTCCAATGCACATCTAGCCGCAAGTCTATTTTTATTCAGCTAATAAGCTTAACGCTTTTTGTTGGCATAGTCCTCTGCGTTGGTCAATTATACCTTAGGGAAAAGTGTAAAATGGTTTAATTTATAGTTATCAAGAAGCATAACGAAGCGGTAACCTATCCATTAGGCATTCCTTATTTTCCTCATCCTGCGAACTTAAATTGTAAAATTTTGCTTAAACCTAGTGCAATTCAAGCTTATCCGCCTTGCAAATCGCAACAAAACTTTTTTTCCTAAGATATTCTTCTGCTTTTTAGATAATGTGTTCAAAATTAATTTAAAAACCTGATTGCATTGATCATCTGATCAAAGGTACATCCTGTTCAGATTGGCTATTTTTTGCACAGGATTAATATATGTTGCTAGTCACGTTTGAGTTCAAATTCAGGAACCTGTAATGCAGTTTGACATGAGTGATAAAGCAACTCGGTTGTGTTTGCATAAGGTGAAGTGGCTGTGGAAGCTGAGCACATAGATGTCACGTGAGTTAACAGGTGCTAAGAGCCTTGCAGGGCTATCGATTTGTTCTCCATTTCTTCCTCGAAGGTCAGGAAATTGCACTGCATTTTAATAGTTTAGTGATTGCTGGACTATTACCGAAAGATGAGTAAACGAACAAATTGCTGGTTACTCTTAATTCATTTACCCACTAACCTACCTCACCCCTCTGAGGCATGCACCACCTCTTCCCTCGAGAACTGGTTTTACGTGCGCTTGCCCCCAAAACGACTGTTTTACTGCAAGTCTCTTACTAAAAGCCAAAAGTCTGTGCCTGAGACCCACCCACTAGGACACAATTCGAAGGCTTACAAGGGAAATGACTTTCTTCTCTCAATTCTCACCCGACTCGTTTATTGTGAGAGGATGGTGTGAATCATTAAATCATTGAACGGCTACTTGATCGAGTCACAACTGTCTCCCTAGCTCTCTGAGCATATAGCCTAGTTAGGTATGGTGATGCCGGTTTCTGACCACTTCCTGTTCATCGAGTATAACTAGCGACCAATATTATTCCACAGACCCTAAAAGTGAGCCAGTTAGAATACAAATGCTTTATTATTCATTTCAAGTCTTGTTAAAATATACTTCTTTTTTTGCTTGTAAGGTGCACCTGGTGCTAAGTAAGTTCGGTGTGTTGAATACTCTTTTATTTTATAAAATTACTTCTCAGACCTATAGTAGAACACGACGCTTCTTTCAAGAATTAAAATCCCTCTGTTGAGTTCCCTTTAAAGTCGCATTGGTGTTTTCCTTCATGACAATGGGTAGCGTGAATTTTGGATGCAATGAAATACAATCACATAGAAATCGACAGTCTGTGAACCCTTTGGTCCATCAAAAGGTACATTATTGGCTCATTTTTGAGTAGAGTACACCACAGGATCTTCTAAATTGTTATGCGCCATTCGAATTGTGACTGGATGCTTGTGTCGGGTATAGAACGGCTTCACCTCGTCAGTGAATGAGTTCATGATATCTTGAGTACTCTCCATCCATTTGACAAATGCTAGCAAGTATCTTAACCACGTCACACCCTTTTTCCAAAAATAGCGTTCCCGTCTTCACATACGTTAGGTTAGGAGTATGCCTTGAAATCACAAAGGCGCTCTGCCTTTTGGGGTTTAAAAAAATGAATTTTTTTGTTACATTTTCAGGCGCACCCTCCTAAACTCGCCACCTGCGCGGAACGATTATGTAGGCGACAAAATTTTCCAATAAGCGCAAGAATCCATGAGGCTACAAGAAAGTAGGGGATTTCAGAAGTTGCTAGAACATCTTTTCCCACATTGTTTACAATCCTGAACTTTAAGTTTCGGTCAAATAGCGCTTGTAGTCTTCTATGAATTTGCAACAAGGCTAAGTGATCTAGCAGATCACACTACTTACAAACGTTTAGGAGAGCTTGAAGGCCATGCTGCTGTGCCAAAATACAGCTCACGGTGATCGTGGTGATCGCATAGCTCAGCACACAGTTAAACAACTCATCAACTGGCTACTTTGTTGTGGCAACAAATCGATAGGGAAGTAGCCGACCCTTGTGGAAACCATTTGGTTAGATTGTCCTAACATAGATGATAGATATGGTCTGTCGACCCAAACTTGGCTGTATGCTTCAGAACATCCCAGCGTCCAAAGCAGAGCCGTAAGCTTTCTGTGTTACCTTGGAAACCACTGTATCTAACACCCACCTAAGATTCTTTAAACCTTTTAAAAGGGAAAGGACATCAGAACTATTCCTTGCATTAATCATACTAACGTAGCATTGCTTTTTTAAGAAGTGGGAAAACATTGACTTCCTATTTTTTTCTAGGGATTTATACAATAGGCCAAGTGGACAACAGCTGCAACCAGCGAACTGTCAAAATAACCCTGTAAGAGCCAGATTTTCCTAATTACTCCACCGAAATTGAAAAGATTACTAAGAATGACACCTGAGTGAACGTTGCTCGGAATTGGTTGTCTATTTTGTCTTCATTTGTAAACAAACTGAATCACTTAAGTGGCAGTTTTAATTGGGGCCAGTTTAAGTTATTGTTTTGTTTCTTGTCATATGCATGAATATAGCACACTAATGTTATAGTCTGTCATGAAAATCTATTTCAGAGCTCCTTGGGAACCAAATTTGAGTGGTAAGCTTTTCATAGTGAGCTTTATAAACCCTGAATGCATATAGTACCTAAAAAGAAAATAGCATCCGAGTTTTTCTTTCAAGACACTATATTTATGCTATTCATTAATAACTGTACCCTGGTAATCACACCGACACGAAGTTGTTTTTTTGAGAGGAAGGGGAAAACCGTAGCTTTTCTGTTGCATTTTTAACAGGGTACAAAATAGAGCCGCATATGCAAATCCACCTCCTCTTCAGAGAGCATGCATTCCCCGGCGTGATTAGTTGAGTTACAGATTCATACACTTCCAAATCCATGTAACTCTTTAACGAGAAAATAATATTAGCATTATTTTATTTAGCTGCGGTAGGGCTCCACCAGAACTGCCGCCTAGATGGCCCTTGAGGGTAAATTATAAAATCTTTCCATTATGCCTCTGCAAATGCAACTACTTTGCGTACCGTTCAGAGAAAGACTTTGAAGACTCATTGTCTATTTGTACCGTCGTAGGACCAAATGGAAGACAAGGGGTAGGTCTTCCATTCCTTTTCTCTGCCCATCATTACCTTTCTTGAATTGGGACTCGTTTGATGCTCTTACGCCAAAACCGCACAGTACAGTGCCCTCAAAGTGCTGCATTGTGCTGGAAGAAGGTTGATGTTTTTGGCTGTGGCCTACACCTCTCCAGCCTCATTGACAGCACAACAGCTTTCGCACACTGATATGTATATGGTTGTCGAAGTACAACCGAAAGGACTTTCAGATCACTGTCCGAATGCCTGTTCTAGGCAAACGTTAAAAATATGCACCTCGTTGAAGGGAACCACTCCGATTTTAAGGCTGACAGAGATAAAAATGAAACTGAGTATTATTTTTCCTGCCAAGAGGTTAGCTAGGCGTAATTTTCGACCAGAAGGGCCAATGCATGCATACATGCAAGCATTATGTGACCAATAGCAAAATCTTGTTTTAGGTCGCTGCAGGTTCGTTAGGCTTGTATCTCGATCTCACATATTTTAACACTTGCTTAGGTTTTCATTTTTGTGAATAATGGCTTCATGGACACTTTCTTGCTATGCATCTAGTCTTCTTCAAAAGCGCATGTGAGATAACAGTATTTGCAAATGCCTTGAAGGGCTGCCAGACAGGTGGCCTCTGCTGAGGGCTGTGCTGTTGCACAGGGGTGCGACTCACAGAAACCGTGGCGATTGCGTAGTTCAACACACAGTTTAACAAGGCATGAAATAACTACTTAATGCTCATAACAGGTGGATAAGGAACGAGCCGATTCTTGTAAAAACCAGTTTGTCAAATTGTCTATCTTAATTTGAATATTTAATTCAGGGCATCCCAACACCGTAAGCTTTTGCGATAACCTGAATGTCCCTGCATCTAACGTTTGGTTTTGACTTCATAAATCCCAATTGCACATAACCTCTAATAGTGAAAATACTATTGGCATTATTTTACTTAGTAATGATAAAAACTGCACCAACACCGCCTCGCACGCCGTATATTAGCGTAAGTTATCAAGAATATTCGTTAAGCTGTTGTTAGACCAACTTCACCTCACCTACTCTTTCAAAGTTGACATAGGTCTGTGGAATTTTTTGATCACTTAATGCTCCTTTTTACGTTTGTAGGATCAAAGGTAAGGTTGCATTCATTGCCTTTCGACGTTGATATAGAAGGCTCTAAAGCAAACGCCGATGTGTTTTAGACCCGTCTCGTGTTCCCACACAGAAAAGTCTTCAAATATACCCATAACTTATAAGGATTTGTGCTGGAAGCGTAGTTAGTTCTTCCGTTACGGCTCACATGTTTTCATCGCGTAGTATTCCGCTGTGAACCTGATTGAAGGCACAATGAAGTCCACACACTGGTGTATTAATGGTAGTCAGATTTACACAGATCGCAAATTAGCATAGTAAGCTTTGCGCAAAAACTTGGAATTCACTGCATCTAACGCCTAAATAAGGCTTCTTAAACTCCCAAATGCATATAACCTTTTAAAGGGCTGAAAATGGCAGTATTACTTAGTTAATGTGCTTTATTTATGTCATGCATTAGCATATCCGCATAGTCTGCCGTATCAACGAGTTATTATTCTTATTTTTGGAGGGAGAAGGAAAAAACATATTCTTTGTTGAATTTTTAGCCAAAAAATAAACAAAGCAACTAACAACAGAGCGGCTGGGCGTAGCTCAATTGTACGTGACAAAAGAATCAAGTAAATTTGTCAAAACCTCCATGAATACAAATTCCTTCTCAGGTTGATATCACGTTAAGGTACTATTTTTAGCAAGACTAGACTTTTTACAAACTACCTCTAGCTTTTCCACCTTAGCCCTTTTTCTATAATGGCCTATCATTTTGAGATACAATTTCTTTACTATCCATGCGGTTCATTTACTATGCTTCGTTCTTTGATTCTTTGGGCACCATACTGCCTCATGGGAAATAAGGTAGGGCGGTTTTGTTTAGAACAAATGTATTTGCTTTTAGGCAGCACTATTGACACGAGATTCATCAATATATATAAAATCTTGCAGCCCCAGTTGAGTGCCACACAGGCAACAGACACACCCAGCCACGACGATGAGCAGAAAAATGCAGCTGTGCTAGGATCCACAAACTTGCTTTCGATTCCTCGAGGTCATTCATTCGACGAAGTACGTAAAGCCCAATCCAAATCTGCATCTTTTGGCAATGTAAACCAGCAATTTTTTAGGCGCACATTGATAAATTGGATTTTCATAAGCTTCGCAGGCTATGCAGCATACCTGGAGGTCCGTTGCATCTTGTTTGTTGGTTTACATACTACCGATACCCAACACAGATGGCACAGTGCGTTCGCTTAACACCATAAAACTCATGTCAGTTAAAGGAAAATATGCTTGAAAATACAGCCTCACTTTGCCATTTACAGACAATGAGAATGTCGGGTGCTCTCAGAACACCTTCTCCTGAGTGTATGCTATCCGCAGTCACTCAGGATTTCAGGACTACTAGCCATGCTCCAAAATGAAAGCAGATCAAGCCCAGCGTTTTTTTTGCGTTTAAAGATGTTAGGAACGAAAGGGGTTACTGTACAAAAATTATTGTTTAGTGTCACTTGGATTCGTTTGTCTACATTAGTCTTTGTTCCTCAAATGACATTCGTATTTGCAAGATTTTATAATAAAACACGTGACTGTAGAAGAGTAAGGTTATAGCCCGCTTCGCAAACCGCTTTTAGGGGTACGCGAATCCAGAGCCAACGTCGTAAGCCTCTCGTGATAACTTGGAACCCGCTACATCTAACGCTTAGCTAGGGCTTTATAAGCCGCCAAATACGTACAACCTTTTTAGGCAGAAATTGCATTAGTCTGTTTTCGTTCAGTTCGATCGAGGCCACAACAGATTTGTCCTCCAAGAAGTCCTCGATGGTAAACCATGTGACTTCTCTGTTAAAATTTAAACTTGCCGTTTAAAGATATTTTTTGTGCAACAGGTGGTATACTCCATGTGTACTCTTTGTTAATCTGGCTGCCTAAAAAGTTTTAATTATCTTTGATGCTCGTTCGTGCCCCTCCTAAGGCTTTTATGTTGCCTTTGTTCTTTTTAATGTCTTTAGACGTAATCCACGACTAGGAAAGCCTTGTGGTTGATGATCGAGAATATTCCGGAGACCCAGCAATCGCTGACACGGGAATTTAAGGTAGACACATATTTGAAGGTATTTATGTGCTTGGTGCCCTTGTTCGTGTAGGGTGAACTAGTTTGCACCTTTATGACAGAATGGTGACATCGTGCGGTGGCTAAATTACGATCCAAAGTACCTTGAACTTAACCCTGGTCCTCTGCCTGATAATGAATTACTCGAATGCGAAACGCGGTCAGGCGAGTGCCTGATTGTGCCCAGTGAAAACGCGCGCCTCATCAGTTCCAAGCATGAGCTGGCCCAGTTGCTGCAGCACAGACCACGAGCTGAGGTTGTTGAGGCCTTTGTCGGTACTAGCACTGAAGAGCTCTCCGTTAGGGTAATTTCCAACGCTGAGATCAGCGCAGTCCTTTTTGGACCCATTGTCTTCCAAAACATTTACCTAATATACTTTGTTTAAGGCTGGCGAAGTAATCCACCTCCTATTCGAATGCGGTAGCGCCGACTTTATGGCAGTGAACAAGATTTTTCCACGCGGAAGGGTGCCGAAAAGGGTGCTGAATGTTGTCGTTGCACCTTCGTGTCCAACTGACAGGCCTACTTCTATTACGGTTCCCTTCTAGTGTGAGTCTTGCAGTACGCCTTTGAAGGCACGTCCTTCTGAGGAACTAATCACTTATCTTCAAGAAGGGTCCTATTCGCCGTTAAAGTGTTTGTTTATCTTCTCGTTGTTTTTTGCCCTTAAATGCAAGTCATTAACGCAAAAGTAAAAAAAAGTTTAAAACATAAAATGTAATGACTTTAAATAGCTCCTCACTCTGTATCGCATGTGATGCTATAGTAAATGATTCTGCTGATTCCAAGGAGTTTTAAATACTTTGCTAACCTATACACTCAAGATTATCATTGATGCGGATTTCTTGTGACTGTGACGATGTGTGACTGGTGCCAATTAGTCTGTGGCGGGGCTTGAGATCGCTTACACGCCCATTTTATTGTCCACATGCATGACGTATATATGAGGATTTTGCACTGCCACACGTCAAGCTATTCTTTTCTCATACATTTGCAATGATTCTATGGGAGCTGATAGACGTTTGAACATGCTTAGTAAACATGAAAGTGGGCTTACAAGTCAAGATACGCTCAGTCACTGACTTGTGTCGTGGCATACGTGCTATCTTGATACGTTATCTCTTCATCCATACAGAGCAGTCTTGAAGGCTGCTGGACCTCGCGAAGAAGCAGGCTTATATTGAATAACGTGGACACACCCATCACCAAATGTACATTGCCCTGGAAGTAGCGGTTGGAAGGAGAGAGATCCAACCATGGCATTTGCCTAGTTGATTTCAGAGTATCCCCTCTGTGCTGCTGCGCTGAGACTTTGTCTCCCCTACTGATCGACTGCCACACCTCAACAGTCAATGAGATCACGAGTAGCCCTCATGCTCAACTAATTTGCTCTCCAAGAGTTCTAGATTGCTGGAATGAAGGAAATTGTGCAATGATCTGACACTGTAACTGTGCATTTAACTACGCAGACATGTCTACCACCCTTCGTAAGATTTCACGAAAAACATTCAGATCGGCAAATTTCTAAACACTAAAATGTAAAAAAAATACTTTTAACTGCAGTATCTCAAGCCTTTTCTGTAGAGGGGTTCGTCCCGGAGAGCTGGAAGGGCATCAGCATTGCTCGAAAATGTCGTATAGGTGAATTGCGCATTTCAGTAGAAGCACAAAGGACACGTAATTACGTCGAATGAGAAGATGCCACTAGACGGTTGAAAAACAGTGCGCTAGCGTTAGAAGTAAGATGATTGAACATGGGTAGGTGGCATTGAATCATCACCAGAAGCCAAGCGATAGGAGTGTCATGCCAGTCTAGAGTTGGTTCTCCTCACTAAACAAACAACTCAAGAACCAAAAAGCGCATAGATGCTAAAGCAGCTCTAAATACAGTGAGATGATGTTAAGTGGCTTAAATCATACTTATGATGTATGATTTCAATTAAGGCATTAGCAATTGCACCTCCAACAAAAGGTACCGGAATCGCGACGCTCTGATCACGGATTGACTAAGGCTCTCGATGATGACCTTTTATCAGGTTTGTAAAGGCTGTTTTCAAGGCATAAATAAGGTGAAACAATCGCCCGAATTTAGCCAAGCGAGGCATAGACCAGTGAGGTACCCAGTCCTATCACAGGTGCCACTTACACTTCTTTTAAGAATTCCCCTTCACAAGGAAATGTGCATGCAAAGGTGACTTATTCACTCGCTAATGAGACGACAATCCCATTTATGTGTGATCCCCGGTGTGGGCTGCTCTCCAATTCTTATTGATGACTAAGAACTGCTGTCAGTGTCACAACAACTATTCCAAGATTTGGACTAAAGCTATACGTTATTCGATACCATCGTTTTAACTGTTCACAAAACGTCCGTCAATACATTTTATCGCGTAGCTAGCCATCCATTCCGGGATTACCCATCTTGTGTCCATTCATCTTGGCCACCAATTAGCGAGTGTTGCTGCACTCCGCATCCAACGTAGGCATTAGTGCGCCATTGCCGAAAAAGAATAGCTGAGAAAGTGCAAAATCCTAGAAGGTTGACAGAGAATGTTCCTCTGGGCTTGGAGACATTTATTCCCAACGTTTCGTTAAACGTACACCAAGATTCACGCAACAGGGTAGCAGCTCAAAATTCGGATCTAAAAGTACCGATATGGCTCAACACGCAGCCAGATAAAGCGTTTGATCTCTAAATATGGGTTTACTTCATTTGCAAAACATAGTAGTTTAATCATGAGGTGCTAACGTAGTGTATTTTCATCAACGTTTGATTCCAAATCCCGAAATCGAGGCAGTTGATTCCTCAATAAAGCTAATTTGGTTCATGGGATGAGGCTCAGGCTAACTTTACGATGAGGTAAAATCAATGCCTGTATGGTGACTTTGTGAATGCTTAGCGGAGACACCATTTAAACGAAACTTACCAATGATTAAATCAAGGCCGGGCGTTTTTATTCCCTCCCAGATGCCCAACATGAAGTTGACACCACAACCACGTTGTACATTACTAATGAATGTTAATGAAAGCTACGATCCTCATGCTACGAGGACTGCCAATACTTGACGGCCAGCTCGCTTACGGAAGTAGTCTTGTAAATCAACTCCAGTAAGGAGTCAAAACCAGATTTTACGAATTGCTAGGAACCACTGACTTATAATACTTTTTCATAGAGTTTTGTCCTGAAAGTTAACCAGAAAACAACACAGAAAGACCTGGGTTTTAAGATTTACTGAATATTTAAAGCTGAGCGCATACAACCGAGACAACCTAGTGTCTGTGTCTTTATCAAAAGATTGGCTTACTTTGCTATAACATTTTAATGAGCTTAGATGCCAAAAAACTAATCTTAGAATTTTGTTTAAGTGCTCAGCAGGAAAAGTTGGCTACCGGGATTACGTCTGTTAAGTCACAGCGCTCGTTTTGGTTCCTGTCGGTGGGATGTCTCGGTTACATGAATTGGCTGTTGATTTAGGTATCCTTTCATTTACAGAAATCGCATATTCTAATATTCGTTAAGACTTAGCATTCTAACGATGCATGAGTGCAGTCTTGTCAAATTCCCAAATGGTCTCTTGGATTTTTAGCTATTGTTTTATGTTCTTATTGCAATAAGGGCCTTTGGTTGCAGTGTTTTGGCTTGGGATGTTTCGAACATTGTTTGGCTTAACTGGTTGAGTCGCATGAATACTTGTGGCTATATTGGTCACATTGCAGTTGCACTTTTACGCTCGCAAATCGTCAGTCGCTTCAGTTCTGTATGGGTATTTCTTTGTTTCGCATTCATAGGTATTGAAGTGGATAAATTCGCCAGTCGGATTGAGGAAGAAAAGCGCAGAATAAGTGGTAGGTATCTTTTAGTAATATTTTGTCGAAGCACTTCACATACTTTGTTCTTTATGGGGCTTGCCACGTCTGTTTTGAAAAATATTGTGCTTATAGTGGTTTGCAGCTTTAGGGTTGAAGACATTCTTGTTGTGCTCGTTCTCAATGTTGTTGTTCTCGTTTGCAGTTGGGTTAATTTTGCTGCCAGGGCTAGCCGGTTTTCGGCTTTTGGTACCGGAATTTCAGCTATTTTAATGCCATCCTATTATGGCGCTCTTCTAACGCAACTGATATCTTGCTCTTGAATAGCGTGCTACGCATTTTAGAGCCTCACTAGTCAATCTCATTGTGTGTACCGTTGAATCGGTTCTAGAAATGAACTCATGCTTTTTCTGTAGTTTTCCTGTACTAACTGTTTCCGGTGAGGTAATATGGGGAGAAATAATTGGAATGGCAGTGCTAATGGAGGAGAATTAGAACCATCATAATTTTCACTTTGCTCATCTCCTAGTGTCGACACCTGTAGTTTACTTCATGCGCCAACCATCCTGACACCCTATAATCACTCTAGCTTACACATCACGCCACAGGAAATATTTTGCGTAGCTTTTGTTTTCGAATCGTCGGGTTCTATTTAAATGCTTTCGTGGAGGTCTCCCAGGCTTGCTTAAAGTTGCCATTTGTAACTCATGTAGACATCTTGTCCAATCTGTTGTTCTCATGGATTGGCTATTACTAATGAACTCTAGTCTTGTTAGATTCGTTTCCACCACGTGGTGGGAATTCAGTTTGTTAACAGAGTTTTTTGGCTTTTTGTTAACTCTCGATAGGATCTTCTGCTTCTGCCATGAGTCGTTTTTGGAGGATTAGACCATTTGCTACCTTGAATAATTGCGATAGTTTGTTTGGCTTGCCTCAATTTTGTTTAAGTAGCAGTTGAGTCTTACCACTGCCACTAATTCACACGTTGATAGCTTGGGGCGGGTGGACTTATCTGTTTTCTTTGCCCTTCGACTATAACTGCCTTTCGGCTTATCATCACCATCCCCAACATCATCATCATTACTATTACTATTATTCTCCGCCTCAATATCAGCTTAGACCCGTCTCTCATGTGGTATGCGACTGGCTTACCTGTGTGATCAATGTTATTGTGATCATCTTCTAGTAGGGAACTTCCTGCTTAAGTTACCTATGCAACAGTACGCACATACTGTATCCCGCCAGCTGATGTCAGTATGGGCTTTAGTATTCTCTTTGCTCCATCTTTACTCCACTCTGAGAATTCGCGTCTAGTGATCATGTTTTTGTCAGAAGAATGGTTAACCCAACCTCTTGATGGCTGTTCGGATATAGTTGTACATGATTATTCCCACCAATTCCACTGCAAGTATTTTTAGTTCTGCACTCGTTGGTCTCTGTGAGGTCCTTCTCCAAGTCGAGTGTGGTTGACCTGTTCGCAAAGGTAGAATCATGCGCGGAATATCACGCAGCCTTTTTGAGCAGTCAATACTACTAACAGTAGGCGTACTCATTTTGGCTCCCTAGACGATTGTTTTTCCACTATTCTTTCTACCAGAAGCGAAAGCTCGACTGGACCGCCAGTTGAAACAACGCCTAGACAAGGAGGAGGAGACATCAGCACTGGAGGCTGATTTGGAGCGCCTTCAAAAGAACTTGTTCGTATCGGCCTCTACCGCGGCCACGGCCATCTGTGCGCCCTACCTGATGAAGGCCCTGGGCGAAGTTAGAGCTGCAGCTCAGCGTATGAGGTGAGGGTGGGTTATCGCACTTCTTCGTCCGGCCTTTATTCGCCAGTCTCATTCTGCCCCTCCTGATTCCATCGAACACCTTCCACCCGCAATACATCCATCTATTGCATAGCCACCCATTCCTCTATACTGCTTCTACTTATCTAGCCGCCTGTTCATGTGTTCTGAATCTATCCATCTGTCTACCTCTATCTAGTCCGTCTATCGGATTCACTCTTCATTAATTGTGCCCACTCGCGTTCAACTTTTTGGAATTTGTCCTACATCCATTCACCCTACACCCATGCAAGATGTATTTGCTTAGACTCTATCTCTCCAGCATCTCTATCAGCTTCAAACTCATCTATTCGTCCATCCTAAGTTTTTTTTTTCTTTTTACCCTATACTCATCCGTTTCAGAATCGTGGATACTTGAATTCATCATGGTTTTACCCATCCGTTCATCCTTGTTTCATCCATTCCCGGGACATGCGTCTATCCTGTATCCATCCCTGATCGTTTTGCACCCATCAATCAGTTTTAGTTCCATCAGTCATACTACATTACCATTTTGTGCTTTCATCCTGTTTTTGTTCACTTCCTAATTAATTCCCCCATTCCTTTCTGTTATGCATCGTTTTTAACCTCATTGACTTGCATCGCTCATTCATTCGTCAGATGTATTCATTCATTTGTCCTAAATCCTTTCATCCATTCATCGGTCTGTTCCGAATGCAAGCATCCATTCATCTACCATTTCGCTTGGCATCTTTATTCCCACCAACCCATTACCACTAGTCGCTTCCTTTCTAGGGACGAGAGGATGGAGATCCTAACTGAGTACAAAACCAAGTTGGATCAGTGCGAGGTTCTTTGCCGTCGAAATGCCATGCTGGAGGCCTTCATTGCTACCTGGCGCAAGAGTTTGACTGAAGGCAAAAATCTCTCTGGTAAGGCTGTCTGTCGTTTCCATTGGCTTTGGAATTCACCGAAAATGTGCCGATATGGTTTAGCATGACTGAAGGGCTGTTTTGATGTTACATCGTCTGGTCTTGCCAGCACTCGTTCTGGATGTTCGAAGAGTGTTTTTTTATCACCTGTATGTGCATTTTAGAAGAAAAAATGTGACAGTTATAATATTGGTTGTATCATCAATTTGCGTTGACTAGATATTTCCGTTATTATTTTCAGTCGAAAAGCAATTAATGTTGCTATGTTGAATTATCTCTTTTGATTTGGGACTTTCTGCGGAAATCACTTGCACATTCTTTAATCTTCGCTATCTGACTGACTTGTTTCAAATTTTATCGCATTGTTTGATTGTAAATAATGTCAAATCTTGCTTGTCTTGGTCCACAATTAATTTGACACGAAATTCACCCGTTTGGCTTATCCTGGCCTAGCCTACTTATCGCTTTGTTTGGATGATTGCATTTACCACGTTCAGATCAGTTTTGGTGTTAAGATGACCCACCAGTGCGGGAATTTTCACATCATTGTGCTACACTATCTGCGCCACCGCTTTGGTTCTATGACACCATACAAAACAAAACCAGGGCATTCAAAAGGGGTGGGTTAACGTATGGATAGATTTTAAAGAGGATCACACTCAAACTCACGGTGGATTCCTCCTAATTCGTTGGTTCATTATCGTCTATGTTTTCTGATTCAATCCGCCCTCTTGTTTTCTTTGAAATAAAGCTCTTATTTTACCGGCGATAGCTGTGTGACTTCAAAAAGATTACTCACTGTTAATTGAAATTCCATTGTTTTGTTCATTTACGCTGTTCGTGTCTCCACTGGTAACGGTGATGGGTGAGTTTTCGCACCTTTTCGCGGTAGAAGGCGTACGAGTTAGGAAGTGTGTTTCAGCGGAGTTCATGTCGTGAGTCGGGAAATGAGACTGGTGCGATTTTCATGTCTTTAACGGGCTTTAATATTCACTGTTGTAAGTTTCCACATCTTTACCAGCCTACATTGAATGGGTATTTTCCAAAGTGTTTAGGTGTCCATTTGAACGTGAGCCTTTAGGCATTGCTTAAAGTAGCGATATTTTTTAGGAATAAAGGTGTCGAGCACACCCCTCTCCACAACCTCAAATGCAACACCTCAGTCATCCCATTAAAGGGCTGGCAGAGTAAAAGCAGACCCATCTTTGGTTCCGAATCACAAGTGTCCGAAAAAACTCACACATTGGTTGATGGCAAGCGTAATTTAATACGACTGGCGATCGCATTATAGTTAGTCAGGGTGTTCGGCAGTATTATGCTTTCTTGATGTAATCACTCGGAATGCCTGACGATTTTGCCTTGAAAGCCGTCTCTGCTGTTCATTTTGCGGCTGATACTTCCACATCAGCCATCACAGCGAGATTTCTTCTCTGCAACGTGATTCTTGTATTTGAAAATCACGCTGTCTCAATAATGACACCGACTAAAACTCGTGTTCAAGTCTCATTTTTCTGTAGATGAGAGTTTGTGAATGTAGAAATGAGTTTTATAGGTCTTTTTTCATGCACTAGAAAGGCAGGCAAGTTGATGGGTCTTATCAATGACAATCCTTTCATTTACAGAGCTACCGGAACTCGTCAAGAAATTGTAAGTCTCGATTCTCCTTTACCATTTTCTTTATTCAAATCTATAGATCGGAAGAAGTGGCTCGGTTCTATTCAGCTCCTGTGCACCAGTTGCTGGAGGAGGCGTTAGCAGAGGTTGGTTTATTATGCATCCCAAATTGTTTCTTCGTCGGAGGGGGATGCAAGATGGGTGTTAGCTCCTTTAGTCGCGTTGTATCCTCGTGAAATTAATTTTGTGAGTTATCCTACTCGTCGCTAATCGGTAGGCTGTTTATAGTTAACTGTCGCCAGTTTAATTCGCTATAGCTTAGGCAAGGGTTGTATTCCTCCGCGCTGAATCTGATGCAATTATTGCGCGAATTTCGGCGATGTTCGCTTTTGCCTATTAGTAGTAAAACTGGAAATTTTACATAATAATGGAGTTTCATTTTATCCACTATATTGTTGCATCGCTGTCAACGAACAAACATTCACATCGTGGTAGGCGTAGGCTTACGTGCTTCGTAGAAGAGAGATTTGACTAACTTTGCTATGAGGCTGAATCGGTGCGTATTCTGTGTCATCGCGCTTTCACTGGAAGCAAATAATACTTAATTTGAGGCTAGTTGCTTATATTGTTCTCTTAGACGCCAAACGCAGCTGGTGATTCAGCCATGGAGGTGTCAACGGTAAACGCGTCTGCAAGTGAGTCGATTTTGACGCTCCCGGTCCCGTCAGTAGCAGTAAAGCCACTGGTTGCCACAGCGACGCATTTGGGTCTGGTAGACGAGGCAATCTGCAATACGACGACGGTGGAGACGTCGATGTGTCGGATTCGTGGCGGTCCTGAACCCTCCATTCTCCTTGGCGAAGGTGGTCCGGAAGAGTTTAGCCGTCTTGACTGTCTAGATGCGACGCTAACGGACCGGCAGGGTAAGTGGGTGAGATAGCGAAGGGTAGTGTTAGGGCAGCCAAACATTCCTTTTTTACGTCTGCCATTGACTTTCTGTCAGAGTCGTCAATTTGGTTTGTAAACGGGGAAGGTTCAAGTCAAACTATGGTTTTAGAGCTTATACAAAGTAAGGAACAGATTTTGATGTGTTACTTACCAAAGACTCCTAAGTTCGATTGAATCGTTTTGGGACAAACTAGTGGACTTCGGACATAGCTTTTTGAAATAACAGTTTTGTTTACTGCTGCTTTGCGAATCAAAACCACTTGTGCGATTTTAGGATGGGTTGTGTATCTGCTAGGCATTTCACGAGTTGAATGACTGTTGTGCGATGGGAATGGGACTACCTGAGTATGTAGGTAACTGACAGTAGTCACCGTACAGTAGACGAGCCCATGTCAGCCTCCTTGGGACAAAATTGTGGACTATCGAATAGATTCGCATAGGTATGCTATGCGTTCCTCGGTGTTGAGGATGCCTGCAACTCCGGTAAAAACTTCCTTAGCTTCCTAGAGGTTTTCGTGGCTATTTTTGCTAGCCTGCTGGAAATCGACTTTGGCTCAGTCACTCCCATTTGGCTGAGATCGAGTTGGCTTCATCCTGAATACCGTAGTAGTCGCTCCAAGTCCATGCTTAACCAGCCTCCATGAGCATGCATGGTTAAGCAGGGTGCTAGCGCAAACAAACTTTTGTTCTATGTAATCGTTTACGTGTCCTCATCAACTTCGGTTGAGGTCTTTTAACGACCACTGTTAGTTGGGCGTTTTCCCTACAGTGTTTTGAATCCTTTCTTATTTTAGGGATTTGCTCAGAAGAGGCACTCCGCAAGCTGATGCAGTTGAGAAATGATGTAACAGTCGACCAGGACCAAACCCTCTAGTACGTCATTCCCTCCTCCCGTTGACGGTTCAGTGTAGTTTTTGTGGTTTTTCTACTTCTCTCAAAACGCTCAATCGCGTGTTCGTTTTTGCTGGTAGGAGGTTGGAATTGCTGCAGCAAAGCGTGTCGCTTTTTCCTTGACTTTGGTGCATAATTGTGTCATTAACTAAACGCAAGCCTGGGAAAGGTTTGAAAGACTTGTGAGTTCTAGGATGGTTGATGTAAGCCGACTGACCTCATTGCTAAGACCAATACTTGCACAGGCGAGGATGTGTCTCCTTCCTTCTTTGTCTCTCTGTGAGACCACGCCTTTCACGGCTGGATTGCTTACGTCAGTATGTAGCGAAGTTGGGTGGGGCAATTTATGCAGGGGGGTTGTGACCTCATGCATAACCCTTGACGAATCGCCTTCATTAACTTACCAAAACTAGGAAACCGTGGAGATCCGTTTGGTTATTTGGTGCTGGCCATGACCTCACTTGTTTTGCACGGCCTTCGGTGCGTGCCATCCTAGGAAGGTAGCCAAGCGTTGCAGAAAGCAGCAACAGACGGTCCTACACCGGATTCTGATTGACGTTATGCTTTCGGATGTCTCTACCAAAGACGAGAACATCATCGAGATGGAATATAAAGTTTCTGAGGGAGTAAATCAAATGATGCTGTTTGCGTCACGGATCCCGAAAGGCAATGTAGTAGCTGCCTTTTCTGTGTCCGTTTCTACCACTCCAGCTTGTCATTAAATTCATTTCATGTTTAGGGTGTGTAGGGCCTCTAATAAAGTGCTCTTGTGGAGTGATGGGAAGGCATCTTTCTTCGATACTGCTTTCAAACTCCCATAGTCAAGCCAGAGCCATGGACCGTTGGCGTTACTATTCGCCAGCGCGATTGGAGGGACTCATGATAGTTTTACAACCTCCTCTCAAATCATCCCTTGCAAAAAATGGGTTCTTTTTCCTAGCAGAGGAATTGGTAGCACCTGGATAGTTACCAGATGGGTATAGCTTCGCTTCGCGATACCTATTCGTCTCAGTTTAACATCTTGCCATAAAATGTTCATCTACTCACGAAGTTCTTTTCTCTTGTTATCGACGACCTGCGTCAATCGTGTGTGAATGTCGTCTGGATCATTCACAAATACGGCTGCGGCTTCGGAGAGGGTGCTGCAGATGTCAATTGCGACTGTGTTCCGCAGGGAAACGGTCGTCTCGGCTTCGGTGCATTCGTGGGAAGAGGAGGTACCTTCCAAAAAATTTACGACAGCCTTGCCGTTATGTAGAGAATCAGCATGAAGTATCGCGTCTCAAGCTTGCTCCATATGCATAGATTTGCGAGTTGCTAATCCCATGGGAGTAAATCACCCACAAAGAAAAATGCCGAGGAAATTAAACATAGGCGTATTTTGATGCTGGTAATGGTTCAACGTGACATTGAGGTTGACTTATGTGAAGATGAGGGAAATGTTGTAAACACGGTGCATGTCCTACTCTTTGCGACATCATTCATGTTGAAAATGTAGGAGCTGGGCTCCATTACTGCCCATGGTAACTTTGAGCCGGAGGAAGAGTTTTGTTCTTAGAGACTATCCATTGGCAAATTGTCAGAGAGTGGAATGCAAAACAAGGCACCGAAGCAGCAGGCGCGTCATCCGACTCTTCTTTGCGGGTACAGAAAGAGTTTTGACCCTGTAGTGTGCCGTCCCAGACACTACAATCCTTAACATCCATTTGACCCACTGGAATGGAGGCGAAACTGTTCTTCGTTACGAAGGCAACTATTGAGGCGTATCAACATTTGTTAGCGGGAAGCTAGGTTCAATGTAACATGGAAACGTAATTCGGACCTAGTTAGAGAGGTTGTGGAAAGTAATGCACAAGCAGTTCCCCAAAACAGCTGCAAAGAACATCTTTTGAAAACTATGCTTCCGCTAGCCTAAAGGCTGTTCCGGTTGTGTCTGTCGACAATTCAAAGTAATGTGCGCTGCCATCCAAGCCCTGCGATTACTCTAGTTTCTCCCCTGTTCGTCTCTTTTTAAACTACTTTATTGTAAATGGTGGGCGGAAATTGCAAACTGCCTGGTTGTGTGTTGACGATGAGCTTATGCGTGCAAAGCAATGCTACTGGTTCAAAATGTGGCCTTCATTAGTTGCCGTAATCACATATGCTACACGGCATTGCGAGAGGCCTTCTCAAACCTTGACAACTTTCTCTTTTCCAGTCTCTTCATGTGTGAACAGTGGCTGGTTCACGAAATTAGCGCTCATGCGGCAAGGTTAACAATCACAAGGAGTGTGACTCCAGAGGCTTACCACAATCAGTACCGCAGGATTCACCAAAAACATTAAGGTAGCAGATCTGCGTTCAAATAGGTGAGGATAGGTGCCAGAATAAGTTGTGACATGTTTGTCTTTATGCGGTCCTCAAGCACATTTCATGTTCGGTTCTTCATGAAGTTGCATTCACAAATGCGTTGGTTCCAGCAGCGATGCCAATACGACTAGAAGAGGAAGAATAAATTATCAATTGCTACGATTGCACTGCTTTCCAGTGGTTCAAAAAATATGCGAAGAATACTGTCAAATTCCTTGCGATAAGGGACAATGACGATTAGTGGCTGTTCCATTGACATAAAGGAATGGAAATACGCGTCAATCTAGGTGTAAGCAACGTCAGTGCAATCATTTGTTGACAAGCCTTCTATCCAACTCTCGTCATGCTCGAGGTGTCCGCGCAATGCAAACTAGTGCCTTACCGTTGAGAGCGAGTGTAGTCGTGGGTCCTGTGGGATGCAGATGGAGTCAGGTGGTGCTCGAGTGAATGGATGGACGCAATGAGATTAGTAAAATGGAATCGGTGCATCAACTTACCAGTGGAGGTGGTTGCCGTTTAAATGCAAAAACGGCACTTCATGGATGGCTTGGCTAAGTAATGTGCACCTTACGAATTAACAAATTAAGGCAGCATTTTCTGATGTTTTTTTTTTTGAATAAAGTGGGTAAAGTAAGCTAACTGAGGCGTGGAGGCGAGCATCTTGCATTAACTAAGGAAAATTAAACTGAATTCCCAACTAGTTTACGAGGCGAATGCCGTAGCTAAGAATAGGCAGAAATGTGTGGATAAAGGAAATCAAAGATGGGCAGGCACACAATCAGACTAGCAGCTTACCAGTACGAGTTGATTGTAGCAGAGACAGTTCTGGTTTTGCGAACAAACGGTAGAAATACTGCTAAAATGGATCAAAATGCTACTTGTGATTTGGCGCAAATATTTTGCACCATACTGGCAGGGCAAGGTATAGTGGCAGTCTAAATGGTGGCTGGTGTGTGTGGTTTAGTGGTTGTCACTTGATAACGAGTTGTTTCTTTTAGCTGCAGAAAGTACTCGGCTCTCCGCGTTTCCTCATAATGATGCAGGCACAGCCTTAGGCACATGGATTGACTCAGAAGAAGTGCTGGCACAAACCGGCCGTCTTGGCCTTTCCCTCACATGACTTGGTGAATGCAGCATTGAATGCCCCAGTGGCCGCGGGGTGGAGGAGGTGGCTCTACATTAACTAATCGTCTAGTGGGGCTTTTGTCTACGGCACTTCAAATTGACGCAGCTTTTACTGACCGTGTGCTGTTGCTAGCCAAAACCGAGGAGAAGAATTATGGAGTTGTTTAGATTGTCGTGCCGTCTACTCTGCTCATCGGCTTCTTTGCAAGGGTATAAAAGTACAAAATACTGCTGGTGACATAGAAGGTGTTTGTTAAACCAATACTTCATCATCTTAGGCCTGACGATGATATTGCTAGTCAGTAGAAAGGCACACACAACACGCAGTGTCAGGTATGTTTGCATAACCTCCTCGTTTTTCTAAGTTACAATAACTTCCAAGCAATAATAGATGGATTTGCGGTCTAAGTTATACTAATCATGCTATTCGTGGGAATTGGGGCTGTGTGTGTTGGGCAGAGAGAACTGAGGGCTGCTGACGGATGCAGGTATGAGCCAAATATGTGTGCAGAACAAGTTGAGAGCAATGGGGGATGTGTCAAGTAAAAAAGGAAAAATGTCGCATCTGGAATGACGGACTGCTGCAACTAACCTCGCGTTACAAATTCGGTTATCGTTAGATTCATTTCACTTACCAGTTCTACTCTGGTAGCCTGAAAGGCATGCTGAGTAAGGGATTGCAAAATAGTTACAGGGAAATGCCTACAATAACATTGTACCAACACGAATTATTTCTAGTTGCTCCAATGTACTTCACCCATTTTGGTGCAGTTTGTAAGCACAAAGCGAGTCTTCACTTCAAAGAACGTGGCGCTCTCTGACCACATCGAAATGGGCATGCATTCAAACTTACCACTGCATTCAATTACCTCGTAAGGATTTGTGTTGCTTAGGCCTGCTAACAGTTGGAGTCTCCAGGACCACCTCAGCTTAAAAACTATTAGTCAAGGTGTTGCATTACAAAGAAAGAAAAATAGGCCAATCATATCGGTTCGGACGCTCACTCACCTTCTTGCCCCTAATCAGCGATAACAACAGGTCTTGTTTTCTCCTCATACCATTCAAACGTGGTAAAATGAAGAGCATCATTTGGTGCGAAGTTCAGAACAAATAAATTCAGATGGAATGCGTTATTCCTCCACAAATTGCCTTGAATGCTTAACAAACTCACCGCGGTAGTCAGAGCAAACAAAGTACTACATAGCCCCTCTCCTCCTTCGAGCACAACGTAATCAGTGCTGGAACTAATACCCTACCATACCTGCTTAAGGAGGCCTATGGGTAACTTGCTGCTCGGCAGAGTCTCTTATTCTGAATTTAGTTTTTAAACTGGACGAAACTCCAAGTCCATTCGAAATGCCAAGATGGATCAGTGAGGTGGTAGTCTAGCCTCTCCTCAGTTGCGCTCGAATTTCGATGAATGGCAAGGTTAGCCCGTGGATGCTTGTTCCAGCACTGATTACGTTGTGAAGTGGAGCACTGGGGACGATACTCGAAAGAGGAGAGGGGGTGTGTAATACTTGTTTATTCTGACTGTCAGTATCGGTAATTTGGGTGGTCATATTGTCCTAGCCGGGCTGGTTGGCTTCGGAGCCATGCCAGCAGCCCTAATCCCTCTATTTGCAGAATTTATATATACACATTATGCTCTAGTATTATGCCCTATTTCGCCTTGAAGGAGGTCTCGGGACACAACAGCCATGGCATGACTGCCTTGCATTGTGGCTGCATGTCACGCAACTACCTTAATTGCGTACTGCATAACTGTCTTGGCAGGGGTAGAGGAATTACAATTCATAATTTTTGCCCTCAAACAGGCACAGCCAAGCTAACGATCACTAAGAAGGAGACGTAACACCACAAAAAGCGTTTATCTCCCAACTGCCATTTCACAGCAAAATTTACCACCCACCAAACAGCCCAAGTAGTGTGTCATCTTTGGCTTTTGAGTAAGTCTCGAGACGCTGCAACGAATAATTTTGTACTTATTTGTCCTATCCATTTCTTTTCATTTTAATTTCGAATAGTCAGCGGCCAATAGTAAATTAGGTTTCCATGTACCCAATTGCAAAACGATTAAAACGCTTTTCTTAACATACTCGATTGCAGCTCAAAAGCACTTTGCATTAAATACTCGTAAAGCAAAGCAAATGTTCACTCGTCAATGATTCGTTCAATCTGCCACGTCTAAAGCCATTGGCTGTGTTTTAGTATATTGTCTGTCCAATAAGATGCTATAGAGAAGGGAAGAACTGTCAAGCGGCACACTTTTCTTGGTTTCGATGATAGCTGGGACAATGATATTCTGCTTGAAATGATTCTATGGTGTAATGAAGAATGCCACATAGGATTGGACTATGCTATTGCCCCGTACTTTGCTCAAATGTGTACGTAAGTGTAAAATTGATAATGTTTGTGCGATTGCTGTTCGTCAACCTTGATAGGGTGTGCCTTTGCATCATGCAGTGTAGTCTTTTGAGTTTGTTGCTTATTGCTTTCATATTCTCACGTGGCTTACTTATTTGTGCATGTTTTTTTGATCGACAGTCTACGCTACTGCTCCCACTGCTGCTACTAGTTGTACAGGTGTCTTCACGCAACGCTGGCATATACCAAGTGCTCGCAGGTCAGATGCTTGTGCTCATTGTCATCAGACTGTGTCATTGACTGAATTTACCCAATTTTGTGCTGCCATGCGCATCTCCATCCAGTTGTTGCACCGGGCTGAATCCTGTATGTAGATTTGCCTTGCATCATAAAAGCCATCACATCCGCACCCCTATGATGAACATGGATTCGCGCTAGCCTGGCTTTGCTAACTCCACTCTCACCGTAAAATTTGCCCCTTCCCATAAACCTAAACTGTTATTAACGCATGCATTGCATTATAGCACATGGTGACGTGTTCAACAAGAAGTGAAGCCATAATGGAGAGATGAATGCGTACCTGAGCAGCAGGCGAAAACAATGAGGAAGAAGGCAACTCCCAACCTGGTACACGTTTACTGTTCAGCCATCTGCCCTGTGTGCATTTACATGCGCTTCACCATGACCTTACTTCCACAACTTATTTGGTTGGATGGTTGGGTAGGGCTGCAACTGCACCAGTAAATAGAAGGCCTCCAACAGCACATCGCCATCTCATGTGTTTGTGCCAACATTGCGTGGGTGCCAGTTTGGTGCATACAGTAAGACTTTACAAGCTTAATGCTTGCAACGAGTAACGTGGAGGGATCCAAATATTACTATGCAGTCGTAAACTAACCTTATCGCCACGACCAAATGTTGACGCTCTTATAATTGCAATTGACGATTATGCAGCGAATCTATGCGGACAAAAGGTATACTTCATGGTGAGCTCGCACGAACAATTGTCAGTGCATTAAACAGTGATTGACGACTAGGAGTTTCCTCGGCCAAAAGTACTGCTAGTAGGTCTTCGTTTTGCCTCTGCCTCGTTTGGGAGTAACAGCCATCAGTCGCAGGAGGAGTGCATTGAATGCTTGTGATATCGCTGCGCCAAGAAGCATTGGTGCATTACTTGTGATGTTCCAACCAGTCTAGACGTGTGATTTTTTTGTGGCTTCACCAACCCAGTGCTTCTGCAGCCCACTAGGGTCATTCAATTTCGCGTGAGTGGATGAATGACTGAGGGCGCCTTCACAGCCAACTGCAAGTGTGTATCAGTGTACGCCAAAGCAATCAAAAGAGCAGTTTGTTTCTGCTCACACACATGTGACTAAACAAATTCAAATGGTGGTAATAGTGGGCAAAGAGACGTGAAATAAGAGAAGATAACCAGAGTCGGTGCAGAGGGTTTTGTGTTTAAAGTATGTACACATCATGGCGATGAGCAGACGTGCTGAGGTTGTGTGGTTTAATGCAAACCGGTATGATATGCTGCAGGTCGACAAAATTCGAATAATTTTTGCCGGATGACAGACCCTAAAGTAGGTAAGGGAAAGGTTGAGCTCTTCGAAGTGCGCCTTGTATGAGCTCAGCACTTATTGCTGCTAGCCCGCCATTCTGTGCTGTTGCCCTCAGCCGCCCCGTTCTCAGCCCGGGGAAAGCGGAGAAATTTATAAACTCCTTCAAGCGAGCCCTACCGAAGTCGCAAGGCCACGCACTTGAATCACACGAGAAGTAGGAAGATGGCTTTGCATGCTTCTTTTCTGACAATAAATAACATTGCTTTCAATCTGCTTTATACAGACAAATGATTGCAGTTCATGTTTGTTTCAAATTGAAAGACTATCAAGCTAAATAAATATTCACTCGTCAATGATTCGTCAATTTTTGCAACTTTAAGGTCATTGGCTGCATGTTAGCATGTTGTCTGTCCCCGTGGTGGTTTATTCGCCGCTTCTGGTAAAGGTTGGATAGGACGTGGTTGCTATAAGGAAGGGGACTGTCACTGAGTGTTCGGGAATTGACTTTGACGGGAATGTATGTGTTGCATTCAGAAAAACTTGGAAGGACTAATTAAGAGCAATTATATTGAATCTGGACTTTACTATTAATCCGTACTTTGCTCAGTTATGTATGAGCTCGAACTCAGGAGTTGCTATGGATGGATTGTGTCTCATAGGGCTTCTCGTGCGACGGTGCTTTATTAATCTTCCAAACATCTTTTTACGATTGTATAATGCTTTACTGTCCATGCTTGCAAGATCTATCGTGTCTGGTGGACCTGGATAGCATTGTAGCAGCCTTCGAAAGAGTGCTTGAGTGTGCTTAGATCGCCATTATTGAACTAAACCATGTTCCCTCGAACTCCAGGCGATACCTTTCGAACAAGCACAAGTCGAGGTGATAAAGAACGCTGATGTACAGCCTACGCCAGGATTGCAGTCGATAGCATTTTGCCGATTCGATTGGTAAGATTATTACAGAACTTCAGCATGATTGGGGTTGTAGCTCTACATCTCATTTTGCTTCGGTAGGTACAGAGACGTTAATCAAGCTGGATTTTGTTGGCACAGGCGATGACAAACAAGGTAGTGGAGTGGTATGTAAGCTACGTTCTCTCCGAGACTGCGAAGGACGTGTGTATCGTCTCGACTGTACAGCCGCTGAAGTGCATTGTAGTGATTAGTATTTGCTAAAACAAAATTTGTGGTGCAGTGTTGCGATCCCTGCGTTCGTGGGGTGATAGGCAGAAATAACTGATCGTCAGTGCGAATAAGGATTGTGGATACGTGGAGGAAGGAACTTGTCAATTTATTGACCTGCATGAGTGTGCATCTATTTACATATTTTCCTTCGCAAGAAAATGGAAAGCTCATTCAACCCTCACCTTAGATGTGTATTAGTCTACCGTTGATATGGGAAGCGTTGCATGGAAGAGTGCATTACCATTTAGTAGAACAGGCGAATTAAGAAGTGCTGTAAATTGACGGGATAAAAGTGGTGAAATTTTCTCTCTCCCTATATCTGCAGCATCATTTTGTTCACCCGACTTAAGGCTCTTCATCGACAGTGTACAGTTTACAAAAAAACAGACTTTAGGGCTATGAATGATGCATGAATATGGTGATGGAAAAGGCTACCGACAACTGAGGCGGAAAAAAGTGAAGCAAAGCTACTGCTAACGGTTAAATGAATGGGCAAACTTTGCTTTTGGAATGCTCAACATTACTAGATCTACTGGACTCGGCGTCATTACTTCTTATCAGCACTCGTGGAGCTGTTGAAGATGAATCTCTCATTTAGTTCTGCGAATAAAGGTGATGCACATCTTCTATTGGTTTTTCTTCATGATAATAACCAAGTGGGAGTTATTCTCACTTGCCTTACCAAAAGGTGCTCCCTACCCAAGCAAAAGCCGTACAAGTTCACCATTATGACATACCGTCTTCCTCAGCATTTGTCGGTCTAATGCTTGAGTTGCGTTCACGTCGTCTTCGCATTTAAGGACTCAATTCTGAACTTCATTCAACTGTGCCATAATTTCATCAGTGGAAAAACGCTGAACATGCAGTTTAACTTAACGTCGTTGCAACAACTGACGCAGAAAAGCGCTTGCACAGCGGATTGATAAAAGTTCATAATATTACTAAAATTACTAAATTAGGGGTTGCAGTCACGAGGTTTCTGGCACATGGGATTTTGGCGATCCAAAGTCGTCGCAAGTAATTCTATATCGTCCAGACGATATTGGCGTTAGTTACTAATGCCAATGATGTCACCAGACTTGGCCTAGTGTCCCTCTTCAGAATGCTGAATATTCAACACCCCCCATACACCATCAATCAACTCGCATGTCCATGAGGATTTGAGGAATGATTTAAAGTGATATTTTTGCGTTATTTTAACACAGTGACATTCGATTTCAATTAAGCCTTGTCGCTGCCTTCTCCAAGGGTATAAGTTTTACTAGCATTCCCACCATTTTGCTGGTATCAATTGATCTGTTCTTCCGATGTCGCTTCCAGTTAAGGCTATTGGGAAGTTGAAGCAGCCAATGGAATGGTAGTAGTTGAGTTTTGCCAATCATCTCTGCCAAACATCAGAACCTCATAATGCATCTCACTGAGTTTACTGAGGAAGAAAGTGAAGCTCACCGCATCGTACATTGGCAGACTGTTGGCGGGTGGACGCAAGTAATGTGCAAACTCGTGGACAACTCCTATCGATGGTGATGGTGGAGAAATGGCAAAGAAAAACGCTTGAGACTAAAATGATGCATGAAAGCACTGTTGATTATTTAACTAAGGAAGGGACAACTGGATGGATTAAAGGAGAGTAATGACATGAGTGTCAGGGCTTCCTGGTTAAGCATATTCGATGGTTCCAAAAGAGCCACATTTTGCAAATAACCAACATCGCTGACTGCGCGACACTGGATACAATAGCGAATTTAGTTCAAATTCCACGATTTGCGATTTCACTTAATTTTAATGAAAGTAAATTCACTAATGGCAACCCCAACTCCACTTAAATTTTCGTGCTGGTCTATTTGAGTGGCACTGAGATGTGTTTAGAGATGAGGCCCCAAGAAATTGTCGTCCACACTCGCTGTCCCTCATTTGCGCACGCGTGTAAACACACACATCAGGCATTATAGGATGCCTTTCTCGGGATGCTGTTCATAGCGTTTTTGTAGGCAATGATTGGACATTACTATGGTTCTAGCTGAAAGATTACCCGCTTCTGCGATTTTGCGTTGGTTGTAAAAACCAAGTTTTATTTCGCTAACGTTGAATTTAATCGGTGGCACCGACACCTTGTGCATGCAGACTGTAGCACGGCTGCCACTTAATTCGCGTTAGAGTTTTCGTGGTCACTCGATGCTCAACAACTAAATCTAACTTCGAGCAAATTAGCCGGTAATTCATGGGGTACGTGGGTTTCTCTTCAGCTCAGTCATCCTATAGAGCAGAGCATTCATTACATTGAGAGGAAACCCATTGCTCACATATTCCATCGCCTACGCATGTTGCTCATGGAGGCCACCTGGTCTTTGAAACCTGCCTGTGCAAAAGTGGTTGTCGTGAATGATGAAATAGTGACTGCTAATCAGGGTGCTACTGGAGTGAGCGGAAAATTGAAAGAAGGTGGAACTAGGCATCTAATCGAATACCAGTGGTGTCCGCCTGACCTGTAAATGCGGCAACACTGATTCCTTACTAGGTATTTTAGATTGCAAGACCAAGGCACTGTGAGACAGTAACCTCACCCTCAATCTTGGTTCCTCAAGGGCTCATCCAATGGCAGCTTTAACCCAAATATAGCCAGTCCTAAATCCCAATGGCTTTGTACAAAGGTAAAATCTTTTTGCCATTTGCAAACCCCTGCAAATGATCGCTTTGCATAGTAACCGCAAATTATTTCCGGACCAAGTCTCACTCACTTATTTGCTTCCACCACGTCATTGATCTTTTAAATCTGACAAGTTGTTAACAAGCAGAATGATATTCGACGCCTCCGCATCCACGCCGAATGACGCAGTGGCACTAAAGTTTAGAAGAGGTTCAGAAGCAAGCTAAAAGTCTTTCCTTACACGCTCGCGTGTGGTCGTGCCAATCTAATAACTACAGGTAGCGTTCCTAACAGTGTGCTTGCCAATCCTTACTCCCGTCTTACAAAAGCCTTCCCAACCTTGCACAAATAGTAGTGCCGATCCGCTAGGTATAAAGAGCGCTTACATCTCCTCAAATGCGAGGAGGTGCGGGAGAGTCCTTAGGTCCTGTTTGCTGCCAGACCCTATAAGTGACTGTTTCTCTGTTGCTGCAATCTTTTAAGTCTTCTGTCAGTTTGGAGCATTCTTAACTAATAAACAAAAAAGAACCAGAGAGGTGTATTGATTGCGTGACTTGCAAACTGAACGACACGAAAGATTATGATGTGTTAGCACCATGGTAAAAATAATTTAATCCCCTCACCCTTTCCTCTTTCCTTCCCTCTTCTAAGCGCTCATTCGTCGGACACCATCATCTTCACCATGCAATCAATCTAAGCTAGCACCATTCAAGAAGGGTAGGTTTCAGTAGCTTTATTTCACTGCATTCACTACCCTTCATTTATTCCTTTGTCTATTTTATCCGCCATCTCATTTTGCTCGTCTTATTTCCATGGCAGTAAATGAAAAGTGATAAACGAGTTAAAGATTGGGTGGTGGTGGTGGTAGTAGGATGGTGATATGAGGTAGGTAGTGTTCATTTGTGCCGCAATTCCGGCAAGTTTGATTTCCGACTTGTTAAAATGGAGAGTCTGCTGGTGCTTATCAATGAGGCGTTTTCAAAGGCATCGATTTACAAGCGTGGTTGAGATCGACACCC